>CM065594.1:18946197-19494576 GCA_033119425.1 Bufotes viridis
ATTCTACTACCGCGGACTATCCCGGCATATGGAATCCATAAGGGGCGGCCTCTATGAACCCGAACTTTGGAAAAGCCGAAGGACCTGGGGTGACGTCACCGTCATGTGATCCGTGCAGGGGGCGTGGCTCAGCACTGGAGCCATAGCCCTCAACATTAACATAGTAACACAGTAACATAGTTTATAAGGCCGAAAAAAAGACATCTGTCCATCCAGTTCGGCTTGTTATCTTGCAAGTTGATCCAGAGGAAGGCAAAAAAATAAAAAAGAACCCTGAGGTAGAAACCAATTTTCCCCATTTAAGGGGGGAAAAAAAATCCTTCCCGACTCCAATCAAGGAATCAGAATAACTCCCTGGATCAACGACCCCTCTCTAGTAGCTATAACCTGTAATATTAATACACTCCGGAAATACATCCAGACCCCTCTTGAACTCTTTTAGTGAACTCACCATCACCTCCTCCTCAGGCAGAGAGTTTCATAGTCTCACTGCTCTTACCATAAAGAATCCTCTTCTATGTTTGTGTACAAACCTTCTTTCCTCCAGACGCAGAGGATGTCCCCTCGTCACAGTCCTGGGGATAAATAGATGATGGGACAGATCTCTGTACTGACCCCTGATATTTTTATACATAGTTACTAGATCTCCCCTCAGTTGTCTTTTTTTTTAAGTGAATAACCCTAATTTTGATAATCTTTCAGGGTACTGTAGTTACCCCATTCCAGTTATTACTTTGGTTGCCCTCCTCTGAACCTTCTCCAGCTCTGCTATGTCTGCCTTGTTCACAGGAGCCCAGAACTGTACACAGTACTCCATGTGTGGTCTGACTAGTGATTTGTAAAGTGGTAGGACTGTGTTCTCATCCCGGGCATCTATGCCCCTTTTGATGCAACCCATTATCTTATTGGCCTTGGCAGAAGCTGCCTGACACTGGTTTCTACAGCTTAGCTTGTTGTTCACTAAAATTCCTAGGTCCTTTTCAATGTCAGTGTTACCCAGTGTTTTACCATTTAGTATGTATGGGTGACTTGCATTATTCCTTCCCATGTGCATAACCTTACATTTGTCATTGTTAAACCTCATCTGCCATTTCTCTGCCCAAGCCTCCAATCTATCCAGATCCATCTGTAGCAGTATACTGTCCTCCTCCGTGTCAATTACTTTACGCAGTTTAGTGTCATCTGCAAAAATTGATATTTTACTGTGCAAGCCTTCTACAAGATTATTAATAAATATATTGAAGCGAAAAGGGCCCAATACTGACCCCTGAGGTACTCCACTAGTGACAGTGACCCAATCTGAGCATGTACCGTTAATAACCACCCTCTGTTTTCCATCACTCACCAGCCAGTTACTTACCCACATCCAGACATTTTCTCCCAGTCCAAGCTTTCTCATTTTATATACTAAACTGTCATGCTGTACAGTGTCAAATGCTTTGGAGAAGTCCAGATATACGACATCCATCGATTCGCTGCTGTCAAGTCTAGAACTTACCTCCTCATAGAAACTGAATAAATTAGTTTAACATGACCGATCCCTTATGAAGCTAGGCTGATATGGCGTTATTTGCTTATTTTCATTGAGGTACTCCAAGATAGCATCTCTTAGAAAAGCTTAAAACTGTTTACCCACAACAGATGTTAGACTTACCAGCCTTTAGATTCCGGGCTCTGTTTTTGGACTTTTTTTTAAATATTGGCACCACATTTGCTATGCGCCGATCCTGTGGAACATTCTCTGTCAGTATGGTGTCCTTAAATATCAGAAATAAGGCTGGCTATGACATTACTTAATTCTCTTAGGATACTGGGGGTGTATGCCATCCAGTCCTGGCGATTTGTCTACTTTAATCTTTTTAAGACGCCGCTGTACTTCTTTCTGGGTCAGACCGGGCAATTTTAATGGGGAATTTACTTTTACATTCTGCATTTCATCTGACAGTTTATTTTCTTCAGTTAATACAGTGGAGAAAAAAATATTTAATAGCTTTGCTTTCTCCTCATCGCTCTCTGCAGCTCTCCCCTCATTACTCTGTAGGGGGCCGACACCTTTATATTTATACTTTTTACCATTTATATAAATGAAGAACATTTTAGGATTTGTTTTGCTCTCTTCGGCAATTAATATCTCAGTCTCTAGTTTGGCAACTTTTATTTGTTTTCTACATATTCAATTTTTTCCTTATAGTTTTTCAGTGCTTCTAACTACCGACCTGTCTCTAACCTTCTCTTTATCTCTAAACTCCTTGAATGTCTAGTCTACTCTCTCTTAATCAGCTATCTCTCTGCAAACTCTGCAAACTTGACCCCTTATTATCTGCCTTTCGCCCTCTCCACTCTACAGAAACTGCCCTTACTAAAGTGTCTAATGATCACCTGTCAGCAAAAAGGAATGGCTACTATTCTCTAATTCTTCTAGATCTCTCTGCAGTGTTTGGTACGGTAGACCACAAACTCCTCCCGAGTCCTCACCATGTTCCACTCAATTGGCCTTAGGGTCACTGCTCTCTCTTGGTCCTGGTAGCTACTTTAGTGTATAATTTTCTGTCTCTACTTCTTCTCCTCTTCCTCTTGATGTTGGTGTTCCTCAGAGTTCATTACTAGGTCCTTTACTCTTCTCTCTCTACACAGCCCCCATTGGACAAACTATCAGGAGATTTAGCATTCAGTACCATCTCTATTCTGACGATTCTCAACTATACACTTCATCCCCTGACATCACCACTGCTTTAGAGGGCCAGTTAGTGTACTACAGTTGTGTTCAAAATTATTCAACCCCCACTGAAATTGAGTGTTTTGGCCAGTTTGACATTGATTTTGATCATTTCAGTCATCTTGTTTACAATTAAATCAAAGAGGCCCTTGTAAGTCAGACAAATATAACATAACATTTATAATGAAATAACCACAAATGTCTTTTCTGTGCTCACATCATTATCAGTTTTATTCAACCCCCAAGTGACATTCAATCTTAGTACTTAGTACAGCATCCTTTTCCAGTTATAACAGCTTTTATACATGAAGCATAGCTTGACACAAGTGTCTTGCTGCGATCTACGGGTATCTTCGCCCATTCTTCATGGGCAAAAGCCTCCAGTTCGCAGTCACATACTTAGGCTTGCGCGCTGCAACTGCTTTCTTTTAGTCCCACCAGAGGTTCTCAATCGGATTTAGGTCTGGTGACTGCGATATCCACTTCAAAATGTTGCAGCCTTTATTCTGCAACCATGCTCTAGTGGACTTGGAGGTATGCTTGGGATCATTGTCCTGTTGAAAGGTCCAACGTCTCCCAAACCTCAGGTTTGTGACGGACTGCAACACATGTTCATCCAATATCTCCTGGTACTGAAGAGAATTCATGGTACCTTGCACACGCTGAAGCTTTCCTGTACCTGTAGAAGCAAAACAGCCCCAAAGCATGATTGACCCCCCGCCATGCTTCACAGTAGGCAAGGTGTTCTTTTCTTCATAGGCCTTGTTCTTCCTCCTCCAAACATAGTGTTGATCCATGGGCCCAAACAGTTCTAATTTTGTTTCATCAGTCCACAGAACACTATCCCAAAACTTTTGTGGTTTGTCCACATGACTTTTGGCATATTGCAGTCGACTCTTCTTATTCTTTGGAGACAGCAAGGGGGTGCGCCTGGGAGTTCTGCCATGGAAGCCTTCATTACGCAGTGTGCGCCTTATTGTCTGAGCTGAAACTTCAGTACCCGCATCTGACAAATCTTTTTTCAGTTCCTCAGCAGTCACACGGTGACTTTTCTCCACTTTGCGCTTCAGGTAGCGCACAGCAGTCGAAGTCAGCATCTTCTTTCTGCCACGACCAGGTAGCGTTTCAACAGTGCCCTTTGCCTTGAATTTGCTAATGATGCTTCCTATGGTGTCTCTTGGTATGTTTAACATCTTTGTAATCTTCTTATAGCCATTGCCCTTCCTGTGAAGAGAAATCACCTCTTCTCTTGTCTTCCTGGACCATTCTCTTGACTTCACCATGTCTGTAAACCCACCAGTAAATGTCTAGAAGGAGCTGAGTATCACAGTCATTTTACATCTGCCTAATTGGTGCTTATTATGCTTGATTGCTGCTCCTTGACATCCAGAGGTGTTTTCATTACCTGATCGAAAACACTTGAATGAACCTCTGTTCTTAAGAGTGGTCGTCTTTAAGGGGTTAAATAATTGTGTCAATGAAGAAATCACAAAAAAAACATTTAATACTGTATTACAAAAACAATTGATGTCATTTTAGTTGCATTTGGTTCTTTAAAAGGTCCTTGTAAGATTTCATTCTGAACACAATTACAAATGTACACTAAATTCCCTAAAACCCTTTACAGCATTGGGGGTTGAATAATTTTGAACACAACTGTATGTGTCTTGCAGGGTAGTTGCATTTTTCCATAACTTCATGACTTGCACTACAGAAAGATCATATAAAGGGGTTGTCCTTTAAAAGATATTCTACAGTTTTCAAGCCAACACCTGGATCTGAATACTTTTGTAATTGCATGTAATTTTTCTATAGCTAGTGAGTTATTCAATACAATGAATCTGTATAGCGTCTCTTAATTTCTTATTTCTTTGTCCTGCTCACACAGAATGCTGCACATGCTCAGTTTTATCTTTCAACTGCATCTTGAGCTGTGATAGGGAGAGCATGGGCATGCCCCCTGAGCTGCAGCATAAAGGACACCCCCCATTAGCTCAATGTGATACATAGAACTACAAGTAACAGCACACTGCTTATCAATTGCACAAAAAAAAAACGATGAATATAAAATAAACTGCTTGGTTGCTATACTTACTGTTAGAAAAAAATAGAAGCTCTTTGCGCATATTATTGATCAAAAATATGTCAGGCCCATCTACTGGTCGACAAGGTGTCTTCCATCAGACGGGGCCTACTCTAACACATGCCTCTCCTGGGATAACAGCCTACAATATGGGCAAAGTAGAACCCAGCTATAAGTTACAAGTAGCCAAGGTAGCGTGCACCTCCGTTCTCATATTTATGCATTATGGAGGTGCTGGTTCAGCTTGATGGGGAGATCTCTGGATCAGTGTGCGGTACAGGTCTGGTTGACGCTTTATTAGAAAGAGATTGTCATGTACTATATGATAGGAGAGAGAGGAGGCTTCTGCTTGTTTTGGCACAATTCCACCGGATTTCCGGGCTTGTTTGGTGAGGGTTACTAGTTTTGTATTTTTAATAATATAGAAATTAAAAAGACACTACAACGCGTTTCGGGGACAGCAATTCCCCTTCATCAGGTATAAACAATAGACATCAGTATCAGTCCTTAAATACATAAAAAGGTGCCAAAAATGCACATGGCAGATGTAAAAACGCCCATAAAGGGGCGTGGCTTGTGTGCAAAAGGTTGTGATGGGCAAATAGTAAATGAAAACTAGTAGCAAATACAATTATAGTGTGGGGAGATGAGAGTAAGTGTGAGGCTGAAAAATGATCATGAAATGCCCGATGAACAAAAACAATTTATCCTAAAAGGGATCGAGTTCATATTATCGCATAACATCTTTATTTTTGAGGACACGTTATATAAACAAACACGGGGGACCGCTATGGGTACTCGCTTTGCGCCAAGTTTTGCAAATCTTTTTATGGGGCATTTTGAACATACCCATATATATGGCTCAAACTACTACACCACGAATATTGTCTTCTACAAGAGGTACATAGACGATCTATTTTTTATCTGGAATGGTGACGAGACATCTATTAATAATTTTATTACCCACCTAAACGAGAACAACCAAGGCATACGGTTCACAGGATCCTATAATAAAGATAGAATTGAATTTCTAGATCTGTAAATTATAACTGCAAATAACGAGATAAAAACCCAAACCTTCTTTAAGAAGGTAGACAGCAACAGTTACCTTGACTTTAAGAGCACACATTACCGGAAATGGAAAACCAATATTCCATTTAGCCAATATAAAAGAATAAGACGCAACTGCACAACAGAAAATGATTTCAAACAGCAATGCGAAATTTTAACCAAGAGGTTCAGTGAGAAGGGATACCCCCCAAACATTACAAACGGAGCACAACAAAAGTCAGCCAGTTACACACAAGAACAGTGCCTTGTCCCCGCCATCAAAATAGATGAACGAAAGGGGAATCATAACAATAAACATTCCTTCAATTTTATTACCACCTACAACCAAAATCATAAAGCCATTAAAATGGTGCTGAATAAATACTGGTACATCCTTAAACGTGACCCCATCCTTAATAAAATTATTCCAGCTAACCCTCAACTAACATATAGATGGGCTAAAACAATCAAAAACCTTTTAGCGCCAAGTAAACTGAGACCCACAAAAAATTCCAGTATAGCCTGCCAAAGACAAACGACTGGAGGCAGCAGCAAATGCGGCCGCCCACGCTGTTTATGCTGCTCAAATATAAAACAGAGACCCACTTTCCAGGACCAAAATGGGGAATCCTTTCCGATAAAAAGTACTATGAACTGTGATTCCACACATGTCATTTATTTGCTAAAATGCTCATGTAACCTGCAATACATTGGCCGCACAGTGCAAACCCTACGAAAAAAGCTTAATAAACACCGCTCGAATATAAATAAGAGATTCCAAAAACATAGTGTTTCCAGGCATGCGGCGGAACACCATGATGGTGACTACACCAGCTTTTACATTACACCAATCGAACAGATTTCAGTACAAAGGCGAAAAGATAATGATTATATAAGACGCCGTGAAATGTTCTGGATTTTTAAACTTAATAGCCTTAATCCATACGGCCTAAATGAAGCATTATATATATATAATTGTATACAATAATTGTCACGTACATGCCAACAATTTTAAAATATAGAGGTCTACATCCTGTTTTTTCAGCATGTAATTCACACCCTATTGCATGTACGTCTATATAGATATACATCTCTTAATTTTTTTATCTGTGTATATATATATATATATACTCTTATTCATTGATATGATCGTGTTTGCTCTGCCTATTTATTTTATATTTTTATTATTATTTATATTTTATTCATTATTTATCATTGTGTTTTATTGTGTATTTTTGTGGGTTCGCACATTCGTGTATATACATGTGCCCCCAAACATATAGCTACATATGTATGTCCATATAGGCTATAACATAGCGTATATAAACCATAGCATATATGGCACAATATGATGGTAATCACACAGTACGACCTATAAGGTACTAATATAACAGTATAATGTCCAGTTCTATAGTGTTGTTAACCTCACTCATTATGGTAGTAGAGGGACATATATATATTATCATAACATTGTGTCACCACCGCAGCGCCGGGTTCCCATGGATACGAGTGACGCAGTGAAGTCACCGATCATGTGCCCGGAAGTCACATCCAGCCGCATCCTCTCACACCAGCAAGCGGAGGCAGCCGCCTAGGAAACCGATCACATGACCGCAACTGCGGTCACGTGACTGAGTGAGGGCAGAAGCGGCGCCATAGGCTTGGAAGACCGCAACCGCCCGCCAGGTGACAAGGAAACCCGAAAAAGTTTGAGTTTATCCTATTATAAGCACCGCAGCCTCACACTTACTCTCATCTCCCCACACTATAAGTGTATTTTCTACTAGTTTGCATTTACTATTTGCCCATCACAACCTTTTGCACACAAGCCACACCCCTTTATGGGCGTTTTTACATCTGCCATGTGCATTTTTGGCGCCTTTTTATGTATTTAAGGACTGATGTCTATTGTTTAAACCTGATGAAGGGGAATTGCTGTCCCCGAAACGCGTTGTAGTGTCTTTTTAATTTCTATATTATTAAAAATACAAAACTAGTAACCCTCACCAAACAAGCCTGTGATTATTGGAAATCCGGTGGAATTGCGCCAAAACAAGCAGAAGCCTCCTCTCTCTCCTACTACGTTCTTCGCCTACGAGGGTCTGAACATCCCTCACAGACGGATAAATCTTCTTCTGCGGCTGCATCCGGGGATCCCTCCATCTATACAAGCGCAAAATAGCGTTGTGCCTATCGTTTGCACAACCGTTTAAGGTGAGCAAGATTTGTATGACCTTATTTATTTAATCCTCCTACAGTACTACCCTATTGTGCGCACCCGCACCTGTTTTTGTTCTCTTTTTTCCCACCACAATTGTGAGGTGGGCCACAGAGACACCCAAAATACATGTACTATATGATGTCTGATTTTTATTTTTTACGTTATTCATGGGATAACCCCTTTAAAGAGGCAGTACTCTATTCTGTGCAGGAGCCAGCCTTTTTTGTCCAAAAACCTGTTGCAAAGCAAGTTCATAAGTGTTTTAAAGGCATATTTTTCAGCACATCAGAAGCATAGACTAAGCTTCTGCACCTTTTTCTTCCAAAATCTGTTGCATTTTTTTTACAGTTTATTTAAAGGTAAGCAAAATGTATTTTAGTGAATCAATAGCAGTTCATAGTTTGGTCACAGCCAGGTCCAATTAGGCCTGTATTTTTTTGTTTCAAAAAATCTGTAGCTCATATACAGGCACAATTATCTGTACTGCTTCTTTCGATACTGCAATGTCTGTGTATAAACATGGCCTCTGTTAAGGTGATTTTTGGACTGCTTGTTCAAAACAAGATACTGTTTCTTCTAGTACTACGATGCATGTCTATAAATACCAGCAGGCATCTGCCGTCAGTAAGGGACACTTTTTGGAATGTTTTTTATTTGTAAAAACAATGACAAATCGGACAGCGCAGTGTGTTTTTAAACAGGCTTTTTGTTAACACCACCAACCATGTGCTTACTAGTGTTGAGCGCGAATATTCGAAAAGCGAATTTTTTTAGCGAATATCGGCACTTCGCTAATTCGCGAATATTTCGAATATAGCGCTATAAATTCGCTATTTCGAATATTCGTTTTTTTTTTTTTTTTTTTTTAGTTATATTTTTTTCTTTCCCTCTTCCCAACAGTAGTTCTTACCTGTCCTGAGGATTCCTGGCTTCCTGGCTGCTCTAGTCAGTGCCCATTGCCGCTTCTGCCGACTTCCGTGCTCATGGAGCGTCCCCATCCATGGGAGAATCTACATATACTAAAATGTACTGTCGGATTTGAGGAATTACGTTGAAATCGCAATGCGATTAATTCAAGTTATATTAATCGCATTGCGATTTTAACTTAGAGCTGAGTTTATAATGGGTCAGCTTGCTAGAATGAACGAAGTTAACGAATTTGGAATATAGCAGCACTGCTAAGTTGAATTCGCAATGCGATTAATTTAACTTGAAGTAATCGCATTGCGATTTCAACTTGGCACTGCTAGTGCTATATTCCATATTCGTTAATTCTAGCCTATGTAAGAAAGCAGTGCTAAGTTGAAATCGCAATGCGATTACTTCAAGTTAAATTAATCGCATTGCGAATTCAACTTAGCAGTGCTGCTATATTCCATATTCGTTAACTTCGCTCATTCTAGCAAGCTGACCCATTATAAACCCAGCTCTAAGTTGAAATCGCAATGCGATTAATATAACTTGAATTAATCGCATTGCGATTTCAACGTAATTCCTCAAATCCGACAGTACATTTTAGTATATGGAGACGCTCCCATGGTGATGGGGACGCTCCATGAGCACAGAAGTTATGGTTGGCTTGGTAGAATTAGCGAATAGCGAATATGACGAATGTATTCGTCATATTCCTCAAAACGAAGATAACGAGTATTCTACATCTTCGTTTTAGCAACCTATTCGTCAACCTCGCTAATTCTAGCAATCAAATAGGAAGGTTGACTATAGAGACAGCTGTGTTAAATTGCTATGCGATTTTTTTTTTTTAATAGAATAATTATATTACTTGATATAATTATTATAATTATTCTATTTATTAAAAAAAAAAAATCGCATAGCGAATTAAACACAGCTGTCTCTATAGTCAACCTTCCTATTTGATTGCTAGAATTAGCGAGGTTGACGAACAGGTAGCTAAAACGAAGATGTAGAATACTTCGTTATCTTCGTTTTGAGGAATAGACGAATACATTCGTCATATTCGTCATCCTCGCTAATTCTAGATATGAAACCAATAGGAAAGTAGCCTTAAGTACAAATCGCAATATGCGATTATTTAAATCGCATGTTAATCGCGATAACTAGAAAAAATGACGAATATTCGATTTCGACGAATATGAAACGAATATTCATTCGAATATTCGCGAATTTCGTCGAAATCGAATATGGCACCTGCCGCTCATCACTAGTGCTTACCCATACCTATATATGTTATTGTCCCTCTGACATTACTTGGTAATGTTGCCATTGTGTTCAAAGGCTTGAAAAGAGAGGAGGAGATGAAGAAAGAAAAAAATAGAAAAAGTTAAAATAAAAAAAAGAAAACTATGAGTCCTAGGAGACCTCATACACCAATTTTCAGGAACTTTTGATTCGGGTAGAATCAATTTGGATCCTGGAACCCTGTGCTTTTCCCTCTTTCCACTGTAGTTTCTAGGGCTTTGCTGAAAAAGCTGATTAATGGGGGTGCCCACTGATTAATGGGGATCCCCACTGATCTGATATCGATGACCTATCCTGAGGATAGGCCATCAATATCTAAATACTGGGAAACTCTCTTGAAGTTTAACTAACACTTTAAGTACACGTTTTAAAAACTTAATTACCTGCAGGGCAGGAGCTGACATAAGACATCGTTCCTCTGCCTGTGCCTGCTTTGCTCTAGCCTGACATAGCACTTGTATTCCAGGCTTCAGCTAGCAGGGTTGGTACAGACAGAACCTTCCGGTACAGTGCTTAGACTATGGGCGCAGAGAGAAGGAGTCCATATTGGATATGCAAAAATTAGCACATAAATAGAGTCTGTGAATATGTACTTCATTCTTTAGGCAGCATGTTATAGAGCAGAAGGAGCTGAGGGGTCCTGATCCCAAGGATGGAGGTACTGTTCCACCATCTTGATGAAGTGACAGGCTGCACATGTGGCCTTTTCCTCCATTCACTTGCTATGCGACTACTGGAGATAGCCAAGTACAGCTTTTGCTACCTGGCGGTGCCATAGAGGATGAATGTAACAGCAGGGTGCATTTTCTGTCTGGTGCTACATCATTTTTGGGATCTGTGGAAGGTCTGTGGATAGAAGATAACTTCAAAATTTGGCACAACCCCTTTAATTCGCAATTCCCTATGTTATCTGTCGGGGGAGAATTGGAAGCTCCCCATACACATTAAATTGTTGGCCAACTTCACTTAATACGGTTTGGCCAACAATAGCCTAATGTATAATGGGCCTTAAGAATTACTGCTAGATGCCCTTACAAGTGCCTGTGCATTTTATATTATAATATTAATTAAAAACATTAAAATAAACATGTATGTAATAGATAATATGATAAATATGATGAATAATATGTGGTATTAAATAATTGTTACAAAGCAATGGTATTATTATTATTGAATGGCAACCAACGTGCAAAATAGCAAAATAGTTTCATGTACCCAAAATGAATCCTAATTTAAAAAAAATATCAGATGCATGAGAAGAGAATGCACTAAAATTGTAAAACTCAGACCTATTGAAATGTAAGCATTGAGCGCCTCCTAGTGGCAGTTACAAGTATGCACGGTACGTCACTGGTGCACAGATATATGCTCATAATAAGCTTCTCTTACCTTCCGTATCCCAGTACTGGATGTCAGAGGACTGTCTCAGTGATTGTTAATTGATGCTCACTGTAACACGGTTTTTTTCAATCCTTATATCCGAATATCGAATGTGCACTCATTCCAGAAACGGTCCCCCATCCACTCTCTAGACAGAGTGACTCCTGCTAAGCAAAAATTTTTAAAAGTGAATATGAGGTTTTTAGAACTTGCATATTTTGATCAAATAGCACCTCTTCCAATATTAGGTGCAGGACCGCACAGGGACTGTAACCATCATGTGAGTACAGTGCAATAGACCCTTGGTCAGATAGGAGCTCATTGCACTGTAGAACACTATGATGCTGTGAGTTCAGGTCAGATAAGCCGTTGTTGGTCCGGGAGATGCAGCCGACACACGGGCCGTGTTACCCAGGCTGCACAGGCTATGAGTCAACACAGGGTATTTACCATGAGTTTGTGCTTACAGCCATACATTCCAGGTTCATATTTGAATAAAGTTAGACCTTAATTGCAGTGACCATAATATTTGAACAGTGCCTGCCAGAATTAACAACCTTATTAAATCAAACATACTGCCTGGCCTGTAAGGGTTGATTATTCTGAGTGAAATGGCCTCTCTTTTATTGAAACCCATGGCCCTAATGAGGTGTTCAGTGCACTAGTGGGCGGGCCTAGCCCCTTGGAGCACAGATTCACCACTGGATTTGCCCCTTAGACACTGGCCCCTTAACAGTGACAGAGCTAGGCATGCTCACTGTCTTCCTCACTTGCCCTGCAATTCCACTCATGCACCAGTGAAATTTTAATCGGCACACGTGCAGTGCTGACAATCTCATTTGACTTTCCTCCATGCTGAGATCTGAAAACTTTGGGATCTCAGTACTGCAGAAAGCCAACTGAGATGTACTCCATATGCGCCAATTGAACATTCAGTGGCTCAAGAGTGGGATTACAGACCCAGGTAGAAAGACAATGAGGATGCCTAGCCCGGCCACTCAAGGGGATAGAAGGAGGGGCTAAGAGCTCAATAAACTGGTGCTCCGAGGAGCCAGGCCCACTCCTCAGTGAACTAAACACCTTATATGGAAAAAAAAACTGTTGATTTCTCAAAAATGAGGCCACAGATTTCAACAATAAAGGGGTCTTTCAACTCAGCCAGATCAACCATAACAACAGCAAGCAAAATTGTTTTTTGTAGTCTGTAGGGGAAGTGATACCGACCATTTTTGTTATATACTTTAATTACTGAAATTGTACATTTCTATTAGAGAGATAGCAATAAAGTGGTCCACACTGACTGCTGCTTCTTTCTCTCTCTCTCTCTCTCTCTCTCTCATAGATAGATAGATAGATAGATAGATAGATAGATAGATAGAGAGAGAGAGACACACAGTGAGTCGGTGTGGAGCGTGTCTCCAAAGTTAAAGGGTTATGCCCATCTTGGCACCTATACTAACGAAATACACAAAGTGCCTGAGGGGTCCCTCTACATTCATTTCTATGAGATTACGGGGAAGATATGTCCCACTTTCTGGCAGCTGTCTTCTATCGGAAGCAGAGACAGCTGCCTTTAATGATGAAGCAAGTGCCGTCCATCAGCTCCCTGCTCCATCATTCCTCCTCCTGTCTGCGCTCCACACTGCAGGTCTGGGTAGGGGCAGGGCAGGAACTGGGCCATCTGGAAGCTCTGTGTATCATGCTGTTGCTGCTGCTGGGGAACGAGGTAAGTATGTAGAGTTTATTATTATTTTTTTTTACTGCCTGTGAAGGGGGCACAGCTGGGAATATTTCTATCAGGGGGCACTTTACTGGGCATATTACCATCAGGGGGCACTTTACTGGTCCTATTGCCATCAGGGGGCACTTTACTGGTCCTATTGCCATCAGGGGGCACTTTACTGGGCATATTACCATCAGGGGGCACTTTACTGGGCATATTACTATCAGGGGGCACTTTACTGGGCATAACTACTGTGAGGGGGCACATATCTAGCCATAACTACTGTGAGGGGGCATAAATCTGGGCATCGCTAATGTGAGGGGGCACATATCTGGGCATCACTACTGTGAGAGGACACATATCTGGCATAAATACTGTGAGAGGAGCACATATCAGGGCATAGCTACTGTGAGGGGGCACATATCAGGGCATCGCTACTGTGAAGGGGCACATATCTGGCATAGCTACTGTGAAAGGGCACATATCTGGCATAGCTACTGTGAGAGGGCACATATCAGGACATAACTACTGTGAGGAGGCACATATCAGGACATAACTACTGTGAGGAGGCACATATCTGAGCAACGCTACTGGGCATCACTACTGCGAGAGGGCACATATCTGGCATAAATACTGTGAGAGGAGCACATATCAGGGCATAGCTACTGTGGGGGCCACATTTCAGGGCATCGCTACTGTGAAGGGGCAGATATCTGGCATAGCTACTGTGAAAGGGCACATATCTGGTATAGCTACTGTAAGGGACGCATATCTAGCCATAACTACTGTGAGGGGGCAAATATCTGGCCATAACTACTGTAAAGGGGGCACATATCTGGCCATAACTACTGTGAGGGGGAACATATCTGGCTATAACTACTGTGAGGGGGAACATATCTGTCCATAACTACTGCGAGGGGGCCCATATTTGGCCATAACTACTGTGAGGGGGCCCATATCTGGCCATAACTACTGTGAGGGGGCCCATATCTGGCCATAACTACTGTGAGGGGGGCACATATCTGGCCATAACTACTGTGAGGGGGCACATATCTGGCCATAACTACTGTGAGGGGCCCATATCTGGCCATAACTACTGTGAGGGGGGCAAATATCTGACCATAACTACTGTGACGGGGCACATATCTGGGCATCATTACTGTGAGGGGGCACATATCTGCCATAGCTACTGTGAGGGGGCACATATCTGGCCATAACTACTGTGAGGGGGCACATATCTGGCCATATCTACTGTGACGGGGCACATATCTGGGCATCATTACTGTGAAGGGGCACATATCTGGGCATAATTGTGAGGGGGCACATATCTGGCATAACTACTGTGAGGGGCACATATCTGGCCATAACTACTGTGAGGGGCACATATCTGGCCATAACTACTGTGAGCGGGCACATATCTGGGCATTACTACTGTGAGGGGCACATATCTGGGCATTACTACTGTGAGGGGCACATAACTGGCATAACCTGTAAAGGGGGCACAATGCAGGAATAATTACAGTGTGGTGAAATAAAGGGGGGATAATTACTATGTGGGAGCATTTAGGAGACTTGGTGGGATTAGGTGTTTAGTTACAGGTGTGGTCTAGTGCGGAAAAAATTAGCCGCTGCGCAGTCTGTGCAGATCTCTACAGACCTCAGTCTCCAACCACCCCTGTCAGTGATACAAGTCCCAGCCACTCTCAGCCACTCTCCTGTAGCTGTGTTGTATTTAACCCTGGCCTCAGTCGTCTCTTCTCTCTCTAGATGCCGCTCTCCTTGATGACTCTCCCCTCAGGGGTCTCTCTACAATCCTTTCAGACTCTCCTCTCATCCTTATCCATTACACTTCCTCACAGCCCTAAATCCTGTCAGCACCAAGCTCCGCCCCCTCCTCTCTAGCCCTTTCTACAACGTCTGACTCAGGCTGTCTGAGCATGCTCAGTGCACTCATTCACATCTAATAATATATTCATTCTATATACAGTAGATAGATGCATAACTTAAAACCAACCTCTGTTACATATGTAGCATCCCCAAGTCAGGGCAATGTGTGGAACTAACCTGGGGAATGCCAGTGATGGAGAGGCCGGCACGCTGCTCCTCTGGGGCACTCTCTGGGTTCTTGAGGGACACAGCCAGGTGGAAGGTGAGGTGCCCTTGGTGTTATAGTTTAACGTGCCTATGGCTAAGTCCCTGATATGTCGTGACGCCAGTGCCAGTAAACGGTGGCACACCGTATTTACAGTAGGAATAACTGAGGTACAGACTGATAACTTGAAAACAGAATCCAAACTTTACTGAAGACAGTGATGATACAGTAAGCAGTCTTTCCAACAGTTCCTTTTTGCAGACAATAAAAATTGCAGTGGTCTTACATCCAGCAAGGTTGAACAGAGGGTGGTAATACAGGACTTGAAATTGCAGGTGAACCTTACTTTCTTCCTGACTCGTCCTGACTGGAATTGATGCTTCAAGGCCCCAATGCCCTACTTCTGGCTTATATCCTTGAATCTCCAGCTTTATAATTTACCTCCACTTGACGTTTAGTACCTCTTGCTCTAGGGATTGCCTCCAGGTTGACTTCTGCTGAACTGGCCTAGGCCTGAGACATGTGGCCTTCACAGACTCCAGGGTCTGCACTCCACTAGCCTGCCTTGGCCTAGCTATATATATGACCTGCTCACCAGCTCCCCCAGTGGTCCAATACCCAAATGACACCCTTCAACATTGCTGCAGGCAATTACATGAAACACACAGCATAACAGAATGGTGGTAAACGGGTATCAGAGTGCCCGTATACTGCATACCCCACAACTTTAAACTGAGTACGACCTCGTACTCCACCACAGGGGTCCACCCAGCTGGATTCATCTCCTGAAAGACAAAAGGAGAACATGCAGGCATACATAACCACAAATGAATGACATCTGCATAATTTATATCAGGTCCAGCTGGAAAAGGTGGAGCGCGGTGACAAGGGGCGTCGCTCTCTTTCTTCAGGATACAGAGTGGAACTGGGGCGCTGACCTGGCACAGCGGATGTTAGGGAATACCAGGATAGTCCATGACAATGAGTGAGTCCATAAAAGCATATCACAGAGGCTCGCACACAGGGAGTCCATCTCTGGCACAAACTTAAATAGGATGATGCTCACACAGAGGTGTCCTGGGGGTGTATCACAGGCAAGGGCTCGCGTGGAGGAGTCCATTCTTGCGCACAAACGTCAAGCAAGGTATTTCCAGTAGTAACTGCCCGGGAGGAGACACCACCAGTATAATCAAAATCCCCTAAACGGACTGGCGGACGTCCCCTGTTCATCCGGGTGGACCTTCTCAACACAGGGGTTTCCTCCTCCCTTAGCACCGAGGTAGAAGGGAGAGGAGCAACAGGAGGGTCTCCACCAGTGAGACCCTGGTCAGGAACAACAGGAGCCGGGGGATCCTCTACAAGGGAGACTGGATCCGGGACATTTTGAACCGGCTCTTCCGGAGGTGAAGGCACAGTAGGTGCTGGAGCGGGCACCAACAAATTTAACCAGGGTGTGAGGAACCAATGGAGTGGTTCAGCATCATTGACTAGATCCGCCACAGCCTGCATAGGCTCCACAGGCTGAGCAGAAAGTCCTGGCACAGAAGACTGGGGTCCGGAGTCTCCAGCAATGGGCCCCTTTGTCATGCAGAGTTTTAGGCGGTTTCTGTGAACAATTTGGGGACTCTTACCCTCTCTGGTGACCTCATAGGTATGGGTCTCAGCATTAGGGATGGCAGACACAAGATAGGGAGTTCTCTCCCATTTACTGTCCAGCTTACTGGTACGGTGATTGTTCTTCAACCACACGGTGTCCCCCACAGCCAAGGGCTCTGCATGGGCCGCCAAATCATAGTCTTTTGTTGTCGCTCCCGGGCACCTTCCATGCGCTCCTGGACAATTTCTTTGGCATTAAGCAAGCGCCGTTGATGTTCCGCTACCCAGTCAGTTTTAGGCAGGGGATTAATGTCATCCAGCACTTGTACATCCAGGGAATGATCTGCAGGCAATTTACCCTGACGCCCAAACAACAGGTAGAAAGGAGTGTATCCAGTGGAACAATGGATAGTATTATTGTACGTATACATGAGCTGTGGTAACAGGTTAGGCCAATCTCCTCTGGTCTCAGGAGGCACGGCTCTCAACATTTCAATCAGGGTCTGATTCATCTTTTCACAGAGTCCATTACCTTGTGGATGATAGGCCGTGGTCCGGACCTTTTGGCAATTGTGCAGTCGGCACAGCTCCTGGAACAGATGAGACTCAAACGCAGACCCCTGATCGGTGAGGATCTTTTCTGGGCAGCCGTAAGGCAGGAGGAAGTGCTTCCAGAACAATTCAGCGGTCGTCTTGGCTGTCAGGTCCTTCACAGGCACTGCTACGGCAAACTTAGTGAAATGGTCAATAATAGTCATGGCATAGGCATACCCTGAGCGACTGGGTTCTAACTTTACGTGGTCAATCGCAACCAGTTCAAGAGGGGCGGTACTTATAATAGGGTGCAGCGGTGCTCTCTGATCATGATGTTCACCTCTCTTTAGGGCACAGGCTGTACATTCCCGACACCACCTCTCAATGTCCTCTCTGATTCCAACCCAGTAGAACCGCCTACGGATAGTGGCCTCAGTCTTTTGAACCCCAAAATGTCCAGACTTATCATGATACATTTCTAGAACCATACCTGCATCACGACGTGGGATGAGGATCTGGTGCACTCTGTCATTTGACACTGGATCCAGGCTTCGTCGCAGCAACAGGCCTTTTGAAGGAACAGTTGTTGACGTTGCTTCCACAATTTGAGGAGTTCTGGGTCTGCGGTCTTTCGCCGAATTCTTTCAGGGGTTCTGCCACTGATGAAGAAGTCCAGCAGTTCACCGAGAACTCTACTCTCTGATTGCAACTTAATCCACTTTTCTTCTCTGGATGCAGGCTTATCAAAGGATGGTGGGTCAGAGGTTCCACTGTTGGCAGCTTGAGCTTGGTCCTGTTGAGCAAACCTGTTATAAAATGCTGGCATCTCTACATCTTCCCAGGCATCCCGTTTGTCATCTGGTGCTATCTCAGTGGGGAGCCTTGACAGGGCATCAGCATTATCGCTTGAACGGCCAGCCCGGTATTTTACAGTGAAGTCGTAATTAGCAAGGCGGGAGGCCCATCTCTGTTCTAAGGCCCCCAGTTTGGCGGTGTTCAGGTGGGCCAGAGGATTATTATCAGTGAAGGCAATAAATGGAGTGGCAGCCAAATAGTCTTTGAATTTTTCTGTTACCGCCCACACTAAGGCCAGAAACTCTAATTTGAAAGAGCTATAATTCTGATCATTCTTTTCAGCTCCCTTTAAGGACCGACTGGCATAAGCTATCACCCTCTCTTTCCCTTCTTGCACTTGAGCCAGCACTGCTCCCAGGCCTTTCTTACTGGCATCTGTGTAAAGGTGAAATGGCTTACTGTAATCTGGGTACCCCAGCACAGGAGGTTCAGTCAACTTCTTCTTTAACAACTGAAATGCAACCTCCCTCTCTTCACTCCATTCAATGGGGATAGGAGTCTTTGGGCTCTTTTTTGGTTGCCCCCTCAGGAGTTCTTGGATTGGATCCGCTATTTGAGCGAAGTGGGGATAAAGCGCCGGTAGTAGCCAGCGAAGCTAAGGAAACTCCTCACTTCCTTCACTGTAGTGGGGACCGGCCAATTTCGGACAGCAGCCAACTTATCAGGATCAGGCTGGACCCCTCTGCGCTTACAACATGTCCCAAGTATTTTACAGCAGGTTTCAGCAGGTGACATTTGGACGGTTTAATCTTGAGGCCGTATTTAATAAGGATTTCAAACACCTCAGCTAGATGCTGTAAATGGTCCTCATACGTTTTAGAGTAGATGATAACGTCATCCAGGTACAACAGCACCGTCTCAAAGTTCTTATGGCCTAAGCACCGCTCCATTAATCTTTGAAAGGTCCCGGGGCATTACACAGTCCAAATGGCATGCAATTAAATTCAAACAGGCCCATAGGGGTGGTGAAAGCAGTCTTTTCCCTATCTTCAGGGGCCATGGGCACTTGCCAATATCCGCTGGTTAAATCTAAGGTGGAGAAATAGGCGGAGGAGCCTAGAGCAGTTAGAGACTCCTCAATACGTGGCAATGGGTAAGCATCTTTGTGAGTGATCTGATTTATCTTTCTATAGTCTACACAAAATCGGATGCCACCATCTTTCTTTTTACTAAAACCAGGGGGCAGCCCAGGGACTACGACTGTCCCGGATTACGTTTGAGTCTTTCATTTCTTGGATCATCTCTTTAACAGTTTGGTAGGAAGTTGGTGGTATGGGTCTATACCTCTCTTTAATGGGAGGATGAGAGCCAGTGGGTATGGTGTGTTGGATAACACTGACCTCTCCATAGTCCGTTGCATGCTTACTGAAGGCTTGATGATGTTGCTTTACTAGGTTCAGGAGTCCCTCTAGTTGATGCTGCGGGGTAGCTTCGTCCCCGACATGGAGTTCCTTCCACCAGGGCACTGGAGAGTCGTCCGCAGGAAGAGGTCCTCGAGTGGCAGCTGATGGCTTCTCGGTGACAGGCAGGCGGATGACATCCTGGAAGGAAACCTGGGAAAGCTGGGCAACAGGACAGTGCTTAGTAAGCACAGCAGGATGATCGCTGAGGTTAATCAGACGGACAGGTACTTTACCTTGGGAGACGGTCGCCAGGCACTTGGCAGCTCTCACATATGGGTAGTTCTCCATCTGGACAGGTTCCACCAGGGCCGGATAGTCTTGGCCCTGGACTCCCAGGACAGCACGGCACCACAGGAGGGTTTGAGAGTTTGGAGGTAGAGTCACTGGTCTATTATCACCGATCCTGGCGGTGCAGATCTCTCCTTTTCATTTGCAAACCTCTGCTGAGCACACAGTACGCTGATGGTCTTTTGGAGGACCTTCTTGGAGGCAGAGGAAGCTGCAGGCAGGGACTGATGGAGAGCTTCAAGTACCTCAGGGTAGCAATTTTTGAAAACATTAGTCCCAACAATCACAGGGTGGCCCCCTTTATCCCCGGTTTGTACCACGATCACTCCTTGCTGTGGTAAAGTGGCTTCTCCCACCTGGAGCGTAGGTTCCCAGTATCCATGGACCTTTATGGGCTTGCCATTGCTTGCAATTATCTCCAACCAGGACTCAGGTGGCTGGGTAAGCAGGCTGGAACTCCAGAACTGATTAAAGGTGGACTGCTGAATAGTGGTGACTTGAGATCCAGTGTCCAGCAACGCTTCAAAAGGCACTCCATTGATCCGGACGCTTATTTTGGGACGGGACCCCACATAACGGGGCATCCAGTTTGGATCCCTTGGACCTGTTGTTCTACCTCCCGAGGGGCGGTCCTCAGCCTCGAGGGTGACCCGCTTAACTGCCAGCAAGTAGATTCAGTATGACCCAACTTCTTGCAGTAATTACAGGAAGGTCGCTTACGGTTCCTAAACCGGTCACTTGAACGTCTTCCAGGATCTCTGGGATAAACTTCTTGATACGCAGGGGGCCAGGCTTTTGAGGCAAAAGGAGTTCATCTTCCAGCATTAAGGGTTTCTCCCACTCTTCCAGTTTCCTGCAGACTTTTTCCAGGCTCTTAGTGAGGTAATTGACCTGTTCCATCAGAGCAGCCACTGTATCAGGAACTGGAGTCTGGGCGGCTTGGCTGGCCCCTGGCAGGCTGGTATCCGTCAGCTTGGGATTACGGACAGGAGGCTCGGGATGGGCCACTGGTTCCGTTGGCAGATGTTGTCCCAGAATACTGATGGCCAGTTCTTTAAAGTCCAGGAAAACACTGTTAGGGTGCTGAGCCGACAACATTTTCAATTGTGTTTTTAAAGATTCGCTATTCACACCCGCAATAAATTGCTCTCTCAGAGTTTGATCCTGGGTGTCAACCTCTCTAGGGTCTATATGAATGACAGCCCTCCAGGCCTCCTGGAGGGATAAAGCAAAATCACGAAGTGACTCACCAGGCTTTTGTTTCTTGCTGAAGAAGCGCATCTTTATTTCAGACACCGTCCTGACTTCAAAGGTAGTGCTGAGGCGGTCAAAGATCTGCTCTATGGTGCTCCTCTCAGAACTGGGCCAGGACATGACTTCTCGACGGGCCGCTCCTTCCAACTGGGCTAACAGAATCTCCATTTGCTGCCCGGGTTAATAGGATAGAGTCGGAACAGAGCCAGGATTTTGTCTTGAAAGTCTTTTAAATTATGAGCCTCCCGGCATAACGGGGAAACCATGGAGCCCCAAAGTAGTATGGCATCGTCAGCGGCATCATGTTGACAGGCGTAATACCGTTGGTGGCCACTGGCTCCCTGGGGGCAGGCTGCTCGGCTGCTTCTGAGTCCGACATGATGCAGATTATTTGGTTGAGCGGTCCCTTTAAGAGATAGCGATAGGTCCGATGTCGCGCCGGCGGGGTTACTGGCCGGTGAGCGCGATCGATGGGCAGAGTCCAGTATCCCCTTTTGGGCCTTGCTAACCAGGCGACCCCTCTCCGGTGTCGGATTATTTCTCCCAGGAGTTGGTACTTACTCCGGTGCAGGCGGTCCAAATCTCGCGAGATCCGGAAGGACGTCTTCGGGAATCCCTTGCGCAGCGTGCCTTCCCGCGAGGACGCCGGGCTGGAGGGGCGGAGCTTCGGACTTGCTCCGACGGGGAACAGCGTCTCGTGCTCTTCTAAGTCCAAGGTAGGTGGAGTCCAGCTTGGGAAATTTGAATAAAGTGGTGACGCTGCAGAGTCTGGCGCTAAGCTTTCCGCCAGTGATGAGTAGTGATGGCGCAGTAGATAAGTCCACAGTTCAGGCGGCCATCTTGGGCGCCATGATGCATCAATTCAATGACAGCAAGCAGCGGTAGTGAAACAGCATAAAAGTCCACAAAAATGCACTTTGAAGTGGCGATTTTCTTCCTCTTGATAGCGCAACACTGCACAGCGCTTTCTGGAGGTTTTTGGGACACTTTTCTGTACGTTTTAGGTCCGCAAAGTTCACTTCAAATAAACAGGCGTTTTGTCACTTGGCAAACTGGTTAAGGCACAAAGTTCACGCTTTTGATCACAGTCCGTAAAACGTGCGTATCCTGTTCGTGACGCCAAAATGTAGCATCCCCAAGTCAGGGCAATGTGTGGAACTAACCTGGGGAATGCCAGTGATGGAGAGGCCGGCACGCTGCTCCTCTGGGGCACTCTCTGGGTTCTTGAGGGACACAGCCAGGTGGAAGGTGAGGTGCCCTTGGTGTTATAGTTTAACGTGCCTATGGCTAAGTCCCTGATATGTCGTGACGCCAGTGCCAGTAAACGGTGGCACACCGTATTTACAGTAGGAATAACAGAGGTGCAGACTGGTAACTTGAAAACAGAATTCAAACTTTACTGAAGACAGTGATGATACAGTAAGCAGTCTTTCCAACAGTTCCTTTTGCAGACAATCAAAATTGCAGTGGTCTTACATCCAGCAAGGTTAAACAGAGGGTGATAATACAGGACTTGGAATTGCAGGTGAACCTTACTTTCTTCCTGACTCGTCCTGACTGGAATTGATGCTTCAAGGCCCCAATGCCCTACTTCTGGCTTATATCCTTGAATCTCCAGTTTATAGAGTACCTCCACTTGACGTTTAGTACCTCTTGCTCTAGGGATTGCCTCCAGGTTGACTTCTGCTGAACTGGCCTAGGCCTGAGACATGTGGCCTTCACAGACTCCAGGGTCTGCACTGCACTAGCCTGCCTTGGCCTAGCTATATATATGACCTGCTCACCAGCTCCCCCAGTGGTCCAATACCCAAATGACACCCTTCAACATTGCTGCAGGCAATTACATGAAACACACAGCATAACAGAATGGTGGTAAACGGGTATCAAAGTGCCCGTATACTGCACATATCCAACATAGTAAACAGTGGAACACATCTACCCGACTTATCAAACTGGTGTAAATAAGAACTGGCTTAGTTGCCCATAGCAACAAATCAGATTCCACCTTTCATTTTCTAAAGGAGCTCTGAAAAATGTAAAGTGGAATCTGATTGGTTGCTATGGGCCACTAAGCCAGTTCTACTGTACTTTACACCAGTTTGATAAATCTCCTCCAGGGTATACAAATAATTGGACAGGCTGCTGTATATACCACAGACATGTCTAACTCTCTCACATGCGGTGCGCCCTCCACTACTTTGCGGGGGCTCGGTTCTAAGTATAGGTGCGAGTCCCAGAGGTGGGACCCGCACCTTTCAGACATTAGGGGCATATCCTAGTATTATGCTCCCCAATGTTCAAGATGGGAATACCCCTTTAAGTAAACAAAAGACAGGGAGCCTTGTTAATGCACAAAATGGGACACTTTGGAGCTATTTTAGTAATTTACGGATTTCAGTAATTAAAGTATATTAGAAAAGTGGTCAGTACCACTTCGCCTATACAGTACAAAAAAAAAAAAAAAAAAAAGAATGGCAGCTACAGTTTAAGATGACGGTGTCTGGAACAAGTATACCAACCAAAGTACATGGATAAGACACGCTTTTGGGATATGATTAAAGGGGTTGTCTCACTTCAGCAAATGACATTTATCATGTAGAGAAAGGTAATACAAGGCACTTACTAATGTATTGTGATTCTCCATATTGCCTCCTTCACTGGCTGGATTCATTTTTCCATCACATTATACACTGCTCGTTTCCATGGTTATGACCACCCTGCAATCCAACAGCATGGCCGTGCTTGCACACTATAAAAAAAAGCACCAGCCTATATGAGATCCCACGGTCCCAAAAATGTCAACAATTTTTCCTATAGTGTGCAAGCACGACCACCACTGCTGTATTGCCGGGTGTTCATAACCATGGAAACGGACAGTGTATAATGTGATGGAAAAATGAATCCAGCCAGCAAAGAAGGCAATATGGACAATCATAATACATTAGTAAGTGCCTTGTATTAACTTTCTCTACATGATAAATGGCACTTGCTGAAGTGAGACAGCCCCTTTAAGGAATGAAATTCTCTGGGCCTCTAATATCCCAGCTTTCCTAGATTATAGGCTCAACATGGAAGTGTAAACCTAGTCTAATAAAAACATAGGGAGGTATTTTTCAGGCCCCCTCTGCCAGAATAGCGTGACAAAAAGTAGCATATTTTTGAACAAACCCCAAATTTGTTACTTTTTGCGGTTTCCCTTTTAAGAGGGCGGGGGGGGGGGGGGGGTCGGTCTACATATTAACATAGTTTATAAGGCCGAAAAAAGACATTTGTCCATCCAATTCGGCCTATTATCCTAATAGATTTTATGTTAGCCCAATAGGTTTAATGACATTTGCATGAGAAACCTACGCCAGTTTAGTCACAAGTTTCTGGAGCACAGAACTGGCGAAATTATTAAGAGACATTCGCCTCTTACCCCCTTAAAGCAAAATGATTTAACTGTGCTTCATTTTGGTGTAAGGTACATATGTAGCTGAGCCCGCTCCATACACTGTGGGTACCTGCTGTGTAATACAGTTGACACCTGTACACAAATTCATTTCAGATTCTGATTAAGCAACCTTGACATCTGAGGGGTTAGTGTCCATTCACAGGACCGTAAGTGTTTGGCGGAATGCACACCGCCAGCACTATGATTGAAATGCGTATTCTTGTCCGTGATTGCGGACAAGAATAGGACTTGCTCTATCTTTTTTGTGGGAACTACTGCCCCATTGAAATGAATGGGTCCACACCCATTCCGCAAAATTGCGGAACTAATGCGTACCCAGAAATATGATCGTGTAAAAGGACCCTTAGATTGATGAAAGCAGCTGCCTCTGCCCTCCGATTGGAGCCCCCACACTGAAATTGCTGGGTTCTGATCAATTACTATGGTACCCTGGGTTCTAATAAAGGCTTCTAGGCCTGCCATCTTAAACTCTTTACTAAGCTCTGCCACCATCAGGGCTGAATAGATAGCCTGTAAAAATCCTATAGACTGCAGTAGTATTCTATTGCCAGACCTTTATTTCTGATATTTGCGGACTCTATACTGACAGGGAATGTTCCACAGGATTGGCGCATAGCAAATGTGGTGGCAATATTCAAAAAGGGTCCAAAAGCAGAGCCTGGAAATTATAGGCCGGTAAGTTTAACATCTGTTGTGGGGAAACTGTTTGAAGGGTTTATAAGAGATGCTATCTTAGAGGATCTCAGTGAAAATAAGCAAATAACGCCATATCAGCATGGCTTCATGAGGGATCGGTCATGCCAAACAAATTTAATCAGCTTCTATGAGGAGGTAAGTTCTAGACTTGACAGCGGCGAATCAATGGATGTCGTATATCTGGACTTCTCCAAAGCATTTGACACTGTACCTCATAAAAGGTTAGTATATAAAATGAGAATGCTCGGACTGGGAGAAAATGTCTGTATGTGAGTAAGTAACTGGCTGAGTGACAGAAAACAGAGTGGTTATTAATGGTACACACTCAGATTGGGTCACTGTAACTAGTGGGGTACCTCAGGGGTCAGTTCTGGGCCCTATTCTCTTCAATATTTTTATTAATGATCTAGTAGAAGGCTTGCACAGTAAAATATCTATTTCTGCAGATGACACTAAACTGTGTAAAGTAATTAACACTGATGAGGACAATATACTGCTACAGAGGGATCTGGATAGATTGGAGTCCTTGAGCAGAGAAATGGCAGATGAGGTTTAACACTGACAAATGTAAAGTTATGCACATGGGAAGGAATAATGCAAGTCACCCGTACATATTAAATGGTAAAACACTCGGTAACACTGACATGGAAAAGGATCTAGGAATTTTAATAAACAGCAAATTAAGCTGCAAAAACCAGTGTCAGGCAGCTACTGCCAAGGCCAATAAGATAATGGGTTGCATCAAAAGGGGCATAGATGCCCGTGATGAGAACATAGTCCTACCACTTTACAAATCACTGGTCAGACCACACATGGAGGACTGTGTACAGTTCTGGGCTCCTGTAAACAAGGCAGACATAGCAGAGCTGGAGAGGGTTCAGAGGAGGGCAACTAAAGTAATAACTGGAATGAGGGATCTACAGGACCCTGAAAGGTTATCAAAATTAGGGTTATTCACTTTAGAAAAAAGCTGACTGAGGGGAGATCTAATAACTATGTATAAATATATCAGGGGTCAGTACAGAGATCTGTCCCATCATCTATTTATCCCCAGGACTGTGACTGTGACAAGGGGACATCCTCTGCGTCTGGAGGAAAGAAGGCTTCTATACAAACATAGAAGAGGATTCTTTGTGGTAAGAGCAGTGAGACTATGGAACTCTCTGCCTGAGGAGGTGGTGATGGTGAGTACAATAAAGGAATTCAAGAGGGGCCTGGATTTATTTCTGGAGTGTAATAATATTACAGGCTACAGCTACTAGAGAGGGGTCGTTGATCCAGGGAGTTATTCTGATTGCCTGATTGGAGTTGGGAAGGAATTTTTTCCCCTTAAGTGAGGAAAATTGGCTTCTGCCTCACAGGTTTTTTTTGCCTTCCTCTGGATCAACTTGCAGGAAACAGGCCGAACTGGATGGACAAATGTCTTTTTTCGGCCTTATATACTATGTTACTATGTTATGGTACAAACAATCACAAGGTTATATGTTCCAGTCTCCTAAGATGACAAAAAATTACAGTAAGATAAAGTTTAGAAAAATACAAAAAAATACTAAGACACCCTTTCCCAATTGTACATAAATAAATAGCAAGAAATTATTATAAACACAATTGGTATTGCCACATCTGAAAATATTCAAACCAATAAAATGCAAAAAATATTTATGATGTGCTGTGAACACCATAATAGAAAAAATGGCCAATTTGTTGTTTTTAGTAATTTAAAAAAAATATCTAAAAAAGTGACCCAAAACTCATTTTATGTACCATGAATAACACCAGTAAATACTACAGTTCACCATGCAAAAAATGCCTTCCCTTTCCGTTTTTTCTGTTCCGTTTAAATATAGACCATGTCCTATTCTTGTCTGCAAATCACGTTCAGTGACTCCATTCAAGTCAATGGGTCCGCAAAAAAAACGGAAAGCATACGGAAAGGCATCCGTATGTCTTCCATATCCGTTCCGTTTTTGCTGAACAATCTATTGAAAATTTTAAGACCAGCCCAATTTTTATTATGGAATTAATGTACACTGTATATGCCAAACGGAAAAACGGAACGGAACAACGGAACCGAAATGGAAACAAAACAGAAACAAAAAACGGAACCACGGATCCGTTATAAACGGACCACAAAACACTGAAAAAAAAAATACGTTCGTGTGCAAGAGGCCTAACCTTGTGACACAGTAAAAGGTCTGGTGTGGAAGGTAAGGTATTTTCCTCCCAGCGTGTGCTGCTGGACTGATTGACAGCCAGGTGAGGTCAAGCACTGGACTGGATCATTTAAGACACCTAACTGTCTTAAAAAAGCCAGCAGGATGGCAGTCTGGGGTTGTATGAGGCCTGTGCTTGGATGAATGCTTGCGACCTGTTTGGAGAAGGCAGGTCGACTAAATCCTGGACTTAAACTCTGGTGTGGACCTGTTTGCAAAGTGTGAACACGCACCTGGACTTGGACTCATTATGCGCGACCTGTAGCATGGTGTGAACTGAACACCAGGACTTTCAACTAAGGTGAAGTTGTTTGCTGAGCTGTTAAACTTACTTGTGTGAATAAAACACTGGAGTCTGATTAAGAACTGTTTTTGGTGCCTCTGTTCTACGTCCGTTCACCCTGCCTACCAGAGGGAATCCCCACAATTGGTGGCTTGGAGTGGTCATACGCAGAGAGGCTGACGCAAAACCGGAATAATTTTAGTTTTTCATTTTTTCCGAACACTGTTTTATGTCTTGGATTAAGCCTGCTAAATTGAAAACAGTGTCACTGAACAAGATGGAGGCTGTAGTGAAGGCCCTCTTCGAGGCTAACCAGCAACAGCAAGAAACGAACCAGCACCAACAGGAGGCTAATCAGCGACGGCAAGAAACGAACCAGCTGCTGCTGCAAAACGTAGTGGCCTTACAGAAGCCAGAAGAATCGCGAGGCACCTATGATGTCCGGAAAGCAGTCCGCACGGCGATCCCCAAAATGGCTCCAACAGATGACGACGAGACCTACCTGGAGATGTTTGAGAAGGTGGCTGAGAGGGAGAGTCTACCCCGAGATAAGTGGGCTGTTATTGCTCCGTTCCTGGCATCCGGACCCCAACAGGTCTACTTTGATTTGATGGCTGAGCAAGCGGCAGACTACAACAAAATCAAGGGTGGGATCCTGGCACGACTGGGGGTGTATGTGTTGGTTCGGGCCCAGCGGGTGCATTATTGGGTGTTTAACCTGGCCAAGCCGCCAAGGTTACAATATTATGACTTGGTGCACCTGTTGCAAAAATGGCTACAGCCTGATGTACTGAGTCCTACTGCTATGCTGGATCGTATTCTGGCTTTGCCACACCCCCTCCAGTGTTTGGTCGGCCAGGTGTCCCCTGCTAGTGCCTTTGAGATGGTGGACTTGGTAGAGCAGTATGAGGCTACAAAAGAACTCCAGGGGGGTCTCTATAGGGGGGAGCAATAAAACCTAGAAAATCCCTGCCTCAGACCCAGCGGCCAGAGCCGAGAAAGACCGCTCTGGATGTACCCCCTGGGGATCCAGCCCCGATAAACTGCTAGCGGTGTCATGAGCCCAGCCATGTAAGGGCTGACTGTTCCCACCTTGCTGAGCCCATTGACACAAACTTTGGATACTGACAGTCACTGTATGCCAGAAAGGTGTGTGCATCAGGCACCCCAGAGACTCCAGTAACAAACATTTGTGTCAGGTAGAAGTAGGAGTCACTCCCGCGGAGGCTATCCTGGACTCTGGGGAGTCTGGTGACCCTTTTGAGGGCTACCCTGGTGTGACCAACTGAGTATACTGGCTGAAAAGTCGGTGTGTTATGTATACATGGAGACTTGAAAGACAACCCCACCGCTCTAGTGTTTCTAAACACAGTTGCCGGCAGGTGGATCAATGAGGTGGCAGGGGCCACGAACCTGCACTATGAGTTAATACTAAGAAGACCCTTACCATTGTTCCCGGCCCTGTGGCCAGCAGTTAGACCTCCCGATCCTCAATAGTCAGGGATAGCCCCAGCGGATTGGCTTTGCTCAGACAGGGTGCCAGAACCCTTGGAACCCGAGACGGAAGGGCCAGCGGTAGGGGTGACCGCCACTCTGGTGGATGAGGGGGAGACAACCCCGCTGAATGTGATGGTTGGGGAGATGGAGGACTTGCCACCGGGCCCTGAATTGGCAGATCTGAATGTTTCAGATGACAATTTCGGCATGGCATAGCACAGGGATCAGACTCTGTCCCGAGCCTGGGAGAATGTGTTGGTAGTTGATGAGGAACCACAACAACCTGGAGCCAAGTCGGTTTTTCTGCGTTTGGGGTTCACCACGATTTTTTTGTATCGGGTCATCCAACTACGTGATGAGAATGCTGAACAGTTGCTAGTGCCCCAGGCATATCTTTAGCTAGTATTAGATCTGGCCCACCAACATGTTCTCGGTGGACACATGGGGCTACAGAAAACCCAGGACCGTATACTGCAGCGGTTTTACTGGTCCAGTGTGTTCAGAGAAGTGAAAGAATTTTGAAGGTCTTGCCTGACCTGCCAGGTAACTAGCCCCCAGCCACACTTCCATAGTCCCCTAGTACCTCTCCCTATTATCAAGGTACCCTTGGAGAGAATCGCCATGGACCTCATAGGACCAGTCCCTAAGTCCGCTAGGGGTCACCAACACATCTTAGTCGTCCTTAACTACGCAACCTGATACCCGGAGGTGGTACCACTGCATCATAGATCTGCCAAACGCATAGCTAAGGAGCTAATGGAGATGTTTTCCCGAGTAGGAATACCTAAAGAGGTTCTGACAGACCAGGGGACACCTTTCATGTCGAAAGCCATGAGGGAACTGTGTAAATTGCTGCGCATAAAACTGTTACGGACATCCGTTTACCATCCGCAAACTGACGGTCTGGTGAAGAGAGTTAGCCAAATGTTGAAAACATGCTAAAAAGAATAGTGTTCAAAGATGGAAGGGACTGGGACCTCATTCTGCACTACTTAATGTTCGCAGTGCGAGAGGTGTCCCAGGCCTCTACCGGGTTCTCACCCTTCGAACTGCTATATGGCAGACATTCCCGGGGGCTGTTGGACTTGGCATGGAGGCATGGGAACAACAGCCCACTCCACATAAGAGTGTCATTGAATAGTCGGGTCTATAATCGAGCGGCTCGGGTCAGGAACTTTAACCTGGAGATCGGGTCCTGGTTCTTGTACTGACTGTGGACAGTAAGTTCCTCGCTAGATGGCAGGGGCCCTACGAGATACTAGAGAATATAAGCGATGTAAATTACAAGGTATGCCATCCAGGTTGGTTGAAGCTAGAGAAGGTCTACCATGGCAATTTACTGAAGCCTCAGAAGGATAGGGAGACCTATACTGAGAACAGCCCGCAGCCGGTTTGTCTAGGGCAGTGATGGGCAAAGTGTGGCTCTCCAGCTGTTGAAGAACTACTGCTCCCAGCATGCAAAGACTGTTTACAGCTATCAGCCTACTGCAGGGCATGGTGGGAGTTGTAGTTTTGCAACAGCTGGAGAGCCGCACTTTTCCCATTACTGGTCTAGGGGAAGAGATTCTGGCTCCTCTGTTTGTTGCAGGTGAAGCGGCTGACACAGTACGTATTGCTGACAGCCTTTCCTCTAAGCAAGCTCAGGAGGCCAGGAAGTTTGTTAGTCGGAACACGGATGTGGTCTCTGACCTCCTTGGATGTACTTCCATAATCCACCATGATATTGTCACAGAGCCCCAGGCGAAAGGCCAGTTAAAGCCATACCAGGTGCTGGGACGTTATGGTTCTGAATTAAGTCTCTAAATTTGATGAGTATCCCATGCCCCCGGGTGCATGAGTTAATCAAGTGATTAGGGCAGGCACGGTATTTTTCTGTTTTGGACCTCACAAAAGGGTACTGGCCCTTAACGGAGGCTGCCAAAGAGAAAACGGCCTTTATCACGCCTGAGGGGCTATATCCGTATAAGGTGTTACCATTTGGCCTGCATAGTGCTCCTGCCACATTCCAGCGGTTAATGGACATTCTGCTTCGTCAGCATCGTCGGTATGCCTCGGCTTACCTCAACGATATTGTCGTTTATAGTACCGATTGGGAGAGTCACCTGGCAAAAGAAAAGTATAGGGTTGGAGGAGACACGATACCTAGAGTATGTCCTTGGGTGTGGAGACATCAAACCCCAGATGAGTAGAGATGTCCCGAACTGTTCACCAGCGAACATCGCATGTTCGCCGCGGCGGGTGAACATATGCGATGTTCGATTCGCCCCCTATACTTTATCATTGAGCAAACTTTGACCCTGTACCTCACAGTCAGCAGACACATTCCAGCCAATCAGCATACCCTCCCTCCCAGACCCTCCCACCTCCTATCAAAAAGCAAGGACAGCATCCATCTTAGATTCATTCTGAAGCTTGCGGATCCTCAAATTGCGAATTCGCAACACACCATGCCGGCACTCCCCATAGAGATGCCTATTCTTGTCCGCAGGCTGCAGGATGCTCTATCTTTTGCGGAGCCGCATCACGTCCGGCCCCATTCACAATGAATGGGTCTGCATGAGGACAAAAATTGCGGATATGTTAATGGGGCCTTTGGTCCGGATGCGTTGCGGATGCGTTCAGTGAAAACTGTGCGATTTCACAGGCAAAGCCATTCAGTTTTGCCTGCGATTGCGTTCAGTTATTCTGTTTTTTTTCTGCGCGGGTGCAATGTGTTTTGATGCGTTCTTCACGCGCGTGATAAAAAATGGAAGGTTTACAAACAACATCTTCTAGCAACCATCAGTGAAAAACACAACGCACCCGCATTCGCTTGCGGATGCAATGCGTTTTTCACTTCATTCACTTCTATGGGGCCAGGGCTGCGTGAAAAACGCAGAATATAGAACATGCTGCGATTTTCACGCAACGCACAAGTAATGCGTGAAAAAAAAACGCTCATGTACACAGATCCATTGAAATGAATGGGTCAGGAGTCAGTGCGGATGCTATGCGTTCACAACACGCATTGCACCCGTGCGGAAAATTCGCTCGTGTGAAAGGGGCCATCTGCTGTAAGGACAACGTCCTGACAGCACCCCAAAAAGCCCTTTTTAGGGCTGGTACATCAGTCTGCTTTTATTTATTTTTTTCTATATACAGTATATATTATATATTGCAGTTGCCTGCCTGTGTGTGAGAGGCCGCAGGCCCACAGACTGTACTGTGTGCACACCACTCATATCGGGTGGCACAGTACCTTGCAGATAGAAAAGGCATTTAATTTTTACCCTTTAATATAATTGCAGTTGCCTGCCTGTACTGTGCCCACTGCCCACCACTCATATAGGGTGTCACTTTAGTGGCACTTTAGTGGCTCTATTGACAAGGCTCTTGAAGGGACGGAAGTAGGTGATGATTCACTGGGATAATCGGGTGGAAGAGTGCAGGTCACCACCGGTTTTGGTGTCGCCCAACTTTAAGAGGGAGTTTGTGGTACAGACCGATGCCTCTGAAGTAGACCTCGGAGATGTACTGTCTCAGGAAATCAACGGGGAGGAGCATGCCATTGTTTTCCTGAACCACAAGCTCAACCCAGCTGAGACCTGATACAGTATAGTCGAGAGAGAGAGAGAGTGCCTGGCCATGAAATGGGCATCTGCTACTATCTGTTGGGGAATAAGTTCCGCCTGGTGACCGACCACTCCCCTCTCAAGTGGATGAGCCAGGCCAAAGAGAGGAATGCCTGGGTCACCAGATGTTTTTTGTTCACGGTGGAACATAGAGCAGGCCGGTTACAGGGAAAAGTGGATGCCCTGTCCCCGGTGCACTGTTTGGCAAGTATTCACCCCCTCAAGGTTGAGCAAAGATGGGAGGGGTATGTGATACAGTAAAAGGTCTGGTGTGGAGGGGAAGGTATTTTCCTCCTAGCATGTGCTGCTGGACTGATTGACAGCCAGGTGAGGTCAAGCACTGGACTGGATCTCAGGTGCCAGTTCAGGCTTTGCCGACACCTGTCTTAAAAAAGCCAGCAGGGTGGCAGTAGGGGGTTGTATGAGGCATATGCCTGGATGAATGCTTGCAACCTGTTTGGAGAAGACAGGTCGATTAATCCTGGACTTTGGTGTGGACCTGTTTGCAAAGTGTGAACACACGCCTGGACTTGGACTCTTTATGCGGGACCTGCAGCATGGTGTGAACTGAACACCAGGACTTTCAACTAAGGTGAAGTTATTTGCTGAGCTGTTAAAGCAGGGGTGCACAATCTGCGGCCCTTGATACCATTCTGTGCGGCCCCCAACCATCTGGTAACAAGTATGTCTATGTCTTGTGGCTACTCACATATATTTTTCATGTATTCTCCCATTAGATGGGAGTACTAGAAATGTAACCAGACATTTATAGTATATACTGTATGTACATAAATTACAGTACTTCAGTTGTTAATACCCTTTTAAATTTTATTTTCGGCCCTTGACGTTGGTTCAGTCTGACAATGTGGCCCCCAACCAGAAAATGTTGTCCACCCCTGTGTTAAAGGATATGGACACCTTTGTAAATTAGTGTAATTTATTTTGTGGAGAAAATCATTTCTCCAATTGGTTCTATTTATCTACATTTTTTCATTTTTGTTCTACAGCTTGCTGTGCTTCCTATGCACAGCAGGCTGCTCTGGGTTTATAGAGAATCCATCATCTGATAGATTTTCTGTAACTCCTCCACCATGGACATCTCTCTCACCAGGAGCAGCTCCAGAATACATTGTGGTCACAGGACCTGTGGTGATGCCAGTCATGTGATCAGCCATATGTGTGGGAGGAGTTAGGGGAACGGTTGTGACTAAATACTACACTCTGGAAGGACCTGGTCCTTACCAGTGACAGGAAATGGCTGACTCAGTTTGAGCTGTCTATTTCCCATCACTGGTAAGGACCTTTTTGCCCCCTAGTGGTCAGGTCCTGAACTGAAATAGTATATAGCCGGTTCACAGGGAGTTGTCTAAATCCTATACTCCGTAAGGATCTGGTCCTCACCAGTGATCGGAAATAGCCGACTCTAAAGGAGCTTTCCATTTTCAATAATTTGTAGGGACCACTTCTGCCACATTGATCTGCTTACTAAACTGTGTTACGATTTAGTTGTTTCTCGATGACTTGGCTAAATTCCCTTGTCTGTTAGGACCTGGTCATTAGAGTTGAGCAAAACCGAACTGTATAGTTTTAAATTTAGGATGTTCAGGACACAAACATTTTCATAAAAGTTCATGCTCGGGTCTGTTGTTCGGTGATTCTTCCCACTTTTTGAAAGGCTGCAGAGCAGCCAATCAGCAAGCGGTTTACATCTTTGCCCTAAGAAGCCATCTCAGTCATGCCTGCTAATGGCATGGCTGTGATTGGCTGAGTGCAGCATGTGACCCAGCCTCTTTATAAGCTGGAGTCACGTAGTGCCGCACGTCACTTTGCTTTTGTTAGTATAGGGAAAGGTTGCTGCCAGTGCTCCCAGGGAGAGATTAGGAAAGAAATCTGTTGAACCTTGTGGTGTGAAATCTTCAAGCTACAGAAATTATTGCGGGAGGGTGCTACTGCAATCCTACATTTTTGTACCCAGCCCTGAGCCCAGTAATACTGCAAAGTGTTTTTTTTTTAAATCCATCTGTTACTGAGTTGGGGGTCGGCGGCCATTTTAGCCACTGCAGTGTCCTTGGAACTGCATGTGACCTGCATGTGTACCAGCCTGCCAGGGACATCAGTCTAATCGTTTTTGGTAGCTCAGTGGAGGAAAAAATCCTTTTTTTCTGGCAGGCCAAGTCCCCACATTACCTTTTGTATAATTTAGGGGTGACCTAGTCCATTTCTGTAGTCTGGGGCAAAAAATATGTATTGTGGTGCTATAGAGCACTTGTGCACCAAAACGTATTTTCTATTTCAGCAGTAAAATCAGTGTATTTTTTTGGAAAAAAGCGGTATTCCTGGTCCACAAAGCAGTTTTAAATACACTGCCCAACTACCTTTTTTTACATTTCTGCAGTGAAATAGTGCATCAGTGTATTTTTGGGAAAAAAGCGGTATTCCTGGTCCACAAAGCAGTTGTGCATACAGCGTATAAATACCTACGTTTAATTGTTGACTATTGGCAGTTAAATGCAGCAGTCTCTTATGCTTCTTTATGACTCTGCTGGCAGGGTTTCCCAGGGCCATTACCATAGTCCAACCACTTTGGTTTGAGAATGGGGACAGGGGAAGACCACGGCAGCACGTATCTGATGACAAAACACAGGTGCAAACAGCTGCATCTTTATGCAGTGTGCAGACCGACAAAGAGGGCATGGGTGAAGACTACGTGGAAGATGATGTTGAGGTCCTACATAGGTGACAGTGACCGAAAATGTGAATAATCCTCTTTGAAATTGTTTGGTGAAATATTACTATTTTTGCCAGGTACAAACCCCGGCACTGCCTAACTGTCAGGGAACTTATAATTGGCGCTTACATTCTTGCATGACATAAAGCCTTTTTTTATTTTTTTTAATTAATTGCTGTAGACCCCCAAAAATTGGGAAAATATAAAAAAATAAAACAAAGTGTAAGTGCACGGTAGTATAACAATGGTTTGGCGAGGCCGGTATACATGTCTATTCTGCATAAGGTACAAACAAGTCCTGTGGGATCCATGCCTGGTTCTTTTTAATAAACGAAAGCTTGCCCACATTGGCTGGGTACAGGCGGCTGCGCTTGTCTGTGATAACGCCCCCAGCCATGCTAAACACACGTTCAGACAATACAGTGGCTGCAGTGTAGGCCAGCACCTCTAAGGCATAAAGGGCAACCTCAGGACATGTGCCCAATTTGAAGACCCAGAAGTTGAATGAGGCAGACCCAGTGGCATAGCTAGAAATGATTGGGCACCACAGCAAATATTTGACTGGGGCCCCCACTCCCACAGTAATTTTTGCGCTACCCCTTCCTTTCATGCCACCATTCCTGGGGCTACTAAAGATCGCTCTCTCAGACCAGGCCCAGCAGCTGTTCCATCCGCTGTCTACACTGTCTGTACTGCCACTGTATATAATTTCATTGTATAATACCGTTGAGGGGGCCCTGACAAAGTCTTTTAGTCCTCCTCCTCCTGGATGGGCCCCTTCTAGGTCAGGGCCCCAAAGCAGTAGCTTCCCCTGTAGCTATGCCCCTCGGAAGACCCATCAGTCAATACGTGTACTGTTCCACCATGTTGCTGAAATGCTGCCTCCTGCTAAGACGTTCCAGATCTGCTGGTGGTGCAGGTTGTTGTGGAGTGATGACAAAGCTTTTCCACATTTCTCCCATTATAACCCTGCCTTCTGAGGTGTTGGTGGTGACCCAGCTGCATTAACGACTACTACTTTCTCCTCCTCTGCCTTCACCTTGTGCTTCCACTGAGTCCCCGGTGTCAGTTGTGAATACCATCAGCAGCGTGTCTACTAGCGGGCGCATCTTCCTATCCCACTCCAGTGAGGGAATTAGGATGGCACGTTGTCCTTGTAACAGGGAATTAAGGAAAGTGGCCATCCAAGTTAGAATGTGGCAGTAACTGGACGGTCGTTGCGCAGGCACTGCAGTGTTGATCACGAATTTTCGAATTGCGAATTTTAATCGCGAATATCAGCACTTTGAGAATTCGCGAATATTTAGAATATCGCAAAATATATTCACAATTGCGAATATTCGCTTTATGCAAATTTTTTATATGAAAATTTTCGCATGCAAGAAAATAATGTCATTATTTTCTTGTTTGCGAAAATTCGCATAAAAAATCGCATAAATTAGCATAAAAATTCGCATAAATTAGCATAAAAATTCGCATAAGCTGGTATTTAAAAGGTATCTTTTAAATGCCAGTTTATGCGAATCTTTATGCTAATTTAAAATATTGTCTGGAGATTACGAATTTGCGAATTTTCGAATATATGGCGAATATTCGCCCAAATATTCGCGAAATATCACGAATTCGAATATTGCCCCTGCCGCTCATCACTAGCACTGCAGCATGTAGTCGCTCATATGTGCCAGGCTGCCCAGAGACAAGGACAAGCGGTCCTCTTTGAGGGAGGTATATCGTCTGTGTCCTCTGTATCTCCCAGTGTTCCTCCTCCTCCTCATCCTCCAGAACTGTGCCCTGGCTGGACAATTGTGTTCCAGGCCAGGGCCTATGTTGGTGCAGGAACCCACCCTCCGAGCCACTTGTATTTTGCTGGCCTTAAGTTAAGGATAAGGCGTGTATAGAGTTTATAGTATATAGTTAGTTTAGCTTCATTATAGTTATTTTAATATGTTTTCAAGTAAATTTGGAAATAGTTTGCTAATGGTTTAAGTGAAAGGGGGGGGGGCGGTTGTGTGTGTTCAATTAATTGAATTGATTTTCACTGTCTGGTGTTTAGGAATGTCTGCACCCCCAAATTCAGCACATGTGGCAGGCAGAGGATGTGCGTTAAACCGGCTAGGCCCAGACCTGCTACTATATTTCGCCTATTAGCGCACAACACCAGGCCGGGCTGGAGTCTCAGTGGCACCAACCAATCATCGGTCTGTTGTTCCATGCCTGTCCACAGCTCCTGCGCAGTGTGGGGTTTGTCCTACAAACACACAAGGGATGGTTTGCCTGCAAAAGTAGTGGCAGCTGGGATCCACGCACTGTGGGATAGCCACCGCCATAAGGTTTTTAAAACTGTCCACCAGACAGAATGACAGCATTTCAAAGGACCAGGAATTTTGAAATCAAGGCATTCAGAGCCAGGGATTGCGGGTGGGTAGGGGGGTACTTCCTTTTTCTATTTCTCCACATCCTCTGTTTTCTGGGTGGCAGGTGCCACTGTCACTCACTTGGGCTCAGGTTTAGAATGTTTATTTATAATTTTTCTGTATTTTATGTTATTTTAAGTGATTTCCCTATCCACATGTGTTTGCAGGGCATTTACCTACATTTTGCTGCCTTTTGCAGCCCTCTAGCCCCTTCCAGGGCTATTTTCCAACCATTTTAGTGCCCAAAAGTTTGGGTCCCCATTGACTTCAATGTGGTTCGGGGAAAAGTTCGGGTTAAGTTCGGATCCCGAACCCGAACTTTTTTGTGAAGTTCGGTCGAACCCGAACTTCCAGGTGTTCGCTCAGCTCTACTGGTCATTAACTATGTCCAGTAACACAACTTCCACATGGATACAGTGTTATAGTATACAATAAAGTTATATAGGTGACTATTGTAGAATAAGCCTCTTATGTTATTTCTGAAAAATCTTTACAATAAACAATGAAAAAAAAAAAAAAAACTATCATGTGACTTCTGAGCACTTGTCTCTGCAGAAATGTCCGATCCTTTGATATTCATGGTAAAGCGCTTTGCATAAACATCTGGTCATGTGATCTCTGTGCTCTCCTAAAAGTTAAAAGGTTTATCTGATATCGAAAATATCCCCGCCAATGCCTGGGCCCCTTGTATGGATTATACTTGCCTGTTCAGTGGCGCATTGCCCGGGATCACTGCATGGCCACTGCTGCATCTCCCTGTCACTCGGATAAAAACTCGGATAAAAACATCCAGTGATGGTGGGAGCAGCAAATAGCAGGCCGCAGTGGAGACCAGACCCAAGGGGGCTTGTCCCAGTCGTAGCCTGCTATTGCCTGCTCTCTCCGTCGAATTATATTTTTATCTTTGCGACAGGGAGATGCAGCGAAGCAACAGCCATGCAGGGATCCAGAACAACGCGGGTGCCCTCATCATGTAAGTATAATCCATACAAGGGGCCTGGGCATTGGCAGGGATATTTTTGATAACCCCTTCAACATTATTTGTTTAAAATACAAATTAGAAATTCCCTACATCTCAAAAGGACCTTTTCCATCTATTATGGAGTATGGAGGATTCATACTGCTGAGGTCCTTTTCAAGGATAGTGTCACGGTCCCTCCAATGACAGAGGTGAGAAGATCTGAGAGACTGGCGCCACGTGAGGATATCTGACAGTCCCTCTGTTTTCTCCTTGCAGTGTTGTTGTTTGGTAATGACTAGAGTTGAGCAAAACACGAACTGTAATGTTCAGGTTCGTACCAAATTTTAGGATTTTTGGCACCTGGACCCGAACCTGAACATTTTCGTAATAGTTCGGGTTCGGTGTTCGGCAGATTTTATGGCGCTTGTTGAAAAGCTGCTGGGCAGCCAATCAACAAGCGTCTAACTACTTTGCCCTTAGAGGCCATCACAGCCATGCCTAATAATGGCATGGCTGTGATTGGCTAAGTGCAGCATGTGACCCAGCCTCTATATAAGCTGGAGTCACATAGCGCAGAACGTCACTCTGCTGTTAGTATAGGCACAGATCTACAACCTTTTTGTTCTTGTGGGTGCAATGGCACAAAGACTTTTATATTTCGGTTAGTGGTTGGTGTCGGCGGCCATTTTGTGCAAGTGACGTGCACTTGCAGCTGCATATGTGCCAGGGACAGTAATATAATCCAGTCTTTTTACTTCATTTGGCAAAATGTACCCATTTTTTTCTTTTCAAATTTCTTTTTATTAATTTTATAAATAAAGAGCAATTCCAAACAGTATTGTAATATACATACTTCACATAGTGTCAGAGGAAACTAACAAGAGGTCACGTAGAAAATAATCAAAAGATTAACAATACGTCATCAGTGAATCGCGTGCATATGGAAATCAATTGAAACAGACCTCCAACAACAGTGCTTATCATTTAATGACAGAAGAGTATGCAGTTGGCAGGGAAGACAGAAATAGTAGGAGGGGAGGGAAAGGTGGGGAAGGGGGGTTAGGCCAGAACCTGTGACAAATGTAGGTCACAATTACGTAGAAAAATGGCGAAAAGACGTCCAAGGGGCCCAAACCTGGCTGAAGATGATTGTGCGTTTTCGATTCCCAACTGGCAAGTTCTTCTAAGCGGTATAATGAGTCTACTTTATCTATCCACTGAGTATATGTGGGTGGGTGTGTTGCTTTCCACAGCGTGGGTATCAATATACGTGCAGCGGCTAGGAGATGCCTCAGTAGTCTCGTTGTGGATTTGGATAGTTTGTCTGGAAGCAAGTGAAACAGACAGATCTCGGGGGTTGTAGGTAAGTGCGTTTTAGCTATAGTGTTGATTTGAGTTATAATGTTTGCCCAATATGGCACTATACGCGGGCAAGTCCACCATAAATGATAGTAAGTGCCTAGTTGCTGACCACATCTCCAACAGGCAGGGTTATAACTCAGGTTATATTTATGCAAGAGCACCGGGGTCAGATGCCACCTAGTTAAAATCTTATAACCACTTTCCTGCATTCTCACACAGCGTGATGTCTGTTTTGGCATCTCAAGGAGGGATCGGATTTCCGATTCCGTAAATTTCCTGGAGAGATCTTTCTCCCATGCCTTAATGAAATAATGCTCAATGGGTGACAATGGAGTGGACAGCAATTTGCAGTAATTCGAAATAACTTTCTTAGGAGGTTTAGTTTGAGCTAAGGAAGTTTCAAAGGGAGTCAAGGCACGCTGAGGGTCGATTTTTTTGATCAGTGTTTTAAGCGCGCATATCATTTTGTTATAGATCAGAGGAGGCAACAAAGAGCATTCCAGCAAGTCAGTTAAGGCTTCCTTAGAGGGTATTACACCATCTCTGATGATGGAATCTACTGAGGTACTGTTAGACCGTAAGTCTTTGGGGACAGAGGCGTTAGAAATGGGATCTGAGGTGTAAAGCAGATCTCTAATTTGTAGCAGAGGGGAAGGGTATGGGGCACATCTAGTACGCACGTTAGCGTCGTTCCATACTGCGCAAGTTTCGGTTATAAGCGCATTGAGGGACTTAAATTTTGTGGAGATTGTGAGAGGAGAAAAAACAAGTTGTCTCAGCGGGTATTGGAGGATATCTTCCTCTATGAAAACCCATAGTTTATGGGTAGGTTTCCGTATCCAATCAAGGATTCGGTTTAAGTGGACCACCTGAACAAAGAGACGAGGCGCCAGCATGTCGATTCCTCCGTATTTCCGAGGAAGTTGAAGAGTCGGGTATTTTATTCTAGGTTTTTTACCGTTCCAGATGTATCTAGATAAAATCCTGTTCAGTTGGATATAAAAACTCCCAGGGATATGGATTGGAAGGGCCTGTAACAAGTAAGTCACCTTGGGCCATATAAGACATTTTGCAATGTTTTTCCGCCCAAACCAAGAAATATATGGTGTGGGCCAATTCTCAAGTATTTTAGAGATATCTTTCAGTAGAGGTATAAAATTATTTTTATAAAGAGCCTGAGTGTTAGGGGAAATTTTTATGCCAAGAAATTTAATATGAGGTTGCGTCCAATCAAAAGGAGAGTCTATCGCCAGGCGAGAGGCTACCTGAGTAGATAGGGATATATTGAGAGCTTGAGACTTACTCATGTTAACTTTAAAGTTTGAAATGGCGCCAAAAGCATCAAAAATATCTGCAATGGCCGATAAGGCTGTGGTCGGATTGGAAGTTAAGAGCAACAGATCGTCGGCGTATGCTGCCACCTTGTGTTCCCTGCCTCCACAAGATATCCCCCGAAATGTCAGGTTCTTGTCTCAGCCTCTGTAGAAGTGTTTCCATCGTCAATACAAAAAGTAAAGGAGATAGAGGACACCATTGTCTGGTGCCGTTCGTGATAGGGAACACTGGTGACAGTACTCCGTTGATCAGAACTTTGGCTGTAGGGCGTTCATACATAGTGAATATGGCTTGTACGAAAGGGGCGGGAATACCAAAAGCGAGCAGAGAAGCTCTCAGGTATCCCCAGTCCACCCTATCGAACGCCTTCTCGGCGTCAGTACTGAGAAGCAGAAGAGGGATCTTTGAGTGCTGAGCATGAGAGATCAATTGTAGAACTCTATAAATATTGTCTTTCCCCTCCCTGCCCATCACAAAACCAACTTGATCAGGCGCAATTAGTGATGGAAGGAGGTCCTGAAGTCTACGGGCTATGATTTTGGCAAAGGTTTTAAGGTCAAAGTTTAGGAGCGATATAGGGCGGTAATTGCCACATAGACTAGGGTCTTTGTCCTCTTTATGTATGACAGTAATTTCGGCCATCAGGGTTTGCTCGTGGAAAGGGTTCCCTGCCAAGGCGGAATTATAAAGTCTAACTAGATATGGCGACAGTGTGTCCAGACATGAAATGTAATAATGTGTAGTTAAGCTGTCGTGGCCTGGGCTTTTGTTCTTGGGGGAGGATACAATGGCCTCCTTAATCTCAGTCGGCGATATTTGAGAGCACAGTTTATGGGATTGCGCAGGAGATATTTGCGGGAGACCTAAAGAAGCCAAGAATTCCGAAACCAATTCAGATCTCGGCTTATCTGAGGTGGTTGGCGAGGAACCTAGGTTGTATAGTTCTTTATAAAACGCGCTGAATTCGCGGGCTATATCAGTTGTTTTATGGTAAATTGCGCCATTTGAGCCTTTGAGATTAGTTATAAAGGACCTAGCTTTCCTTTGTTTGATTTGGGCTAACATAAACCTGGTGGGTTTGTCTCCATGTGCGTAATGTTTAAATTGAGCTGATAAATAGGCTTTAGCTGAGGACAGGTTAAGCAGGTTCTTGAGCTCGCTACGTAAGTTAGTCAGCTCGCCTAAGTGGGAAAATAAAAGGGATCTATTATGCAGACTCTCCAACCGGGAAATTTTAAAATGTACCCATTTTTTTTTAACTGCACCTGCAATGCATATATGCCAGGGGAAGGGAAAAATAATACTGTTACTCCGTTTGTGATTGTAGGGAACTAGGGGGTGATATTTTCACATTTTGTTCTGTAAAGTACCCCTGTGCTGCATACATCCTTGTCATTAATTCTCTAAATACATCAGATTCTGGGCTGCTTTTTTGTGCTAAAAAGTACATTTGCTCCATGCACTACATTTGTGATTGTAAAAAATATAATCAGTAAATCCATCTGTTTCACTGTGGGTTAAAAAAATTATATTTTTTTTTACCATTAAGTGCCTTTTCTGCCTGCTCTGTTTCACTGGGGTAGAAAAAAAATCCTCTTTTTTCCCCCCCTATTATTGCCCTGTACTGCAAGTAAATTTGTGGCCTGCTCTGTACTACTGCTAGTGAAAGAATTTCACTTGCATCCGTCAGTTTCATTGGTAGGTGAAGAAATCATATATTTTGTTTGAAATAAATTCCATCCTCTGCCTGCTCAGGCAATCTGATAGTGAACAATAATCGGTTAATTCATCTCTTTCACTGGTGTAGGAAAAATCCAGTTTTTTTTCCTATAAAAGGACCTTATTGCCTTTTACTGCAAATCAAATAAAATTAGTAAATTCCACTAGGACATTGTTGCTGAAAAAAAAAAAACAATTTTGGCCCATAAAGTACCCCTGCGGCCTGCGTTGGTGATCCAGCTGCACTGCCTACCTGACATGCCAAAATTTATTCAGTAAATTAGGTGGCGTACTACTGATTGTTGGGAGATCTGTTCCCCTCATATCTTTCAAAGTAACTTGTGACCTTAACCAATCTTTTATCTTTAACACGCTGCCAGGAACACCGAATATCATTGGACACAATACACCAAGAAATTTAGAAAAAATTATACAACTTTATTTCATACATAATGGGAATATAAAAAGATGGTAAAAATTGTGGTAAACAGAACAACAATGAGGAAGCAAAAAATGGAGGGGACCGCAGGGTCAGCACATAGAGGGCACACACATAAAAGTGCATAAAAAATATATATATGTATAGGTAACACCACTATAAGTTATATCAAAGTATTGGGGCCCTGGGAAAAAAAGTCCCAGATAAACAGGCCTATCCACAAAAATTAATAACAATATGGTGATGAAAATATAATATCATATACCCTCTTAATGTGCTGGATCCTGCGGTCGCCTCCTCCCAACGCCGTTTCGCCCTTACAGGCTTCTTCTTACACGCTGCTAGGGCCTATTGGGCAGGCCACACAGTGTAATAAATTCGTTTCTCATATTGTGGTGTGACCTAGAAATATCTGTTATCTTTATCACACTGTCAGGGCATATTAGGCAGGGCACAAAGTGTAATAAATTCATTTGTCACATAGGTGTGACCAAATCCAATCTTTTCTGTTTATGACACGGGCACGGCATACCTGACAGGGAACAAGTTTTATTAAATCTGTCTGTTACTTTGTTGGGTTACCGAAAAGAATGAGGAGAGCGTCAAATAAGGGACGTGGCCATGGTCATGGTGCTGCTGGTGTTGGTGGGGCTCCTGTTGCAGGGAGAGGACGTGGTGGATCTGTGCCAGCTACACGCCCAAATGAAACGCCTTCCTCAGGTTCACGTAGACAACAGGGCCTTTCACGTTATTTAGTAGACCCGATTGCCGTTCTACAAATGGTGAGGCCAGAACACGTAAGGCACTAGTAGATTGGGTGGCTGATAGTGCCTCCAGTACCTTCACATTGTCTCCCACCCGGTCCACTGCTGAAAGCTAAGAGTTGGCATCTGCAGGCCATGGGAAGCTATCTAGCACCTCAAGTCATGCAGCAGACTATCATGCTTTTTGATGACGCTCCTGGCAGGGTTTCCCTGGCCCATCCACCTAGCCCTGCTCCAGAAGTGGAAGGAGATTGAGTGCACCGAAGCCCAACCACTTATGTTTGAGGATGAGGAAATGGGAAGACCACTGTAGCAAGTCTCTGATGACTAAACACAGGTGTCAACTGCTGCGGCTTTCTGCATTGTGCAAACCAACAAGTAGGGCAGGGGTGCAGAAGACTTGGTGGAAGATGATGTGGAGGACGATGAGGTCCTAGACCCTACATGGGATGAAGGTCATGCTAGTGACCTGTGCAGTTCGGAGGAAGAGGCAGTAGTCACACAGACACCAGCACAGCAAAAGAGGGAGTAGGGTGCAGAAGCAGAGCGCCCGTTCCCTAGACACTACGCCTGCTACTGCCCACTGCACCCAGGGACTGAGCACACCAAAGACAGCTCCAAGGATTTCCCAGGCGTGGCAGTTCTTCACACAATGTGCAGACGACAAGACACGAGTGGTTTGCACGCTGTATAATCAGAGCCTAAAGCGAGGCATAAACGTTCTAAACCGAGCACAACCTGCATGACCAGCCATCTAAGTGCAAGACATGAGCTGCAGTGAAGTAAACCCCTCCAAAACAAAGAAAAGTCTCTGACGGAGGATGTAACACCAACGCCACCATGTCTGTCACCCTCAACAACCACCACCACAGTGTCCCATGGAAGCGTTCAGCTGTCCATCTCCAAAACACCGGATCGAAAGAGGAAGTACCCCACTATCCACATGTGATCCTTGGCCCTGAATGCCAGCATTTCAAAATTGCTGGCCTTTGAAATGCTGTCATTCCATCTGATGGAGACGGAGAGTTTTAAAAACCTTATGGCGGTGGCTGTCCCACAGTATGTTGTTCCAAGCCGCCACTACTTTTCCAGGCGAGCCATCCCTTACCTGCACAAGCAAGTGACGGACAAAATAAGGTGTGCATCTGTGGCAAGGTCCACATAACTACCGATACATGGACCAGTAAGCGCGGCCAGGGCCTTTATATCTCCCTAACAGCACACTGGGTAAATGCAGTGGCGGCTGGGCCTGAGGCGGATAGCTGTTTGGCGCATGTCCTTCTGCCCCTGAGGATTGCAGGGCATTTCTCTTTGCCTCCTGTTGGCTCCTCTCCGCATAACACCCTCACCACCAACTTCAGCACAACCAGGGGGAAACGACAGCAGGCTGTTTTAAAACTTGTGTGTTTGTGGGACAAACCCCACACCATGCAGGAGCTTTGGACGGGCCTGGAACAACAGACCGATGAGTGGTTGGTGCCACTGAGTCTCAAGCCCGGCCTGGTGGTGTGCGATAATGGGCGAAATCTCGTAGCAGCTCTGGGCATAGCTGGTTTGATGCACATCCCTTGCCTAGCGCATGTGCTGAATTTGGTGGTGCAGAGATTCCTGAAAAACTACCCCGATATGTCAGAGCTGCTGCAGAAAGTGCGGGCCGTCCGAGCGCACTTTCGGCATTTTCACCCTGCTGCTGCTCGCCTGTCTGCGCTGCAGCGTAACTTTGGCCTTCCTGCTCACCGCCTCATATGCTACGTGCCCACAAGATGGAACTCCACCTTGCACATGCTGGAGAGACTGTGCAAGCAGCAGCAGGCGATAGTGGATATAGATTTCATCTGCAGCATGCAGGAGTCAGTCGCTCTGCGGAACAGCAAAACTTTACCGTCACTGGGTGGGCCTCCATGAGAGACCTGTGTGCCCTGTTACGCTGTTTCGTGTACTCCACCCCCAAGGCCAGTGCTGATGACGCCGTTCTCAGCGTTACTATCCCACTTCTATGTCTCCTCAAAAAAATGCTTCAGCAGGGGGAATTATCACAGACAAGTGCAGCCGCCTGTCCACAGCCAATGTGGACAAACTCACGTTCATTAAAATGAAGCTGGCATGAATCCCACAAGACTTTATAGTTTACCGACTTCACACAGCCATTGTTCCACTCCAGCGCACTTTCTCTTTGTGTTATTTTATATATTCCACAATGTTTTGTGGTGTACCCAAATTGAATAAAAAAAAACAAAAAACAAAAAAAAACTGTTGGCTGCCTCCACCGCTTCCACCTACACCGCCAAATCTACCTACATCACTACGTCCACCTACAGCGCCACGTTCACCGCCTCCTTAACCTCCTAGTCCATATGGACCTCCTGCTCTTAGTTCAGAATTAAAATTTGTAATTTTTATTTATTTTATTTTATGTAATTTCCCTATCCACATTTGATTTGCAGGGCACTTACCCACATGTTGCTTCCCTTTGCAGCCCTTTAGCCCTTTCCTGAACTTTTTTAGAGCCATTTTAGTGACCCAACGTTCGCCAACCCGAACTTTTTTATGAACCCGGCGAACTCAAACTTTCAGGTGTTCGCTCAACTCTAGTAATGACCACACCTCTTGTCAGGTGCAGTTTGTGGTCATTACTGAGGCTCTATTTAGTTCTGACTCACACTGCTTACCATGCAGTTGATATTTCCTGCAGTTGGTTAAGCTGGTGTGGTGTTCCTTTGTATCTCCTGCTCCTCCATTCTTCTTTAAGCTAAGTGCATTGTGGAGTGCCCTGGGACTCGGGAGCCACACGGACGGTAAGTATCTGCTCCCCTGCCTCCCCACTACACTTTACCATGGCAGCCGGGACTTTAGCGTCCTGGCTGCCATGGTAACCATTCACAAAAGCTAAACGTCGGATCCGGCGATGCGCCGAAACGACGTTTAGCTTAATGCAGGAGCCGGATTAATGCACTTCAATGGGCATTAATTCCGTATCCGGCATTACGGCTACGGTTTTGTCAACATCCAAAAAACGTTCACATACTGAACGGAAGATATCCTGATGCATCCTGAACGGATTTCTCTCCATTCAGAATGCATTAGGATAAATCCTGATCAGTATCTTTCCATCCTAGAGCCCAGAGGACAGAACTCTAGGACGGAAAGATAAAACGCAAGTGTTAAAGAGCCCTAATAGGTTTTATCACCTTCGAACGAAAAATGTGAAGCTGCCCCACATTTATCGTCTAGCATCAGTCACTGTAATAATTAACATTTTCAGACTGCCCGTCTTTGTCTACACTATTATAAAATGTGGATGAAGGTTTAATACTATTTAAAAGGGTTATCCCATCATTAGTGCAAAACATACATCATATTGTAAATGACAAGCTATTTTAAGGTAAGCTTAAACCAGCCCTGCACCGCTCAGGGATTTTGAAATCCATCCATTCATGATGCACTATAAAGATTCAATAACAAGTATTCATATCCAAGTGCTGGTTTCAAAACTATAAAATATTTTTTGTGGAACAACCCCTTTAACCATAATCCTTAAAATCCTAATGTTCTTAAATTGTTTAATTATATTAACCTAAAGATCAAGTAGAAACATATCTACTCGATCTTTACAATAAAATCTTTATTGTATTACCGTAATTTCAGGCAACCATTTGTTTGATAACCATTGCCTTAGTGCCTTATTTTCCTTCCAAATAGTTGAATGTTTCAAAGATGTGCAGCATCTTTAAATATTGTTTCAGACAATGTCTTACTTTCTGATTCTTCTTTGATACCCACTCCATCCAAGCCTTTTCTCTATGAAAATCACAAAGTAAAATTTTGGAATCTAAGAAAATTTTTATAGCCAATAATTTTTGGGATTAAATTAAAGACTATTTCATAATCAAGCAGTAAACAAGAAACACAAGCAGCAATGTTATTGCATCCACTAGTGCCAAGTCAGAGCTTATGCAGAGTGAGTAACTATATATATTTTTTCCTTTAGTGGAGCCATTTCAAGAGCGACAATGTTGGAGGGCATTAAGGAGGCAATGAGGGGGAGTAACAATGAAATGCAAAAAGAGCACTGCCGAGGGGGTCTATGGGGCACTTGTTGGTTGACTGTTCTCTTGCATTGCTTTTTATCTATGAAGGAGATGTTACCCATTGTTCTAGTTGAATGTAACATTGCTAACTTTTTTGGCTCAAACTCCACATGGATTTAATGCACAAATTCTGATTACTATATGTGATTCTTAAATACAAAATAATGTGTGGGTCGGTAAGAGAGAGGACACAGAAAGGACAGATGCTGCTCCGCAACTTTTTTCATTTCATGCACATAAAGGCACCTTTAAATAAAGATAAAACATTTTTTTTCTTAAATGCGTGTCATTTTTGACTAACATGACTAACTTTGAAATTCTAAACAACGTCAACTGTGGGCTCCAGTGTTTTATACATGAAACTTAAGAATTGAGCATCCAAATGACATTTTTATACTTTAACTGTAATGTAATACTTTAATTTTTATAATTACATACCAGGAAAAAAGTGTGTGATTGCATTGATCTCTTCCAGGCAGATATCGACAAGAAAGCAAAGAGGGTCCCATGTCTTATTCCACGACTGAAAAATCCTTAGTGCTTCCTCTATACTGTACTTTCTGCATTTTCAAACTGGGTGACGAAGGCACCTACTACCACATATCATACATTAGTCCTTACACAAAGGAAATAAAGTGGCAAAGCATAGAAAGTTGTTCTATATGTTGCATCAAACAATGTCATTTGATGACCATAAATCTGCTACAATCTTTTCTGCCACTCGGTTTGATAACAGAACAAAAATGTCTGTTTATCCTCATCAGTGGCTGTATGAGGCCGACAATGAATGCCAAGGGCACTGTTTTCTTTTTGCCATTCATGTATGATACAGTATGCAGCAAATTGCATTGATCGATGAACGAATTTTGTGTTAGTGACTTTGCCAGAATGTTACACATTTCCTTCCTTGTATAAAATCACCTTCGATTTTCAACAGGTGCTTCGGAACCTGCCAAAAGTCCTGTAGAGACATATGTAGTTATGTGACGCCACATCTCACTAATTTTTCTAACACCAGCTCTGTGCAATCTCATAATCTTTTCTTTGACTCGTATGTCTACCTTTTAACATAAGTTGGCAACCTGAAAATAAAAATAACTTATTTGGGTATCAAATTAATGTTAAGAAAATCGTTAACAATAATCCAATTTAAGTTCACACCTCTAATGTGAAATCATTATCCTGATCCTCTTGTTTGGATCAGGAAAAATAATTTCACATTAAACTTCACATCGTTTGATATTTATTACCATCCGTTAGAAGTGTAATCTTTTATTTTTAGAAACAAAATTAGTCCTGCAATTTTTTATTTTTTTCAAAGAAACTAAACCTAAGTGATGCCAACAAATGCTTTGTCTGTAGCCAAATCTGGTAGGGTATTTGCATGCCAATATGCATATCCATATAAACATGATTATCTCTACATTGCTAAATTGGATTGTAGCCACAAAAGTATGTTTCTTGTACTAATAACGGCTTCTACAAATCACCATTATTGGTTTGAGAAACTTTACTGTCTACCTGTCTGCTGTCTACCTTAAACATTTAATTAAATTGTTATTGTGTATAACTGTGACTTTACTAATAAAATTCGGTACAATTGTTATTTATCAATGTGAAATCTACATAATTCAAGAGGGTTGACCTCATTTACATTGCAATTGTTAGGTCCTCAAAATTGATTCATGTGCTTTGCTCACTTTAGGCACAGAAAAATTGCTAAAAAGCAAACATATCCTTTCAAGTAATATACTTCTAGTTGGTAATTTTACCTATATCTTTGACTTTTATATTCAGTTTCTTTTTAAATAAGGGTACTTTCACACTAGCGTTATTCTTTTCAGGTATTGAGTTCCGTCCTAGGGGCTCAATAACGGAAAAAAAACAGATCAATTTAATCCTAATGCATTCTGAATGGAGAGAATTCCGTTGAGGATGCATCAGTTCAGTCCCTCTTATGTTTTTTGGCCAGAGAATATACTGCAGCATGCTGCGGTATTTTCTCCGTCCAAAATTCCAGAACACCTGGAATGCCGGATCCGGCATTAATTTCCAATGAAATGTATTAGTGCCAGATCCAGCATTCATTTCCAATGAAATGTATTAGTGCTGGATCCGGCATTAAAATTACCGCATTGACTGACTCGGTCTTCCAGTCTGCGCATGCGCAGACCTTTAAAAATGTGAAAAAGATAAATACCGGATCAGTTTTTCCGGATGGCAATCGGAGAGAAAGATCCGGTATTGCAATGCATTTGAGAGACCTAATCCAGCAACCACAGGTGTGTGCATGGCTTTTCTTTCATCCTTTTGTTGCCAGTGATGTTACATGTACATGAGGGTCTTTAAAATGGCGCACACTCGCGTGTGACATAGTTGTCTGGTCTCTGCTGTTTAAAACAGTAATAATGCAGATTGCAGGCATTTCTCCATTTTAGATGCCACAGTCAAGCACAACCATGTCATCTAAATAGTGAAAAACCTGGAAGCACATGCTTCTGGGTTAATACTGGCTGCCCCATGCGGTGATTGTGGGAGCCAGTCGTTTACTCTAATACATTTAATAGAGTAATTTATTATACTTAAACATGCCTATATTAAAGGATAACTGTCACATTTAGACCCTAATTTCAGTTTTCATATATGTAGTTACTAATATGATAATATACCTGAATCAATAACTATTAGACTTACTTACCCCTTATTTAATAAGATTCAGCCCTTAGCACCCAGTCTGCATAAAACTGCAATTTCACTATTCTGTTAAGATGGCCGCCCTCAGCCCTGAGGCTAATCCATAGAACGCCTGCAGTGAGGTTAGTGAAGACCAGCTCTGTATAGGGGGGTCTTGCAGTGAAGTTCCCAGGTCTGGCTGAAGCCTGTAGTCCTCCTACAAGCTCTCCTCTTATCAGATAAGGCTGTCATTTATACACTGAGCAGCCACATTGTCCGCACTGCTAAGGGAGTGTCTGCCAAGCACAGGCATGTGGAGAAGGTCACACACACAGCCCAGCACTGTTATCTCCTGTCAGGAAGAACCTGGCTTTTTATACATTCCCTTACAATGCTGACTCACTATCAGTTCCAATTGCACGCAGCGTGCTCCGTCCTCTCATCTGGTAGACGGAAGGAGCATAGCAACCTGATTTTATCTCAGGTAACAATAGCCAATACTGGGGACTTTTTAGGTGGCTTTTAGGGGTTATTTATTTAAGAATCAGAAATTAAAACAGGGCCAACAAGGTAATATTAATCACCAGAATCCAATAGTAAAAAAAAAAAAATTTGACAGTTATACTTCAAGTGTATTTCAAACGCAGATAGTGGCGCAATGGTTAGTTACGCTGCCATTTGCGACTTTTCTCCTCTTAGGCCAGGTCCAAAATTTTCTACGCCTGTTTTAGGCATAGACAATGGTCTAAATGTAAGATGACTAGAAAGCTGTCTTATATTTATAACTGGAGCTGGATGCCTGCACCTCTTCATAACGTAACTTCAGTGGATCCTCTGCCAGCGCAGGGGCTTTATTAAGACCCCATAAGTCTCTCTGAAGAGATTCAGCGTATTAGAGCTGCAGTTCCTATGTTGGCCAGCATGTGGCAGGCCAACCTATGAAAACCATAATTGGAGCTTTTACTGTATATCGATGGATATGACTAGTGTTGATCACGAATTTTCGAATTGCGAATTTTAATCGCGAATATCAGCACTCCGAGAATTCGCGAATATTTAGAATATTGCAAAATATATTCGCAATTGCGAATATTCGTGTTATGCGAATTTTTTATATGCAAATTTTCGCAAGCAAGAAAATAATGTCATTATTTTCTTGTTTGCAAAAATTCGCATAAAAATTTGCATAAGCTGGTATTTAAAAGGTATCTTTTAAATGCCAGTTTATTCGAATTTTTATGCAAATTTATGCTATTTTTTTATGCGAATTTTCGCAAACAAGAAAATAATGTCTGGAGAGTACGAATTTGCGCATTTTTGAATATATGGCGAATATTCGCGAAATATCGCAAATTCGAATATTGCCCCTGCCGCTCATCACTAGATTTAACTACTGGATATTGTAGCCTGCAAGAGGGGCCACAAAAAAGTAAAATTTTTGTCAACAAAAACATTTGTTATAATTAAATAAAAAGTGAAAAAAAAACAAATACACCCCAGAATGGTAAAAATTAAAACTTTTAAATCATTTCACACCAAACTATATATTAATCTGCTCAGCTCCTCCTGCTCTATAACATGCTGCTGTGAGATTGCATTATTGTTGACAGGTCCTCTTTAAGGGAATGCGAAACTTCAAAAATGCAGTGTCTGATCTGCAGACTATTATGCCTTTTTCACAGTTAGTCTTTGATCTGTGATTTCCAACATTGATTTTGACCAATAACTAGATTTAGTGCTAAAACAAGAACAGGTGCAAATCTTTACCGTATACATTATGTCAGTGGAGGCTCCACTCCTGGTTTTGGCTCATGATCATTGACATGTGAATAAGGCCTTATACAGTAGGACACCCTTTCAAGTTTTGCCAATTGTTTTGGCACACATTGCTAGAATTATCAAATCAATTATCAATCTGCCTCAAATGTAGGTAAATTTTATTTTTTTAACATGTTTACTTGTTTTTCAAAAACAATTTTTTTTAACTTTCGTGCCAATACTTATTTTGGCTGATTCAGCACAGAAAAGTGAATTATTTGCTTCATTGGATGCCATCTGGGCTAATGCTCATAAAGATGCCCAGAAGAATCACAAGTTATGCCCTTTGATACTGTAGTAAACCTGTTTGATTTGACCAAGTGTAAAATAAAACTTAACTGTGCTATCACAAAGCAATCTTTATTTTATACCTATTTACCGTAAGCTGTTCCATCTTTCGTGTATGACCACAGGAGGTGATAATTATTACAGAATGGGTCCATATTATAGCAATACATGTAACTACTATAACTTATGTAATCAATTTTGTACATTACGCAAAATTAGTAAAATAATTTTTTGAAATGAATAACAATTACAGAGATTGTACCACAAGATCAAGTTATCCCATATCCTTGGCCTAACTTACAGATTGGTGGTGGTGCAATAGCTGATACATTCTTAAAAGATCTGCAGCACTCCTTCAGTTATAGCATAGTGGTTTTTATTCCCCAACCAGTATCAATAGAAGGCAATGTTTGAAGTTTAAGCAAAGAGACTCGGTGGAATTGAGATGTTGGCTTGTATTGATGCCTGTTGGTAAATAAAAACCACTATGCTATAACTGGAGGAGTGCTGCAGAACTTTTGAAACTTTTTCAGCTGGGATCACTGGCCAGGAAAATATTTTTACTATTTCACTTGCCTCACTGGTGATGCTATGGAGTGCTGCTCTTCCTTGAACTTTACAGTGTAACATCTGAGACAATGCAATGATCAGGAGAATGTGGGTGTCTGCAAGTAATCCCCTATTGTATGGATATGGAATAACTTCTTTTTCTATCACAAAATCTTTAAATGTAGAAACTAATTACTTTAAAACCTTACCTCTCCAGAAGTAGCGTGGAATTTATGGTCAGACTTGGAAATTTGGCTACATATTCATGATTAGCTTTTAGAGTATCTACATGCTTTAGAAGCTCTAATCTTAAATTTTTGGCTGCAATTTTTCTTTTTTTCAGTATCAACTGCAACCTAGTTTAAAATGCACATAAAATAAATGATAAATAAAAGGCCATCTACTCCTGGCTATCTAGATCTTTACACTGGACAGCTCTGACAAATCTCAGAAATTGTCCATTTTTAAGTCTGGTTATTAGTGTTGATCGAGCACAAAGTGCTCGAGTAGAGCACTTTGGGATACATTAGTGCAGAGCACCCGAGCACAATGGAAGTCAATGGGAGAACCCAAGCATTAAACCAGGCAACCCCTGCTCTGAGAAGGGGAGGGTGCCAGGTCCCACGGAGGTCTAGGCAGAATACTCGTGTGATGCTCGAGTCAGTGTATTTAAATCTAATTTAGCCTCTATTTCTGAAAAGTTTCTACCAGGATTTGAACTCACAGCCTTCTACATTAGAGGCAATGATCTTAACCACTCAGCTATAAAGCTGAATGATAAACGGTCAGAAAAACCTCATAGTAGTTTGTCATGTAGTAAGTATTTCAATACAGCAGAAGTATCATTTTATATTTCACTGCAGGTTAACATGTAGCTGTATAGCGTAGTGGTTAAGGTTCTTGGCTCTAATGTAGAAGGCTGTGAGTCCAAATCCCGGCAGAAATGTTTCAGAAATAGAGGTTAAATTAAATTTTTATATATTTTTTAAAAAAAAATTGTAAAAAATGTATGGCACAATATAAATGTGTAATTACAAAAAAAAAAAAAAAAAAAAAAAAATTATATATATATATCATACTTCTGATATATATGAATGCATAATATGTGGGAAACAACTACTACTGATGTTTTTAGCCATAATATATTTACATATATTATATATTTTTAATATATAATATGTAAATATATTATGTCTAAAAACATTTTAGAGAGAGAAATCAGAACGGGTGAATAAATCCACGGTTTTTACCTTTAATTTCGGAGTGAAAATTTTAAAAATGTTATTAATCCTATTAAGCATTTTTGGTGTATCTGACAATTGTATTTTCTTTTTTAAATAGCTCTGGAAGCAAAAATTTAAATATTGTTTATTGCAAAATGAAAACTTTTTGGTTATCCAAGGATATTCCTTTTATATAAACATAATTTTCACTCATGTTAAAATTGCATTTGGCATGAAATCGGTAGTTAGTCTTACCGGTAACGTTCTTTCCAGGAGTCCAACATGACAGCACATGGGAGGATGTCCAATCCAATCTCTGTAGGGACAGGAAGTGAGACAGGTTAAAAGCCCCCCCCCCCCCTTCCCTCCAATCTCCAGTGTCTTCTAAATTACTACACCGGATGGATGCAACTCAATTTTATTTCTAATGTGATATACAATGTTAACTTCACACTGAACCACATATATAGGGAGGGAATTAGGAGTGCTGTCATGTTGGACTCCTGGAAAGAACGTTACCGGTAAGACTAACTACCGATTTCCAGGACGTCCTCCATGACAGCACATGGGAGAGTTACCAACTTAACCCTTAGGGAGGGACCACAGCTTGTAGAACCTTTCACCCAAAGGCAAGTTGACGATTGGAACGCTAGGTTCAATCTGTAATGTTTACAAAAGGTGTTATAACTAGCCCAGGTGGCTGCCTGACAAATTTGGTCTATAGAGGCGTTCGCCTTCTCTGCCCATGAGGCTGCAACTGCTCTAGTGGAATGAGCTTGAATAGAGATAGGACAGGGTTTATCCTGAAGACGGTACGCTTCTTCAATGGTTGCCTTGATCCACTGGGTCAGAGTCCTTTTAGTCACCTTCTTTCCTTTTCCTACTCTACCGAACTGAACAAAAAGATTTGAGTCTTTCCTATCAGGTTCTGTTCGGTGAAGATATTCAAGGACAGCTCTACGGACATCAAGGCAGTGGAATCTTTCCTCCTCCGGATCTCTAGGAGGCGAAAAAGGAGGGTAAGAATATTTCCTGGTCTCTGTGAAAGGAAGATACAACTTTTGGAAGGAACCCAGGGTCTAGCTTTAGAATAATTCGATCCGAGAAGACTCTTAGAAAGGGCTCTTTCATAGATAAGGCCTGTAGCTCACCAATTCTGCATGCTGAAGTGATGGCCACTAAGAAAGCAGTCTTCCAGGAGAGTAGTTTTAGCGAGATGCTGTCCAGTGGCTCAAAGGGCGCCTTACAGAGGGTATCTAGGACTAAGGATAGGTCCCAAGGAGGGACGATCTGTCTCAGAGTGGGTTTTAGTCTGGATATAGCTTTTACAAACTTCTTTATCCAACGATGCTCAGCAAGAGGATAGTCCAGAAAAGATGATAATGCTGAGATCTGGACCTTGATTGTGCTAGGACGTAGCCCTAGGTCAAAGCCCCTCTGTAGGAAATCAAGAATCTGAGCAATGGAAGGAGTTGATCTGGACGGATGTGAATCTTCCAGCCAGGAATTAAATCTATTCCAGATTGTCTTGTAGATGGCATTTGTCACTGGTTTCCTACTTTTCTGTAAAGTGGAGATCACAGCATCTGACAAGCCCTTTCTGCTCAGCATTCTCCTTTCAGGATCCAGGCTTTTGAGATTCCATTTCTCTAGATCTGGATGAAGTAGGGACCCTTGAGTAAGAAGGTCCGGTCTCAGAGGGAGTGACATTGGTTCCTCCATCTTTAGTCTGTCCAACAGGGGATACCAACTCCTTTTTGGCCAAGCAGGACCTATGAAGATGAATCTTCCTGCACTCTCGCTGATCTTCCTCAAGGTAGCCGGAATAAGCGGAATTGGAGGAAAGACATAGGCTAGCTCCATATTCCATGTCTTTGACATTGCATCTATTCCTAGAGGATCTCCGCTGGGATCTAGGGAAAAGAATTGAGATACTTGGGCGTTCTCTCTGGAGGCTAGAAGGTCCACCTGGGGGTACCCCCATCTCCTGCAAACCTGAAGAAAAACTTGCTTGTTCAGCATCCATTCTCCAGGATGGAATCTCCTTCTGCTCAGGTAGTCTGCAGTAACGTTGTCCCTCCCTTTGATATGGAGGGCTGAGATAGAGAGGACATTTTTCCTGGGCCCATCGAAAAATCCTCTCTGCTACCGCTTGAAGACCCGGGTTCTGAGTTCCCCCTTGATGTCTTATGTAACAAACTGTAGTTACGTTGTCTGATAGAACCTGTACGTGATTTCCTCTCAGGAGACGTTCTGCTGCTTGGAGGGACTCTAGGACCGCCATTAGCTCCCTTACGTTTGAGGAACGCTGACTCTCTGGAAAGGACCATGAACCCTGAAAGAATTGATCTTCTATGTGAGAACCCCAACCTGCCATGCTGGCGTCGGTTACCACCGTCAGACAAGGTCTTCTTAACCAGTGCACCCCTCTCTGCAGGTTGGCAGGAGTTATCCACCAGTTCAACGAATCCTTTATGGAAATAGGAATCTTGATTCTTCTGTCTAGAGACCTCTGGTCTCTGTCCCATCTGGACAGGATTAGATTCTGTAGAGGCCTTGAGTGGAACTGGGCCCACTGGACCATCTGGATGCAGGATGTCATTAGGCCTAGAATGCACATCGCTTCTCTGAAGGAACAGACCTTCTTTCCTCGGAAGGAGAATATTTCCTCTACATATGCGTTGCATTTTAATTCTGGAAGGAAAGACATTTGTTTTCCGGAGTCCAGGAGGGTTCCTAGAAAGACCTTCTTGACGCTCATGTTGAGATCTGACTTTTCTAGGTTGATTATCCACCCTAAATCTTGGAGCACCTTTAACGTTATCCGTAGATGGTTCTGCAGAAGGACCTCTGAGGATGCTGTCAGGAGGAAGTCATCCAAGTACGGGATTATTGTTATTCCCTGTTGTCTCAGGAAAGCCATTATCTCCACTATCAGTTTCGTAAAGATGCAAGGAGCACTTGAGATCCCGAATGGAAGGCACTGGAACTGAAAGTGATGCACTCTGCCGTCTAACTTCACAGCAAATCTGAGGAACTGATGATGACTCGGATGTATGGGGACATGGTAGTAGGCGTCCTTGAGATCTATGGTACACATCATGGCCCCTGCTGGAATCAGTGGAACTGTTTAACGTATCGACTCCATCTTGAACCTGAAATATTGGATCCATTTGTTCAAGAATTTTAGGTTTATAATAGTTCTTAGTGAACCGTCTGTTTTTTTTAACCTAGAACAGCTTGGAGTAATGTCCTATGCTCTGTTGGGGCCTTGGAACAGGAACTATTGCTTCCAACTTGCAAAGTTTTTCTAAGTCCTGAACCATTTGGTTTTGTAGAGATGGAGACTGAGGTGTTGTAACACAAAATCTCTGTGGGGGGAGCTGGCTGAACTATCTTGTACCCCTCACGTACTGTACGGAGCACCCAGGGGTTTTGAGTTATCTGAGTCCATTGATGACTGAAGAAGCGAAGTCTCCCCCCTACTGGAATGGCGTCATTTGTTCTGGTAGGAGGAAGAGTTGGGTTTAAGAAGGAACCCTCTCCCCTTTCCGCCTTTAGGGTAGCTCCACCTGCCCGACTTGCCTTTCCCTCTACTAGAGAAAATCTGCGTTTGTCCCTGGCCTGTACTTCTACGAAAGGACTGGGTCTTTTTAGATTTGTCCTCCGGAAACCCCTTTTTCTTATCCGCCACACTTTCAAGGATTGTATCCAAGACCGGACCAAACACATGTGACCCAGAAAAGGGGATTGAGCAGAGCTTATTTTTTGAAGCTATGTCCCCCGACCAACTTTTCAGCCATAGAGCTCTCCTAGCCAAGTTCGCCAGAGTGCTGTTTCTAGCCGCAATCCTAATAGATTCGGCCGAGGCGTCTGCCAGAAAAGCCGTAGCCATTTTAAGAAGGGGAATGGATTCCAGAATGTCCTCCCTAGGGGTTTTTAATCTAAGGTGGTTCTCCAGCTGATTGAGCCATAACGCCATAGACCTGGCTACCGAGGTGGCGGTAATATTTGTATTAATGAGAGTAGATGAACACTCCCAGGTTTTTTTTAAGGAGCCCTTCTGCCTTCCTATCCATAGGATCCTTTAAGTTTGAGGAGTCCTCAAAGGGAATTGAGGTCTTTTTTGTAACTTTGGCCACCTGAATGTCAATCCTAGGGACTTCGTCCCACAATTTAGTATCTTCTGGATTAAAAACCAGCCGATTTTTAAACTCCTTAGATATAATTAATTTCTTTTCAGCCTCTTTCTATTCTTCCAGAATTATCTCTTTCAAATGGGAATTTACAGGGAAAAGGCGAGTCTTTTTTGCCCTCAACCCCCCAAACATTTCATCTTGAATGGATACGGGAGGGCTCGCTTCCTCTATCTGCATGGTATCTCTAACCGCATGGAGGAGGGCGTCTAGATCCTCAGAAGAAAATAAGTATCTTTTAGAGTGATCAGAACAACCAGAGGCGGAATTGGCATCTTCCTCAATCTCTCCGTCTGAGACTTCCTGATTATCGTAATCAGAGTCCTCCTCCTGAGTCCTCCTTTTTGGCGGAGGGGAGTCAGGTTGAGAAGGAGGTGGCGGAGGGTTCAGAGAAGAAACCGTAGCCTGTACTTCTTCATGAACAATATTCCTAAGTTCAGTGAGAAAGGACGGCTGCTAATCCTTAATAGCTTGGCAATGCAATCAGCACATAATTGCTTTTTGTATGATATGGGCATCTTCTCCCCACAAGTTGCACATTTTCTCTGTTTCTTTTTGGCGTCCTGGAGAGACGACTGCCCAGAACCTTTTTTATCCTATGAAAAAAGATCCGAGAAAAAAATCGTGCTTACGACTGGGGGGGGGGAGAGAATACCAAGAGTTTTAGGATAAGGCACTTACATGAGGTGCAGCAGAGTCAGACAAGATCTCGCATTTGGCTGACATCTGGGGTTCCATGGTGTACAAGCAATACACAGCAGATAGCGTTCCCCACTGGGGCTTACCTTCCACCCCTGCTGCCGCGCTGCTCCAATCTTATAGGGGGACTCAACCCCCAGGAGGGGGGGGGGGAGGTCAACCCCTGAGCGCGAGACCGGAATTCCGGGTCTCCAGCGCTTGTACTGGGCGCCGCTATCTTGTTTCCGGTTGACCCCGGAAGTGACGTCATCCCCGCGTCACGTGATGCCGCGTCGCCGGGTCAGGAGCGCACCGCTGAGCCCAGAGCTCCCGGAGGAGAAGCGGCTGCAGCGTCCCGCCTACTGCCGCCCAGGGTAGGCCGGGACAAGCTAGAGAACCCCCGAAGCTAGCAGGGGCCAAACGGGACGCCGCCCGCGCTGGGCTGAGAGGAGAGTACGGGACCCCCGATCAGACCTGGCCCCAGGTGCCTCAGTAAGCACCCTAACTTCCAATGATGGAATCCTGCCTCAACATCTCATCCCTGTAGGGACAGGAAGACACTGGAGATTGGAGGGAAGGGGGGGGGGGGGCTTTTAACCTGTCTCACTTCCTGTCCCTACAGAGATTGGATTGGACATCCTCCCATGTGCTGTCATGGAGGACGTCCTGGAAAGTGCTGTTGGGGATCGGTCCTGTGTGGAGATCATGCCTTCTATGAGCGCGATTCCCCCATTACAGACACAGGGCCGGCGCGTCCTATACGCGGAATAAGCAGCCGCGTAGAGCGCCCCTTGGGAAGGGGCGCTGCTAGGAGCGCCGGCCCCGCCTCATGCTGCAGCCGCCGGAGCGCTCTGAATTGAGCCTCAGGCGGCTGCAGCACTGCCCGGGCTGGCGCGTCCATGAGGGCGCACCGCCCGGGCTCAGCAAGAGGAGAGGAGCTGACAGGAGGGAAGCGCTCAGCGCTCCCTCCTGTCACTCCATTGTAGCGTGGCCGAGCTTTTTAAGGTCCGCGGGTACAGGAGCATCTGTCTCCTGTACCCGGCCGGACTGACATGAAGTGCGCACACAGTGTGCACTTCATGTCAGTCCCCTCGGGTACAGGAAACGAAAGCTCCTGTACCCGTGGAACATAAAGAGCTCGGCCGCGCTACACTAGAGGTAGGGGGAGCTCAAAGTGGGGCCAAAATCGCCTACTTTGAGCGGTCACTGCTCCGCGGCCCTGGGGGACACAGGTTCGGGGCAGGGCTCTTCAGAGAGCCCCAACCCTCCTCTACAGCACCCCGCAAGAAGCTGGGCCCGGGACCCCATGGTTCCCCCGGGAACCTTACCTGACTTTGGCCGCGATTGGGTCCGCGGTCGCCGGGGCCACAAACTAGCTCCAGGGGTCCCCTTGAAGAGGGGACCCTCCTCTATCTAGCCTGGAAGTGGGGGCCGGATAGCTCAAAAGGCGGCCGCGGGGCGCGAGCTCAAAGTGGGGTAGGATTAACCAAAATCCCTATGGGAAAACCAATGTTAATTAGACTTGACGGTACCGCTGGGGGCACCCACTTTGCCCGCCTGCGGTGTGACTTTGCGCGGGGTAGAGACTAGCTTCCGCCGGCCCCTGAAAGCCCTGGGTCTCCCCTACAGCCTGGTACCCGGGGGGTCCAGCTGGCACCCAGGGCGGCCGAGATACAAGCGTTCAAGTGGACCGGTAAATCGACCGGTCGCTACCCGGCTTAGGGTGCACCATGGTCGGTATGAATTTGGGGGTAAAGTTGACCGACTTTGAGCGGTCACTGCTCCGCGGCCATAGGGGCCACCACCCCGACCAAGGTGTCCCTGGAAAGCCCCAACCCTCCTCTACAGCATACCACCGGTCCTGTGTCGCTGGCACGAAAGGCGGCGGAGGTACCGGCGCTCAAAGTGGGGTCGGTCTGGGCCCCAAAATGGACCGACTTTGAACGGCCACTGCTCCGCGGCCATAGGGGCCACAACCCCGACCAAGGTGTCCCCTGGTAGAGGGGGACCTCCTCTATAATCTCTGCAAGTCTGGGCCCGCTAGCACAAATGGTTCGCCGTGGAGCCCGGATGAACCCAGCCAACCGCCAAAGAGGCTTGCTCCAGCCTTACCCAAAAGACATGCCTGTCCTGCGCAGCAAAAATGGAAAAGTGGACCTACTTTGAGCGGTTACTGCTCCGCGGCCATGGGGGCCACATGGACGCGGGAGGTGTCCCCTGAGAGCCCTGGTTCTCCTCTACTGCCCCATGCAAGAACTGGGGCCCTGGCACCAAGGGCCCTGGAGGAAACCGCGACCGACTTTGACCACACTTTGGGGGACCAGAGCCTCGGCAAGGGGGGGAGAGAAAGAGAATGACAAGGGGAGGGGGGGGAGAATAAAAAGAGGGGAAAGAGAATGACAAGGGGAGGGGGGGGAGAATGACAAGGGGAGGGGGGAGAATAAAAAGAGGGGAAGAGAATGACAAGGGGAGGGGGGGGAATGACAAGGAGAGGGGGGAGAATAAAAAGAGGGGAAAGAGAATGACAAGGGGAGGGGGGGAGAATAAAAAGAGGGGAAAGAGAATGACAAAGGAGAGGGGGGAGAGAGAATGACAAGGGGAGAAAGAGAATGACAAGGGGGGGAAAGGGAATGACAAGAGGGAGAAAGGGAATGACAAGGGGGGGGGGGAGTGTGAAGAATGACAAGAGGGGGAGAGAATGACAAGGGGGGGGAGAGAGAACTGGTGTTAGTTAAAGGGGTTCTGCAGTTTGTTACAACTGATGATCTATCCTCTGGATAAATCAGCAGCATCTGATCGACCCGGGGTCTGACACCCGGGACCCCCGGCGATCAGCTGTTTGAGAAGGCAGCGGCGCTGCAGGACCGGCCTTCTCTCTGTTTACCGCAGGCGCAGTGACGTCACGACTAGTATCACTGGCCTTGGCGGGGTTAAGCTCTGTTCACTTTAATGAAGCTTAGCCCCACCCAGGCCAATGATACTAATCGTGGCGTCACTGCGAGAAGGCTGAGGCGCTACTGCCAGCGCCGCTGCCTTCTCAAACAGCTGATTGGCGGGGGTCCCGGGTGTCGGACCCCTGCGATCAGTTTAAATAAACTGCAGAACCCCTGTAATATGGCAGATCATATGGGTGGGGCATTGTGATGTCACATGGGGGCGGCAAACTTTTCTTTTGCCTAGGGCGGCAAAAATCCTTGCACCGGCCCTGTACAGACACTGCTGGTTTCTCAGGTGCACATACTGTAACATTATACTGATTTATAATGCTTTTTGTCTCTGCATGACCTTACTGTCACAGAATGATATGGAAATTACGATGTCCATATAATTCAGTAGCAGTTAGGGCATGCGGCATTATAAATCAGTATGCCATGTGCTCCTGAGAATTGGGAAGTGTCCATAATGGGGCATCACGCTCACACACAAGGCATGATCTCCACCCAGGACACACTAGTCTGAAAGAGGGGTTATGTCTTCTTTGAGTAGATGGCAATATTATAATAACGCTTCACTGGAATCCATGTAAATAAGCAGTAGGATTTTATCAATTTTAATATGATAGAAGTTTTAATTGCCCAAAAATGGGATACAAATGGAAAATCTCAAAAAAAGCTTTGAATTTCTTATTCCAGATATGCACAATTTCTGTATGGAAGTGTTAGGAAGTATGTCTTCAGGTCATTTCCAGAAAAATTCCAGTCTTCAGATGCTGTTACAATGATGAGAAACTTGCGGAATGGCTGGATACCATGAAGAGTAGTTTTGCAAAATGTAATAAAAAGATTTTAAAGACACACATTTATTGAAATAGATTTTTCATTCTTAATCCTTGGCAGAACAGACTAGCACTAACAATGGTATGTAAATATATATTAGGCATATAAACACGTTTGCATTATGTTCGGTTATAACATAGATGCTATGCTGCAGCAAAAGCCAAATTCGACTTCAAGATCAGGAACTTCTGAAGAGACCCGTTGAATTTTCGTTTTTGACTGGAATTTCTCATGAAAACACAGATAAAGTATTTAAAATTTGATTTAAAACTTGATTTATGTTCAATTGCAGTGCATCTATCTGAGCATGTTAAAGCAGGTAATTTTTTTTTGTCTGCATATAATTAAGTATAATCACATTACTTTCTAGTAGCTCATAATTGCTGAGCATAGACAACAGAAAATAATACAAATTAAACAAAAATAATTTATTCTTTATCAATTTAAAATATTTGAAAATGGCAATCTAGGTTTAGAAACCTTCATTGAGTCACACTGTATTCAATTAAACATAAATAAGTGGGATACATGACAAACACCCACACTCTTGTTGTCATATCTTAAAAGTATTTTCATGCCGAACCAGGTCCTTAAAGGGCTTCTGTCACCCCCACTGATGTAATTTTCACTAGCTGACATTAGCTACCTGCTAATGTCAGCTGAGTTCAAACATATGTTTCCTAACTTTTTTCCTGTTTTCCATCTTCTAAAAAACTTACTTTTGTGATATGCAAATTATCTTCGCTACCAGCAAGTTGGGCGGGTACTTGCTGGTAGCCGCCGCATCTTTATGCCCTGGGAACACCCCCTCTTCTTTTGATAGACAGGGCCAGCGCGCTCTCTTCCTCCCGCTGGCCCTGTCTGCAGCTGCAATCCCGCGCCTGCGCCGTATCGGTCTTTAGTCGGCGCAGGCGCTCTGAGTGAGGGCGCTCGCTTAGGCGCTCCGTCCTCAGTGCGCCTGCGCCGATGACGTCAGCCCTACACCCGGAAGAGAAGACGCCGGCATCCCTGGTAAGGAGCAGGCGATGCCGGCGTCTTTTCTTCCGGGTGTAGGGCTGACGTCATCGGCGCAGGCGCACTGAGGACGGAGCGCCTAAGCGAGAGTCCTTCACTCAGAGCGCCTGCGCCGACTAAAGACCGATACGGCACAGGCGCGGGATTGCAGCTGCAGACAGGTCCAAGAGGAAGAGAGCGCGCTGGCCCTGTCTATCAAAAGAAGAGGGGGTGTTCCCAGGGCATGAAGATGCGGCGGCTACCAGCAAGTACCCGCCCAACTTGCTGGTAGCGAAGATAATTTGCATATCACAAAAGTAAGTTTTTTAGGAGATAGAAAACAGGAAAAAAGTTAGGAAACATATGTTTGAACTCAGCTGACATTAGCAAGTAGCTAATGTCAGCTAGTGAAAATTACATCAGTGGGGGTGACAGAAGCCCTTTAAAAGGTTTATCCCATGATTATAAAAAAAATAAAAAAAATCATACATTCATCTAGTACATGTCAATCTCTTTCTAACAAATTGAGAACCAGTCCTGTACCTCCCATGGATCCAGAGATCTCCACATTCAATGCTCTGCTAGATTTATATCAAGCTGGTAGCTCAAGGGGAGTGTCTTTTCTGCTGCAGCTCAGGGGGCGTGTCCATGCTCTCCCTATCACAGCTCAAGAGGCAGTTGCAGGATGAATTTGAGCATGTGCGGCCATCTCAGTGAGCAGGACAGAGAAGAAAAAGACAAACAGCAGGTGGCGCTATACAGGTACATTGTATTGTATAATCCATCGGGGATACTAAATTTTATTTACATGTAATTACAGAAGTATTCAGATCCAGGTGCTGGTTTGAAAACCATAGAATATTTTTTGTGGGACAACCCCTTTAAGCCACTAGAGAAAAACCCGGTACTCATCTTTGCCTGCCAGTGCATGCCCTGTGCTGTCAAAGGGGAGTCTCTGGGTTTATCCTCAATGACTTCAGTGGTCTTGATCTTCTTAAAAGAGGACCCAAAATTGCCAGGTTTTGTGCCCTAAACCCCAGCAGTGTAATCACATGCTGTTGGTTTTGGTGGCCCTAATCTGGTGAAATAATAATAAATCCAAAATGTAAATAACTAAGTAACCTTAACCACTTGCCGCCACGCTAACGCCGATGGGCGTCAGCTCTCTCAGGTCTCACTGCCGCCTATCGGCGTCATCTTGTGAGACCCGAGATTTCACATGAACGCGCGCGTTCACTGTGACGCACAGAAGAGAAGTGAAACTACAGCCTGCCAGCCGCGATCATTGGCTGGCAGGCTGTAATTTTTTTAATCGCCCTATGAAAATCGGATATCAGACGCTATTTACAAAATAGCGTCTGATATAAGTCCTGCTTGGTCCTCTGGTGATCCCTTTTGCTGGATCCACCCCCAGAGGACACAGGCAGCTCAGTAAGTACACCAAATCACCACATATACATTACACCCCCCCCCTCTGTCAGTTATTAACCCCTTAGTAGCCACTGATTACCCATATAAACCCCCTGATCACCCTCTGTCACCCCCCTGTCATAGATCACCCCCCCTATAAGGGTCCCTAATCACCGTCAGGTAGTTAGCTACTTGTTAGGTAGTTAGCGCCCAGCCCTCCACGCTGCACAGTCACTTATTAGTCGCTGATTAGCGTCATCACTGTCGCTTATCAGCACTAATACTAATATAGTATCTGTAAGTGATCAAGACTGATCGCAATCAGATCTATATCAGTACATTAGGGTCACTTTAGGCTCTATAAAAACGCATTGTTCGCCTGATCTTGTGCGCACACTTGCGTTCAGTCCGCCCACCGCAGTGCCAGAATTTTTTTTTTGATCACTGCAAAAACACAGTAAAATCGCTGCACCGCTATAAAAGATCACTTTTCAGTTATTGGATCTTTATTAGCGATCGCAGCGATTACTCATAAGCACTCCCTTTTACTAGGTAGGTGTGCTCTTTTTCCTGGGTAGTCTCAGAGGAATACCCCCTAAATTTAGTTACTCCAAAATGGCAAAAAAGGGGTATTCCGCTGAAGAGGCCTACAGGATTCTGGCCGTGATGGATGAAAGCGATGGGGACGCTTCACCCGCTGAATCCAGTGGTTCAGAATATGAACCTGTAGACAGCAGTGGCACTCTAACCGCTAGCGAAGATGACGAGGTTGAGGTCCCTGCTACGGTCAGGCGTACCTGACCCCATGTCAGTGTTTCGCATATCCCGCGTGATGAGCCTCATATGCAGCAAAGTGGTGCTAGCGCTGACCTTTTTTATGGTGCGGCATACACTGGCAGCGCAGCACATCCTGGACCTTCTACCAGCACTGCCGTATTCCCTGGTGAAGTGGCGAGCACCAGAAGGGCAGTTGCTGGTACGGTGTCACGTGTACTAACTCCCCGTCGCAGCCACCGCGTTCTCAGGCCCGTAGACCCCTTAGTCTCCCAGAGGTGCTGGCAAACCCTAATTGGCAATCCCCTCCTTCCGCCGCACCCGTATTGCCCCCTTTCACCGCCCAGTCAGAAGTTCGCATGGAGACAGCCAATTTTGGATCGGCCCTTGAATTTTTTGAGCTGTTCTTCACCGCGGATCTCTACGACTTAGTTGTGGCAGAAACCAACCGATACGCCACACAATATATAACCGCCAATCCGGAAAGCTTCTATGCCCAGCCTTTCCGGTGGAAACCAGTCACCGTTTCCGAATTTAAAACATTTTTGGGCCTTACTCTCAGCATGGGCATAACTAAAAAAAAAGTATTGCGGTCATATTGGTCTAAAGACCCAATACATTACATGCCCATGTACTCTGCTGCAATGTCCACGTGGTTTGAGGTCATCATGCGCTTTATGCATTTCACCGACAATGAAACCTGTCATCCAAGAGGCCACCCTGCTTATGACCGGCTCCATAAAATTCGTAAGATGCGTATACCCCCAGTCAGAACATCTGCATAGACGAGTCCCTCGTACAATTCACCGGGCGCCTTGGCATCAAACAGTACATCCCCAGCAAGCGAGCCCGGTACGGGGTCAAATTGTATAAGCTCTGTGAAAGGGCCACAGGCTATACATATCGTTTTAGGGTCTATGAGGGAAAAGACTCAAAACTGGAGCCGGTCGGATGCCCTGACTACCTAGGGTGCAGTGGCAAGATTGTCTGGGACTTGGTGTCACCCTTAGTCTGCAAGGGGTACCACTTATACGTGGACAATTTTTACACAAGTGTGGCCCTCTTTCGGCACTTACATCTAGTCGGAATCCAATGCTGTGGCACCGCGCGGCCTAGTCGCCGGGGCTTCCCCAACGGCTCATTAATACCTGACTTGCACGGGGGAAGAGGGCTGCCTTGTGTGACCAAGAACTGCTCACGGTGAAGTGGCGGGACAAGAGGGACGTTTACCTTCTGTCCACCATTCACGCAGACACGACTGTCCAAATAGAACGGGCGACAGGAGTCATTGAAAAGCCCCTCTCAGTCCACGATTATAATCTCCACATGGGAGGGGTGGACTTCAATGACCAAATGTTGGCTCCATATTTAGTTTCCCGACGCACCAGACGCTGGTATAAAAAGGTGTCTGTATATTTGATTCAATTGGCCATATATAACAGTTACGTTCTCTACAGTGAGGCTGGGAGAACGGGATCCTTCCTTAAATTCCAGGAAGAGATCATTTCGGAACTCCTGTATCCAGGAGGTTCTGTGCCCCAAGTCCCTGATGTAGTGAGCCGGCTACATGAGAGAGACTTCCCCAGTGTCTTCCCTGGTACCCCAAGCCACCGTTCCCCAAGAAAAAGATGTCGTGTCTGTAGCAGGAGTGGACTAAGGCGTGACACCACCGTTTTTTGTCCTGACCAGCCTGCCCTATGCATAGGGGAGTGTTTCCGCAAGTATCACACCCAGGTACATTATTAGCATAGGGATTGCAAGACACAGGCCAGGCACACAAGGGTCTTAGGGCCCTTGCACACGAGCATTGCTCACGCATGGTGATCGCAAAGGAGCGCCCGTCCTGACTTCTCCCGCACAGACGGGGTCGCATAGCATCATATTGATTTATGATGCTATGTAACCCTTACAGTTCTGGAATGCATTGGATCGCACTGGCATACTGCTGCTGCCAGTGCTATCTAATGCATTCCAGAACTGTAAGGGTTACATAGCATCATAAATCAATATGATGCTATGCGACCCCGTCTGTGCGGGAGAAGTCAGGCCGGGCACTCCTTTGCGATCACCATACGTGAGCAACGCTCGTGTGCAAGGGCCCTTAGGTCCCTTTCACACAGAGCTGATGCAAACCACTCCTTTCACCTGGGACAAAGTGCATAATGTACTTCGCCACATCTCTGGGTGATTTGTGCTTTGCACATTGTCCCACGGGGAAGGAGAGGTTTATCCTCTAAGGCCTCATGCACACGGCCGTGGAACACGCCGTGCATGGACCGTGGTATCCTGGCCTGGCATCCATCTGACAGCAGGAGCGCACGGCGTCATAGCAACCATTGACGCCGTGCGCTCCTGCTGTCAGATGGATGCCAGGCCGAGATACAACGGTCCATGCACAGCCGTGTTTCACAGCCGTGTGCATGAGGCCTTAAGGTAAAAAAAAAAAATCCACAGGTAAGCAAAAAAGTTCAAGTTATGTTTCAAATGTTCAAGTTAACGTTCGGTTTCTAATGTTCTATAAAGTTAATGTTAATAAAATTATTGCGTTGCTGCCTGATTTTTTCTCTCTTTTTTTTTACCTTCTAGGTGGATCAAGCAAAGAGCCAGCTGCAGCACTGATGTGCATTCTGAGAGAAGCATTGCGCTGCTGTCAGAAGACACGTGAAGTTGGTGTATGCGGCGCTGCAAGACGAGATTTCTCCTCTGCAGTACAGGTACGTTTGCCCTGGCATATGAGCTGAGGAGAGGTAATGGAGTTCATATGCTTTTGCAAACACTTTGTATCAAAAATCTGGCAAAGATGTCTTCCTCCACAACGATCGATTGATCGATGTGAATGGAGAAATCACGTTTGCCAGGACATAGGAGCTGAAGTGGGTATGGATGTTTGGGCGGAGCCCCTATGTCCTGGCAATCGCCAGGCCCCTTTTTTCTTCTTGCGTATTTTTTGGCAGAGATTTTTTCATCCACATCAATCGATGCGAATGGAGAAATCTGTGCCGTTCATTTTTTCTTTCAGCCCAGAGGCTGAACGGAAAAAAAAAATCTCATTATGCTCTTTATGCTGAATATAAGGAGAATAGCAGAAACTCCTAATGCTGGCCATACATATAATGATTGCAGAGACCCTCAAATGCCATGGCAGTACAAACACATCACATATGACCCCATTTTGGAAAGAAGACACCCCAAGGTATTTGCTGAGGGGCATATTGAGTCTATGAAAGATGGAACTTTTTGTCACAAGTTAGCGGAAAGGGAGACTTTGTGAGAAAAAACAAAAATAAAATCAAATTCCGCTGACTTGTGCCAAAAAAAAACAAAAAACTATGAACTCTCCATGCCCCTCACAGAATACCTTGGGGTGTCTTCTTTCTAAAATGGGGTCACATGTGCAGTATTTATACTGCCCTGGCATTTTAGGGGCCCTAAAGAGAGAAGAAAAATGAGTAAAAATGCCCTCCTAAAAGGTACTCATTGGATTTAGGGCCCCTTTGCGCGCCTTGGCTGCAAAAAAGAGGCACACATGTGGTATCGCCGTACTCAGGAGAAGTAGGGCAATGTGTTTTGGGGTGTATTTTTACATATACCCATGCTGGGTGAGAAATATCTCTGTAAATGGACAACTTTGTATAAAAAAATGGAAAAAGTTGTCATTTACAGAGATATTTTTCACACCCAGTATGGGTATATGTAAAAATACACCCCAAAACACATTGCCCTACTTCTCCTGAGTACGGCGATACCACATGTGTGCCTCTTTTTTGCAGCCAAGGCGCGCAAAGGGGCCCAAATTCCAATGAGTACCTTTAGGATTTCACAGGGCATTTTTTACGCATTTGGATTCCAAACTGCTTCTGACGTTTAGGGGCCCCTAATATGCCAGGACAGTATAAATACCCCACAAGTGACCCCATTTTAGAAAGACGACACCCCAAGGTATTGTGTGCGGGGTATGGTGAGTTCATGTAAAAGTTTATTTTGTCACAAGTTAGTGGAATATGAGACTTTGTAAAAAAAAAAAAAAAAAAAATCCAATTCCGCTAACTTGTGCCAAAAAATAAAAACTTCCATGAACTCAATATGCCCCTCAGCGAATACCTTAGGGTGTCTACTTTCCGAAATGGGGTCACTTGTGTGGTATTTATACTGCCCTGGCATTTTAGGGACCCCTAAAGCGAGAGAAGTAGTTTGGAATCCAAATGCGTAAAAATGCCCTGTGAAATCCTAATGGTACTCATTCGATTTAGGGCCCCTTTGCGCACCTTGGTTGCAAAAAAGTGGCACACATGTGGTATCACCATACTCAGGAGAAGTAGGGCAATGTGTTTTGGGGTTTATTTTTACATATACCCATGCTGGGTGAGAGAAATATCTCTGTAAATGGACAACTTTGTTTAAAAAAAATAGAAAAAGTTGTCATTTACAGAGATATTTTTCACACCCAGCATGGGTATATGTAAAAATACACCCCAAAACACATTGCCCTACTTCTCCTGAGTACGGCGATACCACACGTGTGCCACTTTTTTTGCATCCAAGATGCGCAAAGGGGCCCTAAATCCAATGAGTACCTTTAGGATTTCACAGGACATTTTTACGCATTTGGATTCCAAACTGCTTCTGACGTTTAGGGGCCCCTAAAATGCCAGGGCAGTAAAATCACCCCACAAGTGGCCCCATTCCGGAAAGTAGACACCCTAAGGTATTCGCTGATGGGCATAGTGAGTTCATGGAAGTTTTTATTTTTTGTCACAAGTTAGCGAAAAATGAAATTTTTGAAAAAATAAAAAATCCATTTCCGCTAACTTGTGACAAAAAATAAAAACTTCCATGAACTCACTATGCCCCTCAGTGAATACCTTAGGGTGTCTACTTTCTCGAAATGGGGTCATTTATGGGGTGTTTCTACTGTCTGGGCATTGTAGCACGTCAGGAAACAGGACAGGTGCTCAGAAAGTCAAAGTGCAGAAATCCACTTTTTTGCACCATAGTTTGTAAACGCTATAACTTTTACCCAAACCAAGAAATATACACTTATAGAATTTTTTTTTATCAAAGACATGTAGAATAAATTTAGTGAAAAATGTATAGAGAAATGTAGTTTTATTTGGCAAATTTTCCAACAGAAAGTGAAAAATGTCATTTTTTGGCAAAAATTTCGTCAAAAAAAGTTAAATATCAAAAAAAGTACAAATGTCAGCAAGAATGAAATAGCACCAAATGAAAGCTGTATTAGTGAGAAGAAAAGGAGGTAAAATTCATTTGGGTGGCAAGTTGTATGACGGAGCAATAAACGGTGAAAGTAGTGTAGTGCGGATTTGTAAAAAAGGGCCTGGTCACTAGGGGGGTATAAACCTGTGGTCTTCAAGTGGTTAAAGTCTGGAAATCTAAGAATATGTATAATGTGGATTTTAGCTGTGCATCCCATTTTCTTTGTATTTTGAATAATTATCCCTTTTCTTCTAAAGGATGTCTTCAGGATGTGAAATTGAATTATAACAAAATAATCAGCTATAACAGAAACAAATGGAAGTATTTTTATATTTTAATGGTAAAAAAAATAACTTTTCCATATATCATGACTAGAGATGAGCAAATTTTTCAAAAATTCTGTTCACCGATTTTTTTCAGGGTAAGTTTTGATCTGAATATATTATGCAAATTACGGTAAATGGCCATTTCCTGGCTGCTGAGAGCCTTTATAGTGGTGTTGGACACTGTGCCTTGTAGTAACACACATAGGGAGTCTGCTTTGGTAGTGAAAAAATAATGCGAGTCCGTATGACATGCATAAGACAGGCTTCGCTCTTAGAATCACTGCACACTTCACTTATTTGGGCTGTCACGGGCCAAAACTGACCAAATAACTCAAGTATGAACTTAGCCTTAAAGGTAGATATTAGCGCCAAGAAGAAGCGCACTCCTTTTACACCCTCGTCAGCTGATTACACAGATTTCTACAGAACCTGTTCTATTAAACGCTTATACAAGTAGAGCCCCCCGACAGAGTGGAGAGGGTGTCAGCAGTAAGTTTGTGTTGACGTCACTGATTAATTTTCCCAATTCTCTGATCCGTCAGAACAATTACCCAGAAAAAAAACGGATTCTGTCTGTGGAGCATCACTCAGTCAGCATTTGCTCAATAATCCATCAGTATTGCTAAAGGCAAAAAATCTAAAAGAGAAATGTCACGTGAATGGAATATTTGCATGTCTTCTGTGTTTTCTACCCCCTCCTGCTTTTGGCTACCAAATCATAAGCCTTAAAGCTGCTACACAGACAGGATCTGTTGTGCGTCTAGTTTTTCCCTTCTTCTGACAGATCAGAAGAAGTGTCAAATAAATGATGATGTTAGCCAGGCTGAAAGCTAAAATAGTCATGAGGTGGGGAGGGTTGGAACAGCATGAGAAGTCCACAGAGTGCCCCTATGACATAGTGGTGAGGTGGAAGAAGTATGAGTGTCACGGTGGGGAGTGGGGGAAAACCACCACCATACAATGTCACCAGTTACTAGGCCATAAGCAGGGAAAAGAGCTGGTCACCTCCTAAAGCTCCCCTCAACTCGTCCTAGTCTCCTGGCTGTATGAGCCGGCATCAATGGTAAGGGGGCTCATACCTACGAACCTAGAAGTCTAGGAATCCCTGCATTGCCCTCAACAAGTGACAGGGCAGAGACCTCCTGTTGATCCATCACCAGGGATTTCAGGCGTCTCCAGAGGCCCAGTAGCTGACAGGGAGAAAGACAGAATGCAGCAACTGCACGGCAGGTAAGTACACAGTGTAAAAACAAAACAATGGAAACAACCATCACTTACCTGCCGCCGCAGAGATGGAAAGATGGCACCAACAACTACCCGGACCTCCATGCGAACACCAGATGCACGGAAGCTCCAGGCAGGACAGCACACTGTCTTATAGAGTAGTCCTCTCACCGGGGAACCAACCCCCTTCTGGAGGGAACACACACAAAAGGGGAAAAGGTCAAATGTCCATGCAGAACTATACACACCTACATGAAACAAACACCAAACATATAACAAACCTCCAACTCAAACCCACACCATAAACAACACACCAGGAGGGGAAGGAAGACAAGGAGGAAACACACAGTATGACATCACAGATGACATTGCTGAGAACCTCGATGTCAAACTTAGATGGCCCTCAGATCTCATCCATGCTCAGAGCAAGCATCTCCTATGCAAGGCAGACAAACAAACTAATCTCAGTCTCCAAGCCAAAGGATATAAGGAGACCTGAGACCACACCCAACACCCAAAGCACACACCATTAACCCCGTGCACACCAGGACAGGGAGGAACACCACAATTAAAGGGAAAGTGTTCAGCATGCATAAAATATACCACGTTGCCAATGGCTACTGTATGTACGGCAGAAGTGTCATGGTCAATAATCAGCAGACCACCGAAATAATTCACAAAAGATTTTCCCGTATATAAGTGTAGCGCTTAACACCGAATACAAGATTTTTTTCCCACCAAAATAATTCAAAAAAGATTTTACTGCATATAACTACAGCGCTGAACGCCGGATATCTTTTTCTACTGATATACGCCACTAAAGGCTTTTCAACAGAGGGTTAAAGGCTGTCAGTTTAAAAAAAAACAACAGCGCCTGAGGCGGAGTGATCTGAAATGAACGGGACGTATCGGAGGAAGTTGCTGGAAGAGCGAGACGCGGTCCTCATGCGGTTTCTGTGCTGCAGAAAAGTCCCCATAGTGTCCAGTAAGCAATACCGCAGATAGATGCAAGCTGGTGTGAACTAGTTCGCATTTTTGTGCAGGGTTAGTGCATAGTGTATTCACCTGTATTGGTGCGCCGCTCTTATGGATGTCGTCACGCAAGCAGTGTGTGAAACGTAAATACAAAATTTCACTGATCTACGTCAGTAAAGGTTTTTAAAGATATAAGTGCAGCAGCGAATGGCGAATGTATATTTATTTTTCTACTGATATACGTCAATAAAGGTTTTTGTTCATATAAGTGCACCAGTGAATGGCAAATGCATATATCTTTTTCTACTGCAATACGCCAGTAAAGGCTTTACCAGATATAACGGCAACAGTGACCAGAGAATATATTTTTTCTTGTAGTACTGAAATATGCCCCTATACGCTTTCACCAGAAATAACTGCAACAGAGCAGTGCTTATATATATATTTTTTATTTTTTTACTGTAATATGCTTTTATACGCTTTCACCAGAAATAACTGCAGAAGTGACCAGAGAATATATTTTTCTTGTTGGACTGGAATATGCCCCTATACTCTTTCACCAGAAATAACTGCAACAGTGCAGTGTGTATATATTTTTCTTGTAGTACTGATTAAGATACTAAGATATTAACCACTAAAGACTTTTAAATATAACACTTGCAGCCCAATAACAAAAAGCTGGAATGACAGAGCTGTCTAATGACTATTTGGATCCCCAAGTAATCTTTCCCTGTACTTGTAAATCTCTTTCCTATCAAAGTCCCTAGCGCCTTCTGATGTCTCTCCCTGCACTGAGATGCTGTGAAATGATTCCTCCCTATTCTTTCCCTGCACTTATAAATCGCTTCTTCTGTCTTTGTTTTTCACAATCGTTTTTCCACTTGCTGTACCTAGCACCTTCACACATAGGTCACTGCACTCTGAACGCTGGAAAATGTCTGACTGTAAGATGCCTGCTGTATTTATAGGGCTGTGACCTCACAGGGCTGGTTGGTGGCTGATTGGCTGCATGCAGGCCTGTCAATCTGGGTAATACCACCTTCCCAGAGTTCCTTGCCCCATGTCCTCAGTCGAGATGTCCCGAACTGTTCGCCGGCGAACAGTTCCCGGCGAACATCGCATGTTCGCATTCGCCGTGGTGGGCAAACATATGCGATTTTCAATTCACCCCCTATACGTCATCATTGAGCAAACTTTGACCCTGTACCTCACAGTCAGCAGACACATTCCAGCCAATCAGCATACTCTCCCTCCCAGACTCTCCCACCTCATATCATAGAGCAAGGACAGCATCTATCTTAGATTCATTCTCAAGCTGCAGTGTTAGTTGAATGGGTCTCAATGAATGGGTCTGTATCCATTCCGCAGAATTGCGAAATGGATGCGACAAAAATTGCAGATGTGTGAATAGAGCCTTAGGTCTGGATGCGTTCAGTCAAAACTGTGTGATTTCACAGGCAAAGCCATTCAGTTTTGCCTGCGATTGCATTTAGTTGTTCAGTTTTTTCCACAAGGGTGCAATGCGTTTTGATGCGTTTTTCACGCGCGTGATAAAAAACTGAAGGTTTACAAACAACATCTCCTAGCAACCATCAGTGAAAAACGCAACACACCCGCGCGGAAAACTCGCTCGTGGGAAAGGGGCCATTTGCTGTAAGGACAGCGTCCTGACAGCACCCCAAAAAGCCCTTTTTAGGGCTGGTACATCAGTCTGCTTTTATTTTTTTTTCTATATATATATTGCAGTTGCCTGCCCGTGTGTGAGAGGCCGCAGGCCCACAGACTGTACTGTGTGCACACCACTCATATAGGGTGGCACAGTACCTTGCAGATAAAAAAGTCATTTAATTTTTACCCTTTAATAATAATTGCAGTTGCCTGCCAGTGAGTGCCAGGCCCACAGACTGTACTGTGCCCACTGCCAGTGCCCACCACTCATATCGGGTGGCACAGTACCTTGCAGATAAAGTCATTTAATTTTTACCCTTTAATATAATTGCAGTTGCCTGCCAGTGAGTGTCAGGCCCACAGACTGTACTGTGCCCACTGCCCACCACTCATATAGGGTGTCACAGTACATTGCACAGCGCACGCGCAGTGACCTAAAATTCAAACGAAGTGGACTGAGCATGGGTCTTTTTGCATATCGTGGTTCCAAAAATCTATTCACTTCACCGGCCCTAGCCCTGATAAGGGACAAAAAAGAGATTAAACTGATAGGAATAGTACTTAGTTAACACGAGTTGCATTGGTGGCAAATTCCATTGAAAGTGCCCAAAATTAGAAGGAAGTGGACAGAGCAAGCTTTTTTCTCTATCTCCCCATGCAAGGATTCAATTCAATATACGTCCCCTGATAGGGGACTTAACAAAGATTAAAATGGTAAGAATAGTAGTTCACACTATTTGTATTGGTGGCACAATACATTGCGCGGCGCACGCGCAGTGCCCCAAATTGGAAGTAAGAGGACCGACCAATCATCTTTTTCCATCTCCCAATTCCTAAAATTTATTGGATACACGTCCCCTCATAGGGGACGTAACAGGGATTAAACGGATAGGAATAGTACTACTTAACACACCACTCATATAGGGTGGCACAGTACATTGCACGGCGCACGCGCAGTCCCCCAAATTGGAAGGAAGAGGACCGACCAACCATCTTTTTCCATCTCCCGGTTCCTAAAATCTATTCCATACACTGGCCCCTGATAGGGGACAAAACAGAGATTAAACTGGTAAGAACAGATTTTTTTAATTTAAAAAAAAGAGGACAGCCTCTGCGGAGCTGGGTATTTTTTGGCCGCGTTACTGAACGCTCATGTACAGTTGGCTGTAGGCTCATGCGTCCTTTGGCAGAGGTGACAAACCTGGTGAGTCAAACCCAAGGCAACATCATCGACCTCATCCCATATGCGTTTTTTCTGCAGCGTGCCCTGCGAAGAGTGCTGGATCAGGCCGTAGATGAGCATGAAGAGGAAGAGTTGTGGTCACCATCACCACCAGAAGCAGCCTTTTCGTCGTCGATTGCTGGACCTGCGGAAACGCAGAGGGAGGAGTCTGAAGAAGAGGAGTCAGAGGTGGAAGGTGGCTTTGAAGAGGTGGAAGACCAACCACAGCAGGCGTCCCAGGGGGCTTGTTGTCCCCTTTCGGGAACCCTTGCTGTTATACGTGGCTGGGTGGAGAAAGAGACCTTCAATGACGTCAGTGAGGACAAGGAACGGGACATGGCTAGCTTGGTATCCAACCTTGTGCAAATGGGGAGTTTGCAGTTGTGCAAATGGACTGTTTGCGGTTGTTTGCGGTGCGTTAAATGGGGAGTTTGGTCTGTCAGAGTTTGGTCTGTCACTGTGAAGCGGGCGTAACCCTTACACTACCTGATCGATACAACATCCGTAGGCGTGCGCAAGGGGTGTGCTGGGTGTGCCTGGGCACACCCTAATCAAGCCTCAAAATTGAGGTTCTGTCACCTCCGTGCTCCCGGGTGCCCCCCCCCCCCCCCCTCCCGCTGATTCCTCTTTAATGCTGTGAATATTAATCAGCGCTTCCATTTTGGAAGCTATGATTAGTACCAGAGGACCAGGAAGCGGTGAAGGATCTGTACTCACCACTTCCTGGTCCTCGGCTGTCTTCTGTGCAGGGCTTCGCACAGCGTGAATCGTTCTGTGATGTCATGCTGTGTGCGCCTGCGGACAGCAGTAGGAAGAAGATCGAGGCAGGTGCCGGTGAGCTGTAGCGGTGTCCAGGAGCAGGAGAGGTAAGTGTTTTATTTAATTTATCTGAGGCTGCTGGGGGCAATCGGGACATAATGACAAGGCTGCTGGGGGCTGAGAGGCATTATATGGGGGGGGGGGGGGGGGCTGAGGCATAAATTGGGCTGAGAGGCATAATGGGGGGGCTGAGGCATAAATTGGGCTGAGAGGCATAATAGGGCGGAGGGGCGGAGGCATAAATTGGGCTGACTCAGCGAGTCAATGGCCTAATGGGGGCTGAGACTCCTGAGAGGCATAATAGGTGCTGAGAGGCATAAGGGATGATTATGGGGGCTAATGAGAGGCATGGGGGCTAATATGGGGGTGATTAGAGGCATGGGGCTCTTATCTGGGGTCTGATTGGGGGTCATTTACATTGGGGTCTGAGCTGAGGTCTGATTGGGGGTCTGATTTGAGGTCTTATTGGGGTCTTATTAACATTGGGGGTCTGATTGGGGATGTCAGCTGAGGTCTGATTAACATTGGGGGTCTGATTGTCCCCCTCTAAAACCTGCAGAGTGGTGCCCACTTCCAGCCCTGAGCCCAGCTGCCCAGAGCACTGATCCTGAGCCTGCTGTCTTGAGAACTGTATTTACAGTCATTCACTGTAAGCTATATTATATATATTACTTGTTTTATATGAGTAAGGGTGCTGGGTGGTTGGAGAAGGGGGATGGACAAAAGTAAGAACCACATTATTTTCTGTCCGCCGCCACAAAACAATTCACATTAGGGGGTGGACCCGGTGGAGGCAGAGCCATGTTTGCAGCCGCAGTCTGGGAGTGGTCCCATCTGGGCGGCAGAGTTTGATATTACACTGAGTGCCCCGTGTGCCTGCTAGTGAGGTGAGAACGGCGGCGTGATAGTGTTGTAACTTGGTACTCAGCTGTTCCGGTCTGGACTGTCTGCAAGAAAAAGTCTATCACAAAAACTGCCTAGTGCCCTGGCTGAGACCCGCTGTATAAGTTATATAATGTTGCACATATGCTGAAAGTATGGTCAATAATTTCATGATTTTCCTATTCCATGACGTAAAGTCATGATTTTATTAAAGACACGGAGGCGAGTATTGCATCAACTCTCTTTACTGATCTACCATAGCAGCAAAGAAGAAAACTGATATTTACACAGGAAAAAACCATGGTAACCAACTCCTCCCCTCTATCCCAGTATATATAGGCTCAGCCCACTGGAATCCTCCTCTTTCTTTGCGGAGACCATCGGAACGAAAAACAAACTCCAACATGCCAACTGCGACCTGGAACCCGAAACGAGTGGAAAAAACTCTGAACCGCCGGGATCTTTGACAGAAGACAGTCACCTCCATAACTAATGACCGGAAAGGCATCCCCTTGAACCTTGTGTACGACTCGTCCGCCGTGTCAGTCTCTCAACCTGTGAACAAAAATGGACTTAAATAACATGTGACCATAATCATAAGCTCATAGATTTCACAAAGAAATAACAACTAGGACCTGACTAGAAGTGGGAGGGATAAGGGGGGGCAATACTCGCCTCCGTGTCTTTAATAAAATCATGACTTTACGTCATGGAATAGGAAAATCATGAAATTTTATGACAAGACACGGAGGCTCCTATTGCAAGTTTAAAGCTGAGAGACCAGGGAGGAAAAAGCATGAGACGTCGGCCTAAAATAGAACTCTCGAAAAGTAGACACCCTAGACCAATCTGCCAATTTCATGACATCCTCCAGGCGAGCACCGGAGACTGTCATAGAAGTAGCTGCTGCGCTGCGGACTGAGTGCGCGGTAAAGATACCCGTATCAATGCCTGCCAGGGAAAGGATCCACTTCACCCAGCGAAAGAGACACGCTGGTGACTGGAGCGAAAGGTCTACGAAAGGAAATAAAAAGATGAGGGAACTCCACGGAGCATAAGGGAGAGGTACGGGATTCGTATTCCCGAAGACAATCCACTGGACACAACTGCGGGGCAGATGGGAAAGAAGGATACATCACAGAACGGATATTGGTCTTAGTACGTCTGGAGATGTTAAACTGGACGCCCTCGGAGTAAACGACCTGGCATCATAATCCAAGACGCGTACGTCTGAGACCCTTTTACATGAGATCAAACAAAATAAAGTGACTAGTTTTGCGGACAATTGGCGCAGAGATAAAAGTGAGTTGGACGGCCAGTCAGAAATTAACCTCAACACCACGGACACGTCCCATGTGGTGGAAAAACGAGGCCGAGGAGGAGGGGAAAGACGAGAACCTTTAAGCAGGCGGCGGACGAGGGGATGTTGTCCCGCCGGGAACCCCTCGAAACCCTGATGCCTTGAAGAGATCACTGATCTGTAAACATTAATAGTGCGATAGGCTTTACCCTCATCGTACAGGGAGGACAAAAAAGATAAGATAGACTCTACAGGAGCTTGAAAGGGATCCAAACTGCGTGAGGCGCACCAGCGAGCCCAAGAGTCCCAGGAGGATCTGTAAGCCCGTCTCGTCCCTGGAGCCCATGCGTTCTCCAGTAGGAACGTAGTTGTGTCCGAAATTCCTGAGATGTTCCAGGAACTCCCAAGACCCTGCAAGCGAGGAGGCGTAGGGAACCTGTGAGAAGCAGGGGCTGAGATTCCCCCAGAGGGTCCTGGAGCAGCGACAGGTGATCGGGGAGCAGGAGGGGATAATCGACTAAAAGATTCAGTAATTGCGGGAACCAGGGCTGGGACTTCCACAGGGGAATGATTAGGATCAGTTCTGCCAAATGACGCTGGACTTGTAGCAGTACGCGTGGAATGAGGGAGAAAGGAGGAAAAGCGTACATCAGAGCGTCTCCCCAGTGTTGGAGGAACGCGTCTACTGCTTCCGCCAAAGGGTCTGGACGCCAGCTGAAGAACCTGGGTAGTTGGGTATTCAGGCGGGTCGCGAACAAGTCTATAGAGGGGAGACCCCAGTGAGATGCTAAGGTAAGGAAAACCTGTTCGTCTAGTTTCCAATCGCTGGAATCTGAAATGTAGCGTGAATTCTAGTCCGCCATGGTGTTGTGTAAGCCAGGAAGATGTTCCGCCACTACCATAATGCCTCTGGCCAGGCAAAATTCCCAAAAGTCCTTCGCCAGGGAAGTAAGGACCGAGGATCGTGTCCTCCCCATGCCGTTGACGTATCAGACTGCGGATATGTTGTCCATCCGCAATCTGATACAAGACTTGATAGTGCCATTCGCAAAGCCAGCAGTTCCAGGCCATTGATATGGAGGCGAGTCTCCTCTGGGGACCAAGGTCCCCCTGTGGAAACTCCCTCGCAGTGTGCGCCCCAGCCGTGCAGACTGGCGTCTGATTCGATGACCAGGTCTGGCTGAGGGCCAAAAATCGCCTTGCCGTTCCAAACCGTGAGGTTCTGGATCCACCATTGCAGTTTGTCTCTCGTCTCTGTATCTAAGACGATGGTGTCGGCATAGGAGGCCCCTGCCCGAAGGTGGGCAATTTTCAGGCGTTGCAGCGCCCGATAGTGAAGGGGGGCCGGGAAGATGGCTTAAATGGACGCAGCTAAGAGACCGATAATTCGCGCCAGATGGCGGAGGGATAGGTGAGGAAGTAAAAGGGCATGCCTCAACTCTTTGCGGATAGCGTGAATCTTGGCCAGGGGAAGGTTGAGGGTCTGGGAGATGGAGTCCACTCTGAATCCCAGAAACTCTATCGAAGTGGAAGGAATGAGGCAAGACTTCTCCTGGTTGATAATGAAACCCAGATTGGAGATAAGGTCGATGGTCATGCGTAAGTGATGTAACAGGAGATGGGGGGTCTGTGCCATGATGAGAATATCATCTAAGTATATTATCATGCGGACACCCCTGCTGCGCAGCCATGCGACCACTGGTTTCATTAACTTAGGTAAACACCAAGGGGCAGAGGAGAGACCGAATGGTAGGCAGGTGAAACGCCAAATGTGGCGGTTCCAATGAAAACGGAGTAGATCTCTGGATTCTGGGGCTATGGGGACTGTCAGGTAAGCGTCCCTGAGGTCTAGTTTGACCATCCAATCCCCTGGGATGAGCATATCTCTCAATAGGTGGATGCCCTCCATCTTGAAATGTCGATATTGTACTATGGAATTGATGGCTTTTAAATTGATGACTGGGCGCATCTGGCCACCTTTCTTCTGAACCAAAAACATGGTGCTGATGACACCCTCAGTATGGGCCGGAGAGCGTTCTATTGCATCTTTCTGGAAGAGTTCCAGCAATTCTGAGTGGAGCTGATGTTGGGACGAGGTTGGATGAGGTGGCGGTGGGGTAGGGAGAAGCTCCGGATGAGTCACTAGATCTATAACGAAACCCCTGACGGTATTTAAAATCCATGGGTCGGAGGAGATCTCTGACCAGACATGGAAAAAATACTGGAGTCTGCCCCCGACACAAACTACTGAAGAAGGAGGAGGAAACAGGTATGGACTTACCAACTGGACGTCTGAAGTTGGAAGCACCTCTAAAGCCTCTGGACCTTCCGGGAGCACCTCGGGAAGAGAAGAAGGAGGGCTGGTGTCTTTGGTCCTGAAGCGATGACCTGTATGAGTACCACGGGTGCCACGGGAATGGGGGTAGAAGCGGCCGGACAGTCGGACCCTTGGACTGCCGGTCCTGTTGGAAAAACGGTTATTGAAAACCCTCTTCATAGATGATTGCGCTTTGTCCAGCGCAGTAAAGGCGCCCACGTATCTGCCCAGTTCCTTAATGAAGGGTTCCCCAAACAACAGGCCTTGGGCATCCTTGCCTGCCTCAGACAGCGCCAGGTTGGTCAGTTTAGGCTCTACCTTCAGCAGGATGGCCTTGCGCCTCTCTATGGACAGGGAGGTGTTAACATTTCCCGTAATGCAGATGGCTCTTTGGATCCATCCGCTCAGTTCTGTGGGGTCAACCTAGTTGCCCTCCGCCTTAGCGGCCTCTGCCAAATCAAAAATCTTTGCAAGTGGACCAGTGATGTCCAATAGTTTGTCCTGTACCGCCTTAAGGGCCGAATCTAGTCCCCTTTTAGGGTTGAACCCCGTCTTGGTTAAAAATTGGACCAGCTTGGGGACTACTGAGGGTGTCTCACAAATTTTGTGTGGTATGATGGGGCGTGGGCACTCGGCTTGTAATTTACTACGCGACTCTTTGGAGAGGGGAGCGCGTATCTTGGCCTCCAAGTAATGGGCCACTGAGGTGGCGGGAAGCCATTCTGCAGACCTGGGGTGGTGGAGTTCATCTGGCTTGAAGAGTGGCTCCCCCAAAGTGTCGACCAACAGATCATCGGGGTGTCTCTCAACGAGAGCGGAGGTGGGTCCAATGGCTGCGGGGGTAATACCTGACCCAGAAGGATCAACTGCCACATCTGCCAACTCTTCCCCTGAGTCGCCAAGCGATTCTTCATCAACCTCCTCTATGGACTCTCTATCAGAGTCAGTTAAGGGCTCAGGTGAGATCCTGGCTGTCTTCCACGCACGCGATTTTTCCGCCTGGCGTGGACAGGCTCTTTTACGCGGCATATCCGCGTGCTCAATTGATGGACCTAAGCCATCCGTAAAATTTGTTCTGGAGGTAGGCGGTAGTGCGCATGGGCCCAAAATTGGTGCAGGGAGTGAGACACTTGGGTGGTTGCCTAGTGCCTGGGAGATGGAGTGTGATATAACAGACGACATAGATCCCATTGCTGATATGATAGCATTGGAAATGGACTGTTGAAGTAATGTGGCCTGATTCTCAGAAGGGACATCTAGTCCTCTGTCCATGGAAGGGCTATTATTAGGTGAAAGGTTGTCTAGAACAGGCATGGCATTATTGCTTCTAATGGACATGATGGCAGGAGTAATTCACCCCACACCACAGAGCTGAAGAAAAGAGTAGCAAAGTGCAGTGCCTGAAAGGAAAAGAGGAAACAATGGTAAGGAGCGGAGCCCTGAATAGCTGTGCTTTACAAAGGTGGGGGAAAAGGAGTACTGACTCACCAAAAGGGAAAAATTGAGATCCCAGATAGAGAGAGCAGCGAGGAGCTGGACAGCGTGTGCACAGGAGAAGGGCACTGGCTGAGAAGATGGAGGCGCGATCCCACGAGATCTCGGGTGATCTTGCTAGCTAAAACCCGCAAAATCACGCGAAAATAACGTCGTCGGCGGGAAGAAGAAAGAAGACGCCCGAAATCCCGCCTATCGCGAGATGTCGGACAGAGCAGCCGGACGGGAAAGCGAAATGGCGTCCGAAATCCCGTCCATCGCGAGATCTCGGGCAGCCTGAAGAGGACGGAGTATGGCAGCAGAAGGAGCGCAAGAAGCACTCTAAGGTGAAACAGGGGGGGGGGGAAACAAACGAGGGAAAAGGAATCGCGCAGACACTATAATAAGGGGGCAGAAGAAAAGAGGGAAAGACTAAGGAATAAGGTCCAAGAGGACCAACAGAGGTCAGAATAGGGGTGGGGAAAAACCAGCCCAACAAGCTAAGACAGTGTATATCAGAGAAGACAAAATTTATCAAAATGATAACATCTATAGAATGTATGTCCCAAGGTACTTATCTGCCATGGTAGCAGCAAAGAAAGAGGAGGATTCCAGTGGGTTGAGCCTATATATACTGGGATAGAGGGGAGGAGTTGGTTACCATGTTTTTTTCCTGTGTAAATATCAGTTTTCTTCTTTGCTGCTATGGTAGATCAGTAAAGAGAGTTGATGCAATAGGAGCCTCCGTGTCTTGTCATAAAATTCCAATGTGCGAAGGGAGAGGGCTGGGTGAAGACAGAAGTGATTTTATTTAACATGTTCTGAAAGGAACAAACACATGACCTTCTGTATGGGGATACAGGAAATGTAGCAGTAAATCCTGTCCTTACATATTAATACACATCTCTATATTCAATAATATATTCTCAATAACAGGTATAACTTTCCTATAAGAGATATTAAACCATTAACATGAGAGCTGCTCTCTGATTATTTAATCTGCATCACAGTAAACCAATAGTGCAGTATAATATCATAGAGTGACATCAGCTTCTATAGTAATCATAGTCACTACATATTAGTACCATGTGACACCTCATTGTACTTCACTAACACTTGTGCATGGCTTTATATACTCACACTGCATCACCAGCAGCCTTAGCTGATTATAGGAATGTGTATTGCATTTTAGCCTATTTATGGCTCTGAATTTGTGTGACTTGAATGGGTCCGTGAACCGTTTTTCACGGACAAGAATAGGACAGGTTATATTTTTTTGACGGACTGGAATCACGGACCACGGACGCGGAGGACAAACGGTGCATTTGCCGAGGTTTCCACGGACCCATTGAAAACCAATGGGTCCGCAGAAAATCACGAAAAACGGAGCAACGGACACGGAATCAAACAACGGTCGTGTGCATGAGGCCTATGTCAGTGATATGTATGAAATGCACACACAGTAGATGTTGCACAAATAATTTACATTTCCCCAAAATACACTGTTTTTACATGTACAGTATTTGACACAGAGAGCCACATGCTATGGATACTAGATTTGGCCCAGATTATTTAGATTTGCGCATCAGACACTGTTTTCAGATTCGGTACAGTATTTGACACAGAAAGCCACACACTATGGAGACTGGATGTTGCACAAATTTGTTACATTTCCCCAAAAAACATAGTTTGTGGATGGAGTACAGTATATGTCACGGATGTGGACTAAAATCACACACAGATGTGGCACAAATTAGTTTAATTTCCCCAAAAAGATAGTTTGCGGATGGAGTACAGTATATGCCACAGATGTGGATTAAACGCACACACAGATGTGGCACAAATTAGTTACATTTCCCCCACAAAAAAATGTTCCAGTTGGAGGACTGTATATGTCACGGATGCGGATTAAACACAGACACTATTGACAATAAATGTGGCGCTGATTAGTTGAATTTACGCAAAAATACACAGTCTGCGGATGATGTACAGTATATGTCACTAATATGTACTAAAGAAAAATATATTTCTGCTGTCAAACACACACACTAGCCCTTCAAAGGATTATTGGTTGCATGAAAAGCTTTAGGTAGTTGTTAAAACAGAGATTTTTCTCCTGCACTGTGTCTCTTCCTCATCCTCAGCACGGTTGACTTTCTACTGAACGTGATGACTGCTACCTTAACAACCGTAGGATGACATCAAGTGACCTACAAAAAAAATGGCAAGAATTTCACCCAGGCAGCCCCCCTGACAAGAGCATCGGAGCAGTTTAGTAAGGTCTAATTTTTTTGTGAAGCTCTATATTCAAGGTCACATTCATTTGAAGTTTAGTGTTTTATGCTTCAGTTCTATAGACACAGGAAACTCTGGTGGTATGCAGGATGTATACATCACACTGACCACATATTACTAAGGAGATCAGTATTATTTTAGAAAGCACAGAGGGGGCAAAACCACTTCTAAAATGCATTATCTGAAATCTCAATCAACAAAGAAAAGCATAGAAACTAAAATATAGTAATTAAAACATTTGTAACAGTGAATGTCATGTAGAAAGAGGAAGGCGCTGCCTTGATCCATTATCTGATATACAGCTCCAGTGAACACTATCAGCAAGATCCTGTTAACTGATATGTGGGTGGCTTATTTATTATCACCTTAAGGGTCCATTCACACGTCCGCAATTCCGTTCCGCATTTTGTGGAACGGAATTGCGGACCCATTAATTTCAATAGGGACAGACGATGTCTCGCCCAGGTCCGCAATTGCGGATCCACACTTCCGGGTCCGCAATCGCGTTCCCGAAAAAAATAGAACATGTTCTATTCTTGTCCGCAATTGCACTATGTGGTGGATCTGCAAAACACACACGGACGTGTGAATGGACCCTAAAGGGAGCCCGTCACCAACCTGACTGGTTTTAAGCTAATCGCATTGTTCAATGGGACACAAAGACGTGACACAGATGTAACCTGTGTTTCGGTTTTCAGATCCTCCAAATCGTCGAAAAAGTAGTTTTTATGATATGCTAATGAGCCATCGCCCAGGGGCAGAATGTTTGCCTCAAGTGCCCGGGCTCCCCTGCCTTACTCGCGCCTAACTCCTCCTCTCAGTGTTTTCAGCCGGCCCTGTGTCTGTGACATAAAATCCCTGTAGCCCAAATCCTGTGCCTTCACGCATCACCACTCGGCCAGGGCGTGGGCAGAGGCGCAGATATATGTGCGCATGCGCTGGTTACTGCTGTCTGCTCATGCTGCGCCATTTCCTTCACGATGATTTCACACCAGCGACCGGCGCATGCGCCTTGCATATCTCTAGGCCCGGAAAGCGTGGAATTTAGGCTACAGGGAAAAATCATATCACACAGGGCCGGCCGGAGAACTCTGAGGGGAGGAGTTAGATGTGAGCAAAGCAGGAGAGCCCAGGCACTTGCAGCAAACTCTCCATCCCTGGGCACTTGTGATTGCTCATTAGCTCATCATAAAAACCATTTTTTTAGCGAGTTGGAGGATCTGAAAAACTAAACACAGGTAACATCTGTGTCATGTCTTTGTGTCTCACTGAACGATGCAATTGGTTTAAAATTGGTCACGTTAGTGACTCTCTTTAAACTGTTTGTATGGCCAATGTGTAACACCCCAGAGTGGTGTTACCACTCCTGCACCCTGCTACTTTCTTTATTGGGGTAACACCAATACCATCTAGGTATTTTGTCCAGGTCCCCCACAATGTGCATTCCTAATCTGTTTGCAACTGTTATGTTCATGTAACATGCCTGGTTCACCAGCAGGTGGCAGCAAATATGTCAGAGCTGTACTTAGGTAGAATGGAACTTTCCATCCTATTCTAAACCTCCCTCTGAAGAGAAGTGGGCTAGTCTTACTTCCTGCAGGAAGGGTGGGGACCAGTTAGAAGTTAGTCTAGTCTTCCTTAGACAGGGGAAGGGTGTGCAGGGGCACATTTCTGATGGATGTGCCCATGCCCACCAGAGCACCTTAAGCTCTGCTGGCCATGGAGGCCAAAGCTTAAAGGGGTTTTCCCATCTCAGACAATGGGGGCATATTGCTGTCCTGAGATGCCGCCCCTGTATGTGGATTACATCGTGGGCACCACCTACCCTATTGCGGAGAACCTAGGGGGCGGGCCTGAAGTTGGGCGAGAACTCCGGAGTCTGGGGGAGTGGCCGGAGAGTTGTGCAAGCAGAGAGGAAGTATTGGAGCCTGTGACGATCGTGATGGCGATGCTTGCTGAAAAGGTGCTGGGCCTGGAGCCCATATGCGAGGCTGAAGAATCGCCTGCCTGCAGTCCGGAACCAGAGAGGGAGCCCGATTTGTGTGGCCCCCGACACCGGGTGTGAAGTCTGTCGGAGGACCAGTTAGGCCTCCAGCGCTATGGTCCCAACTAATGGCGGAGGTACAGTACGGGCAGCCGCCATCAAAAAGACCACAAAGCAGAAGATTTACTTTGAGGAGCTAGCCAAAACTGTGCTAGACAGACACCCCCATACTCAGCCCCGCCTGGAACGGAACAGAGTCAGAAGACCTGCCGGGGCCGGTCCGGAATGCATATCAAGAAAAGGGCTCCTTCTTAGGCCCAAATATCTTCTGGCAGCCGACCGTCCTGGACAAGCCAGTAAGTCCATATCCTTCCCTGGAATTGGCGTGCCGGGAGAAAACGGCGGCAGACTGGGCACATATGGCACGGTTTCGTGAGGCCCTGCATAACCTGCGGGGGAAGCGTAAAGAAGAGACGTCTCCTGAGCCTGCTGCAAGAGTGCTGGAATCCAGCAGTGAGATTGCCGCCCTGGAGGAGCGGATCGCTAGGTTACAAATTCACCTGGATGACCTGCGTCAAGTGGCAAGTTCCCGTGCAGCATCGCAGCAGCCAAGCAGTGGTGAGTCACCTATGTCCTCTGAGCATCCTGATCCTGTAGCCCGGGGTCCTGCGCATAGTAATGAACTGCCCAAAATTAGTGTGGACGCGGTTAAATTAAAATACTCCAGGGGCTGAGTCCGCTGTGAGGAGACCTCTTTATCCCGGCCAGCAGAGGTGTCTGCCCCAGTGCCGGTCAGTGATCCAATAACTACGGCTCCTGTTAATTCCCAACCTGTCGGACCGGTGGGATGGATAGGCCCGGTCCCTGTGATGATACCGGCCCATTCTGTCTGGTGGGCAAAACCTTCAGGTGTCCCTTGTACATGGCCCAGGCTGCGGGCAGTACAGGGCCGCACCACATCTGATGAGCAAGGATCCTATGATACTTACCTGTAGTCCGGCCTGCTAGGCCAATTTGCCAGAAGCTACAAAGGGATCTGCCATGTTGCAGGAGCTGTGCCCTATGTTGTCAGGCTGGTGGAGCTTGCTGCCAGTTCCCCACGGCCGGTGGCATCTTTGTGAAGATAAGTTGCCACTGTGAAACCACTGCTCCCAGCCTGCCCTTTTGGTTTCCGGGACACCCTGCTTGCTTTGAGAAGTTTAATCATCCAAGTTGTGCCTTTAATATTGCACCTTATCCCCTTTTTAACCCCCATTTCAGGTTGAAGGGGAATCTTTATGTCAGCGTTCTAGGGGTACGTAGGACTTGCCAGGATAACTTGGCCCTGGTATTGTCAAAGTCCTGTGATGTAAAGAAAAGTAATGTGTCTTGCTGACCATATTTATTGCTATTTTATTCAAGTCAAGGTGCCCATAGATGGACTCCCCATGTGCGAGCCTCTGAGATATTGTTTTATTGTGGACTTATGCATTCTTATATGGACTATCCTGGTTTTCCCAATTTATAAGCTGTGCCAGGTCAGCGCCCCAGTTCCACTCACTATCCTGTAAGAAGAGAACGACGCCCTTTGTCACCGCACTTCACCTTTGCCAACTGGACCTGATATAATTATATATCCAATTGATACAGATATATATGTCTATGTATGCCTGCATGTTCTTTTTTGTCTTTCAGGTGAAAGATCCAGTTGGGCGGGCCCTGTTTGAGTATGAGGGCGTACTTATCTTAAATCAGTGGGGTATGTAGTGTACGGGAGTTGTGATGCCCTACACTACAGAAGGGTCACTAGAGTGCGTACGTTCCCCTCATTTGTGGGGAGATTGGTGAATGTCATTTTCAGTAAATGCTATGTAATGTAATGCCTATTTATATATCCTATCACCCTGTTACTGCTATTGTGTGCCATTGTGCCGGCCTGCTAGGGGTATCATCTCAGCTATGTCCACTAGAGGGAGCTAGGGAGCCCTAGTTAATATAGGCCCAGTCAGGGGAGGAGTTAGGCAGTTCAGGCCTTGAGCCTGTTGAAGGCAGTCCAGTCCAGGCCATGAGTCTGTGAAGGTGTTCAGTGTTCAGGCCCTGAGCCTGTTGAAGTCAGCCCAGGCCCTATAGCCTGAGAGGGTCCAGCCTAGGAAGAGTCATTCCCTGGGAGGAGCAGTCCAGACCCTAGGACTAGTGGAGAAGTGTTGCCTCCTTAGTCGAGCTGCATACAGGATAAAGATCTCAGCAGGAACATCACTGGTCACCAGCCTGAGTGAGCTGAGGGAAGGCAGAGCAGTAACCAAGACAGCAAGAGGTACTACAAATACCAGAGGAGGTACTTAAAGCTAATTTAATCCCAAGGATATAAGCCGAGAGAGGGCATTGGGGCCTTGGAGAAGAATATAATCCTAGTCAGGATCAGTCAGGAATAGTGTGCAAGCTGCCTGTACTGCAAGTCCTGCTTTTAACCCTCTGTGAATCACCTTGCTAAATATAAGCCTGCCATTAATGTACTGTAACTTAAAGCCTGCTGAAACCAATCGTCTTCTGAGGAACTGTCAAGAGAGTGTTTGCTGTTTCTACTGTTCAGTAAAGAAAAGCTCTGTTTGCATCATACAAGTCTGCACCTCAATTATTCCTCCTATCAATCAGTGTGCCACCGTTACCGGCACTGGCGTCACGGACATCAGGGACACTTAGCCATAGGCGCGTTAAGCTGCAACACCAAGGGCACCTCACACTACACCTGGCTGTGTCCCTCAAGAACCCAGAGAGTGCCCCAGAGGATCCACGTGCCAGCCTCTCCATCACTGGCATCACCCAGGTCAGTCCGTCATACTTCCCTTACTTGGGGATGCTACACAAGCTGCTGGCAACTCTTTCATAACTTCTAGCAGGAATAATAAAGGAATGGCACATGAACCATAAGAAAAGATGCTCCAGAATTACTACATGGGGAATGCAAGTAATTACTAAAACTGAGATGTCTAGAGACGTGACAGGTCCTCTTTATTAGAACAACCCCAATAATGATCCCTCAACACTCCCTTCCCGATAATTAAAGGGGTTGGCCACTCTCTAAGTACTTTCCAATTCTGTGTGGCAGGCAGGGAAAAATGAAGTTCCTAATATACTTTAATAAACACCTCTGCCTGCTTGTCTTTCAATTGTAAGCCATGCCCACCGAGACCTGCTCTTCCATGCTGCCGAGTTCGTCCATAGCTGCATGTGACATGGAGGAGCTTAAGAGCAAACTCGCCCATGCCAGCAGTGTAGCTGCACCTGCGCTGTTCTTCCTACTCTGTAAGAGCAGCGCATGTGCAGTCTGCTCCTGTCAGTGGCCAGCTCCCAGCTCCAACTCAGACAGGAATCAGCTGCTTGTTCCCTCTCTACAAACAGCTGATTCCTGTCAGAAGCTGGCTGTAATAAAAACCTTCAGAGCCCCTGTACTGGGGTGGCTACTCAGTCCATTTAATACCCCCGTCCCCGCACTACCACCACGCCACAGACCCGCTAACCCACGCCCTCAACTCCATTAGGTCACGTCCCCTTCAGCCAACCCTGTAAGCAGGACATCTGGCCACCCTAATAGTTAGATGGAACTGTGGTGTATATATACTATATACTGTATATACTATATACACACGTGTGTGTATATAACTGTGTGTTTGTGTGTATAAATATACATATATATATATATACGGTATACACAGCTGCTGACTATGAAGTAACAGCAGGCACAGCCTTCTTTTTAACCCCTTGAAGGCACTTCTCATACACTGTGTATAATCCTACACATATAGTTTTTTTTACACAGGATGTATTATCTTTATGGATATACACTGATATCATTGAAATGAATTGTTTCACGTACATGTCACAGATTGCACTTTGCTTTGCATTTTATGTATTTTGTAATGATGCCAAAAGACTCTTGTTACACCATGGGTTAATAGTATGATGTCATGTGATTCACTTATACTGATTTGCTTGTGTATAATTACCCACTTGGTACACTATTGTATTGCTTGACAAAGACCTAATTGTGTGGGCCGAAACGTTGCATGGGAAATAAAGAGGGTCACCGTGTGTTCACTGAAGTTGGAGTGCTGCCTCGTCTTTGGATGATATATATATTGTGGGGAATTGCTCTGGTAGACAGGCTTGCGGACGCAGTATAGAGGCAAGGTATACAGTTCGCTGGGTAAAGCAGAAGTGTTTTATTCACACACGGCAAAACAGAAACAGTCTTTAGTGCTTGTTCACACAAGGCAAAACAGAAACAGTCTTTAGTGCTTGTTCACACAAGGTAAAACACCCGGCAAAAACATAAGTCCCACAGCAAGGTCACCTGAGTGGTCGGTGTTAGTTCACACCTGGCAGTTAGCTCGGCCACACAAAGTTTCCACCAGCGGCTTCCAGGTAGTCTGCACGCCTGTTTGCAGACTCTTGCTCTCAGCCCTGAGAGCTCCACAGCCACACCAGCAGCTTCCAGGATAATCACCCCCCACCTGCTGAGGTGGCTGCCTTTTAAAGGCCCGGAAAAAGTCCGGCCTGGACCGTGGGGAATAGTCTCCCACCCAGCACTTGACTATTCCCAATAAGAGCCGGCCCGGATCGGCTTTGTAGCCATACTAAATATCAATGTGTCAAGCAGCACTAGCTGCTGCTGACACAAAAAATCCGGCTCTTATCTCACCGAGGCCAGGAACCTCGGTGACACGTACCTTCCGTCGACGACGGAACCTTGCGCCCTCTTACAATATATATATATATATATATATATATATAGTTGCAAGAAAAAGTATGTGAACCCTTTGGAATAATATGGATTTTTGCACAAATTGGTCATAAAATGTGATCTGATCTTCATCTAAGTCACAACAATAGACAATCACAGTCTGCTTAAATTAATAACACACAAAGAATTAAATGTTACCATGTTTTTATTGAACACACCATGTAAACATTCGCAGTGCAGGTGGAAAAAATATGTGAACCCCTAGACTAAGGACATCTCCAAGTGCTACTTGGAGTGAGGTGTCAGCCAACTGGAGTCCAATCAATGAGATGAGATTGGAGGTGTTGGTTACAGCTGCCCTGCCCTATAAAAAACACACACCAGTTCTGGGTTTGCTTTTCCCAAGAAGCATTGCCTGATGTGAATGATGCCTCGCACAAAAGAGCTCCCAGAAGACCTACGGTTAAGAATTGTTGACTTGCATAAAGCTGGAAAGGGTTATAAAAGTATTTCCAAAACCCCTTGCTGTTCATCAGTCCACGGTAAGACAAATTGTCTATAAATGGAGAAAGTTCAGCACTGCTGCTACTCTCCCTAGGAGTGGCCATCCTGTAAAGATGACTGCAAGAGCACAGTGCAGACTGCTCAATGAGGTGAAGAAGAAACCTAGAGTGTCAGCTAAAGACTTACAAAAGTCTCTGGCATATGCTAACATCCCTGTTAGCGAATCTACGATACATAAAACACTAAAAAAAATGGATTTTATGGGAGGATACCACAGAGGAAGCGACTGCTGTCCAAAAAAAACATTGCTGCACGTTTACAGTTTGCACAAGAGTGCCTGAATGTTCCACAGCAGTACTGGCAAAATATTCTGTGGACAGATGAAACCAAAGTTGAGTTGTTTGGAAGAAACACACAACACTACTGTGTGGAGAAAAAGAGGCACAGCACACCAACATCAAAACCTCATCCCAACTGTGAAGTATGGTGGTGGGGGGCATCATGGTTTGGGGCTGCTTTGCTGTATCAGGGCCTGGACGGATTGCTATCATCGAAGGAAAAAAAAAATTCCAAGTTTATCAAGACATTTTGTTGCAACAGGACAACGACCCAAAGCATAGAAGTAAATCAACAACAGAATGGCTTAACAGAAGAAAATACGCCTTCTGGAGTGGCCCAGTCAGAGTCCTGACCTCAACCTGATTAAGATGCTGTGGCATGACCTCAAGAAAGCAATTCACACCAGACATCACAAGAATATTGCTGAACTGAAACAGTTCTGTAAAGAGGAATGGTCAAGAATTACTCCTGACCGTTGTGCACGTCTGATCTCAGGGGCGTAGCTAACGGCTCATGGGCCCTGGTGCAAGAGTTAGGCTTGGGCCCCCCCTTCCCTCAGTGCTTTGTGTGTCTTCTTATGCTGCACAAGGGTCTTTGGGCCCCCTGAGGCTCCTGGGCCCAGTAGCGACTGCTACCTCTGCACCCCCTATAGCTACGCCCATGTCTGATCTGCAACTACAGGAAATGTTTGGTTGAAGTTATCGCTGAAAAAGGAGGTTCAACCAGTTATTAAATCCAAGAGTTCACATATTTTTTCCACCTGCACTGTGAATGTTTACATGGTGTGTTCAATAAAAACATGGTAACATTTAATTCTTTGTGTGTTATTAGTTTAAGCAGACTGTGATTGTCTATTGTTGTGACTTAGATGAAGATCACATTTTATGACCAATTTGTGCAGAAATCCATATTATTCCAAAGGGTTCACATACTTTTTCTTGCAACTGTATATGTGTGTGTATGTATTTATATACATATATATATACATACATAACTGTATTGTGGTCCGCAATGCATGGGTACCGAGCATGTGTCCGCTGTCTGTGGACGCGGACTCATTTACTTGAATAGGGTCTGCAATCCGCATCTAACGGTGAACACCGCATAAAAGTAGTGCCTGCAGTCTTTTTTTTGCGGTGCGGAGGCATGGACTCCGAATTGCTTCTGTAGGTTTCTGATCTGTGCTTCCAGTCCGCACCGCACTATATCTTACGGATTGCAGACCCATTCAAGCGAATGGGTCCGCAGCCATGATTCGGTGTGCACACAGCTGGTGCCTTTAAATTGCAGACCCCCATGTTCACAGTCCACAATCCTGGCACAGACAGGATGTGCATGAGGCCTAAAGCACTGATGAAATGACACCTAAGGTGCTGTTGTTACTATGGTATTCCAGTTGGCCAGCAATGTCATGTGACTGCTCCTCTGAAGATGCTTGCTGTGATGCATGCTGGGATTTTTACTTTCACTTTGCAGCTGCTCCGCCCACACAGCCTCTCATCAATGGGAGCATGCTATGCTGAACACATTAGAGAAATGATATATACACAGTATGTCTGTCATAATACAAATACCTTGTGGCTTTAGTTATTCTCTGGGGCACTTTATTTTATTTTTTATATACTTATGGTGGCCAACCCCTTTAATCTTACCTCCCTGGACTTTACTTCCAGGTTCCTCTAAAAAAATACAGGAAATGACCGCTCAACCAATCACTGACTGAGTCTGGTCCTCACTGTGACCAGTGGTTGGTTGAGCGGTCATTTCCGGTGTGTCAAAAGAAATCTGTAAGTAGAGTCCTGAAGGACCAAGAAAGGATGGGATCAGATAAGTGATTAGCACTTTTTTTTATTTTATTTTATCTAATAACTATGTATAACTATATCAGGGGTCAGTACAGAGATCTCTCCCATCATCTATTTATCCCCAGGACTGTGACGAGGGGACATCCTCTGCGTCTGGAGGAAAGAAGGTTTGTACACAAACATAGAAGAGGATTCTTTACAGTAAGAGCAGTGAGACTATGGAACTCTCTTCCTGAGGAGGTGGTGATGGTCACTGAAAGAGTTCAAGAGGGGCCTGGATGTATTTCAGTAGTGTAATAATATTACAGGCTATAGCTACTAGAGATGGGTCGGTGATCTGACTCCCAGGTGTGTAAAGGGGCAACTATGGTCAGACCAAAGCAAAAGCTGCACATTGTATGACAACCATGTGGTATTTCAGCTCAGTCGTGGTCCCTTCAATAAAATTCAGCTGCAGAAATTGCATGTGGCTGATACATATGGATAGTACTATGGGCCCTTGTAACTAGAGACACATCTGCTGTGAGACAAGATGAGTATCTCGCTTCAGGCGACAGCTCAGTTGCCTCTGAGTGACAGAAGTTGATGGTAAAGCATGGGAGCCTATAGCTCCCGTCTCTGCCTTTCACTATCACAGGCCAGTAGACCCAAAGCCTTTGAAGTAGTAGAAGGGCACAGGCAGTAACAATAATATGCAAAATAACTGTGGAGCCCCAGTATTGGGTCTACAACACAGTGAAAGCCAGATATCCCTCAAAGGAAGGAAAACCAAGCAAAGGGGTGTCCCCATTACTGAGATCACCAAATCCACCATATTAAGTGGCCACTATGTCAAGATCCCGCTCTTTTACAAGCCTTAAGGATGTGACAGGGAAGACCAAAGCCCGTTATCCATCCACAGACAGCTGTTTCGGGGTGCTGCCCCTCATCAGTGTGGAGTAGGATTCTGGCTAACCAAGAGCAATGCCTTGGAGACTACTCAAATAAAACAATAGCTAAACTTAGGGAGACCAGCTATAGAAAACACAGTGGAGCCTCATTTAAGAGTCTCAACCCAGCAATCCAAAGTGCAAAGCTCCCTGGGAAACAGGGAGCTCACTAATGAGGGGCAACACCCCAAAACAGCTGTCTGTGGATGGATAACAGGCTTAGCTCTTCTCAGTCACATCCTTTAAGCTTGCAAAAGAGCGGGATCTTGACATAGGGGCCACTTGTTTGGCTCAGTCAGTGTCAGGGAGAGATGAACGTAGGCAGGGAAAGATAGTGTGTGTGAAGTGAAAATTAACAGATTTTATTAGAAACAAGATTTGCAAAGACCCAAAAGTCCTTTTAAGGACTAAAGTGTGCGTGTGTGTTTGAGAGCAGTAATATATTTTTAGCACCTGCGCTCAATTGATCAGTCTCAGGGACAACCGTGCTGAGGAAGAGACACAGTGCAGGGAGAAAAATCGCTGTTTTAACAACTACCTAAAGCTTTTTATGCAACCAATAATCCTTTTAAGGGCTAGTGTGCGTGTTTGACAGCAGAATATATTTTTCTTTAATACCTATTAGTGACGTGTAAAATCAACTAATTAGCGCCACATTTATTGTTAATAGTGTGTGCGTTTAATCCACATCCGTGACATATACAGTCCTCCATCTGCAAATTTTTTTTGGGGGGGAAATTTAACTAATTTGTGCCACATCTGTATGTGCGTTTAATCCACATCCGTGACATATGCTGTATTCCATCCGCAAACTATATTTTTTGGGGAAATTGAAATAATTTGTGCCACTTCTTTGTGTGCGTTTAATCCACATTCGTGACATATACTGTATTCCATTTGCAAACTATGTTTTTTTGGGAAATTGTAACAGTGGCACACATAATTTGTGCCACTGTGTGTGTTTAATCCACATCTGTGACATATACTGTACTCCATTCGCAAACTGTGTTTTTGGGCGAAATGTAACTAATTTGTGCCACATTTAGTCTCCATAGTGTGTGGCTTTCTGTGTCAAATACTGTACCGAATCTGAAAACAGTGTCTGATGCGCAAATCTAAATAATCTTGGCCTAATCTAGTGTCCATAGCATGTGGCTCTCTGTGTCAAATACTTTACCACATTTGAAAACAGTGTATTTTTGTGAACTGTAAATTATTTTTGCAACATCTACTGTGTGTGCATTTCATATATATCACTGACATATACTGTACTTTATCCGCAGACGGTGTATGCTACTCGGTGACATTATCAGGGCTACATCTCCTGTGTAAAGTGTGCGCATCCCAAATACCTGTTTTATTTATTGGCGCATACACTTACAAATCCTACGCTACTATACGTTTGACATACTTTTAATGTATAGCATTTAGCAATATTTAGCATATATAACATCTAATATTAAGAAGGCAGCCAGTAAGGGACGTGCAAGTGGCTGTGATACTGATGGTGCACGCAGAGAGCTAAAACTGCAACCCAAAACCCACTTATTTATCGCAAAGTGCCCACATGGTCATTTACCCTGAATACTACAGTCCAATATAGTATATCTTCCATGTTCCTTATCATTTAGCTATAGCTGTAGAGTGCCAGTCCGTGCCACTTGTCCTATTTGGACATCCAGTAGTTGTAAGGCACAGAGGGATCACTGAGGACAATGACACACTCTGCTATGTACTCCTTCACCATCTTCCCAATTTTTTCCATCCTTGTGACACTAGACCGCGCATCAAGGTGAGGGTGCTGGCAGGGTGTCATAAAACTGTCCCAGGCCTTGGAGAGTGTTGTCCTGCCTCTGTTGGAACTGCTGTGTGTTCCCCTCATCTCCCCTCCTGGGTTGCCCAAGGAACTACATACTCTGCCGCCAGCGTTGTCAGATGGAAATTTATGGAGCAATTTTTCCACAAGGATCTTCCTGTATTGCGCCATTTTGCTCATCCTCTCCACCACAGGAATGAGAGATCAGAAGTTCTCTTTGTAGCGGGGGTCGAGAAGGGTGAACTGAATAACCAGTAATCGCTGTTGTGCAAAATGCGTAGAATGCGAGGGTCACAGGAAAGGCAGCATAACATAAAGTCAGCCATATGGGTCAGAGTCCCAACAGAATAGACTTTGCTGTCCTCATCAGCAGGATGACTCTCAGTCTTCTTATCCTCTTCCTCCTCTCCTGCCCATTTATGCTGAACAGATGGAAAAAAACTGCTATGGTTAATACCCTCTGTAGCGGAGGCAACTGTCTCTTGCTCCTCCTCCTTATCATCATCCAATTCACACTGAGAAGACGAACTGAGGGTGGTCTGGCTACCACCCTGTATAATTTCTTCCCCCTAGTTCCACCTCTTCCACATGTAAAGCATCCGCCTTCATTGTTAGCAGCCAGATTTTCAGTAGACACAGAGGTGGGATGGTTAGGCTGATAATAGCGGCATTGCCACTCACCATCTGTGTTTATCCTTCAAAGTTGTGTAAAACCTCACAGAGGTCAGACATACAAGACCATGTTGCAGCTGGTATTCCACTACTGCCTTCTGCTGCTCACAAAGCCTGGCCAACATGTGTAATGTGGAATTCCAGCGTGTGCTCACGTCGCACAACAGTCGGTTAGCTGACAAAAACAAGCACTGCATCAGCGTTGCCATACCGTCGGCAGCTGTAGATGACTTTCTGAAATGGGCACACACACGGAGCACCCTCACCAGTAGCTCAGTAAAATTTGGGTAGGTTTTGAGAAATTTCAGAACACGTGGGCTAAGCGTGGTATGGCCCGATCCCGGCCATTAAAGAGGGATCCACATGTCACGACACGGGAAGTAGGGAGGAAGTGCACCCACCTGACTTCCACCCCATCCCTGTCCTTGCTTACTTGCACTACCCGCCCTAGGCGACGGGGCGCAACTGGGCAGCGGTCCCTAACTTGCGTAAGTGCAGAGCGGAGAGGACAGAAAGGAGACAGAGAGCGGAGACAAGGGAATATGGTCCCGCAGGAAGCGGACAGGAAGAGAGGAGCGAATAAAGGCGAAATCTCCCACAAGGGAAGACAACAGGAGGTCAAACGAGCAGAGGTAAGTCCGAGAGGTCGCGTCAAAAACTGAGAGACAGAGGCAAGAGACAAATCCAATAACGAGCCGAGGTCAAATCCAGGAGGTAGAGAAAGTACAAGGAGCAGGCGGTAGATAGGTCAGGGGACGGTCACTGGTCAATTCCAAAGGTCAAACACAAGCAAGAAAATATGGACACAGCCTGAGTGAGTAATTACAGGCAACCTGTGGTCAGCAGGCTGCTGTTAATATAGTGGAGGAAAGGGATCATGTGACCTGGCCGAGCCGAGCGCAGAGTACTCAGCTCAGCGCTCAGCCTTACTTGGTTCCCATGGCGATGGAGAATGCCAGTCGCCCCTGCAGGAGGAGCGCGGCCGGACGCTCCGGGTCCCCCATCGCCATGACAACGGAGACGCCGGGCAGCCGGAGGCGCAGCGAGCCTGACCCTCAACCTCCACAGGTTGCGGAGGCTTTTTAGAAGGAACCACGTGTGACACATATCTCTTGAGTAACGATTTATGAAATACATCATGGATACGAAGGGAGTCGGGTAATTTCAACCTAAAAGATACCGGGTTAATAACCTCAACAATATCATATGGTCCTATGAAACGCGGAGAGAATTTCCTGGAGCAATGTTTCAAGGAAAGATTCTTAGTGGACAAGCACACCTTGTCGCCGACCGCAAAATCCATCCCCTTGGAACGTTTCTTATTTGCCTGTTGGCGCAGAATCTCCTGGGCTTTTTCCAGGTTCGCTTGAACCTGTGCCCAGACTGTGCACAGTCTAGAGGTAAAAGAGTCTGCCTGCGGGTTGAGTGAGGAAACAGGGAAACTCGATCCAAAACGGGGATGAAAGCCCTTATTACAAAAAAAAGGAGATACCCCCATGGACGAATTAACCCGATTGCTGATGGCAAACTCTGCCAACGGAAGGTATCTCACCCATAGAAGCTGATTGTGTGAAACATAACATCTGAGAAAGAGTTCCACTGCCTGATTCAAACGCTCCGTCTGCCCATTAGTATGGATGGAAGGCAGAAGAGAAGGATAACGAGATCTCGCACCTTTGACAAAAGGCTCTCCAGAACTTAGCAACAAACTGAACGCCGCTATCAGAAACGATATTCTCAGGAACACCATGCAACCATACCACATGTTCAATAAACAAAGATGCTAAGGTCTTCGCATCAGGGAGCTTACTCAAGGGAACAAAATGTACCATCTTGCTAAAACGATCAACCACTACCCAAACCACTGACTTCCCCTCGAAGGGGGGCAGGTCAGAAATAAAATCCATGGAAATGTGTGACCATGGCCTCCTGGGAATAGGTAGAGGTTGTAGTTCACCAGCGGGCCGGGTCCTCGGGGTCTTAGATCTAGCACATACCTCACAAGCCAAAACATAAGACTGAACATCCTTAGACAGGGTGGGCCACCAAAAAGATCTCAATAGCAACTCCTTGGTGGCAGCGATACCTGGATGTCCGCACAGAACGGAGTCATGACACTCACCCAAAAGTCGAAAACGAAGGTGCCCAGGGACAAACAACTGATCTGAAGGTGTCTCTGAAGGAGCAAGTTGCTGAGCTCGTAGGATCTGTGAGGAAAGGTCTGAGGATATCGCTGCCACAATGATGCCAGCCAGCAAGATGGATTCCGGAGGGGTGTCAGAAGGCTGGACAGCATTAAAACCCTCGGGACAAGGCATCTGCTTTGGTATTTTTACTTCCTGGTCTGAAAGTAACAGAGAAGTTAAAACGAGTGAAAAACAGGGCCCACCTAGCTTGTCTAGGATTAAGACGTTTGGCTGACTCGAGAAACACTAAATTCTTATGATCCGTGAGAACAGTAACACAGTGTTTGGCGCATTCCAAAAAATGCCTCCACTCTTCAAATGTCCATTTAATGGCTAATAACTCGCGGTTCCCAATATCGTAATTTCTCTCCGTGGGAGAAAACTTGTGAGTAAAAAACGCACAAGATCGCAAATTCGTGAAGTTAGCAGATCCCTGGGAGAGGACGGCCCCCACGCCATCCTCCGAGGCATCCACCTCCACCACAAAAGGTTCCTCCGAATTCGGTTGAATCAAGAGTGGGTCCTTTTGAAAATACGCCTTCAAAGTCTCAAAAGCTTGGCAGACTTCAGATGACCAGTTAACAAGATCAGACCCCTTCTTGGTCATATCGGTAAGGGGCTTAGCAATGACAGAGAAATTTTTATCTAATTTTCGGTAATAATCAGAAAATCCTAAAAAGTGTTGAAGCGCCTTTAAGGAAGAAGGTCTTACCCAGTTTTGAATAGACTGAACCTTAACAGAATCCATCTTGAAGGAATGCGGAGTAAGAATATACCCAAGATAGGGAATCTCTTGTACTCCAAACACACATTTCTCAAACTTAGCAGACAGATGATTCTCCCTGAGGATCTTGAGGACCACTCTAAGATGAGAAACATGGGTCTCCCAGTCAGAAAAAAAAAAACAGAATATCATCGAGATAGACAATCACAAATCTGCCAATAAACTCCCTGAAAATGTCATTCATAAAGTTCTGGAAGACTGCCGGGGCATTACAGAAACCGAAAGGCATGACCAAATACTCAAAGTGTCCCTCAGGAGTGTTAAAAGCCGTTTTCTACTCGTCTCCCTCCTTGTTACGGATAAGGTTATAAGCCCCCCTCAAGTCGAGTTTAGAAAACCAAGAGGCCCCCAAGACCTGGTTGAATAAGTCAGGAATCAACGGGATAGAATATTGATTCCTGATAGTGATCTTATTCAACTTCCTATAGTCTATGCAAGGTCTGAGACCACCATCTTTTTTCTTAACGAAAAAGAAGCCTGCTCCCAGGGGAGAAGTGGAAGGCCTAATATGCCCCTTCTTGAGACTTTCCTGAATATAATCTCTTATGGCACTGCGCTCAGGACCATAAAGATTGTAGATTCGCCCCTTAGGAAATCTAGACCCAGGAACCAACTCGATAGCGCAGTCATAAGACCTATGGGAGGAAGCTTTTCCGCCTCGGAAGTGGAAAAGACATCATGGAAGTCAGCAATAAAGTGAGGAATAGCATCCAGAGATACCCCTGCTTGAACAATCGTTAAACAGGAACTACAGTTAGGACCCCATTTCTCCAACTCGCCCGTATTCCAGTTAATGACCGGGTTATGTTGCTGAAGCCAGGGCAAGCCCAGGACCACCTGAACCAGTAAATTTTCAAAGACAAAGAAAGAACATCTTTCTGAGTGACAAACCCCCACAGACAAAGTAACCTCGGGAGTATGGAACTTATCCGTGCCCCCCAACAGGGGGGTAGAGTCGATAGCGACCACATGGATGGGGGTGGACAACCTTAGTACTGGGATCCCCACTCGTTTCACAAAGTTAAGATCTAAAAAGCTAAATGCTGAACCGGAATCCACAAAAGCATTACCTGAACCCTTAAAGACCCCGAAGGCAATAGAGACAGGCAACAACAGTTTTTTCCTTACCACCTCCGGGAGTACCTTGTCCTTGGGTCCCTCAGATTTGGACGGTCTTCCTGCAGGAGGAATCTTGGGACACTGACGGACCCAGTGGTCGGACTCGCAAAGCAAATGTTCCCGCTGTCTCTCTCGAACTCGTCTGTCCAGCCTAATAGCTAAGGTCATGGTCTCCTCTAAAGAGTCAGGACTGGGGTAACAGACCAGCATGTCTTTTAATTTCTCCGACAACCCTGATCTAAACTGGCATTTAAGTACCGGTTCGTTCCAACCCGAGGGGATGCACCACTTGCGGAACTGGGTGCAGTAGTCCTCCACAGGTAAATCCCCCTGGGTAAGGTCCTTCAAGTTGGACTCAGCTACATGTGCTCGGTCTGGCTAATTGTAGAGAACCCCTAGTGCCTGAAAAAATGCATCAACCGAAGTCAGACTAGGAGAATCAGGCGGCAAGGAAAAGGCCCACTCATGGGGGTCCCCCAGAAGAAGAGAGATGATAATCCCAACTCTCTGCTGGTCAGGACCAGAGGAGTGAGGCCGTAATCGAAAAAAAAAGTTTGCAACTCTCTCTGAATGCTAAAAAAAATCGCTTGGGTAATTTCACATGCGGTTCCACCTGAAGAGTGGCAGGGGCAGGAACAGAGGGTGCTCTGACGGATTCCTGTGCATGTAACCTCTCCCCTAATTCCTGGACAATTTGGGCTAGATCCTGCACATGCTCAGTGAGACTCTGTAGAGGGTCCATAATAAGGGCCTGTAATTCTGTCACGACACGGGAAGTAGGGAGGAAGTGCACCCACCTGACTGCCACCCCAACCCTGTCCCTGCCTACTTGCACTACCCGCCCTAGGCGACAGGGCGCAACTGGGCGGCGGTCCCTAACTTGCGTAAGTGCAGAGCGGAGAGGACAAGAAGGAGACAGAGAGCGGAGACAAGGGAAGATGCTCACGCAGGAAGCGGACGGGAAGAGAGGAGCGAATAAAGGTGACATCTCCCACAAGGGAAGACAACAGGAGGTCAAACGAGCAGAGGTCAGTCCGAGAGGGTCGCTTCAAAAACCGAGAGACAGGGGCAAGAGACAAATCAAATAATGAGCCGAAGTCAAATCCAGGAGGTAGCGAAAGTACAAGGAGCAGGCGGTAGATAGGTCAGGGGACAGTCACTGGTCAATTCCAAAGGTCAAACACAAGCAAGAAAATATGGACACAGCCTGAGTGAGTAATTACAGGCAACCTGTGGTCAGCAGGCTGCCTGTTAATATAGTGGAGGAAAGGGATCATGTGACCTGGCAAGCATCACATGACCCCCTCACCCTGCTACTAGCCGAGCACCGAGTACTCAGCTCAGCGCTCAGCCCTACTTGGTTCCCATGGCGATGGAGAACGCCAGTCGCCCCTGCAGGAGGAGCGTGGCCGGGCGCGCCGCGTCCCCCATCGCCATGACAACGGAGACGCCGGGCAGCCGGAGGCGCAGCTGTAGTGTACGGGAGTTGTACTGCCCGTCACTACGGAAGGGTCACTTGGTTGCTGTCGCTCCTCTCTGTTAGGAGGAGGCTGGTAAAGGTGCTATTTGTACCATGCAATGTAAATCAATGTATTTAATTCTCCTGTTACTGTGAAATGTCCTATGTGCAGGCCGGCTAGGGATGTAATTCCAGCTCTAGTCACTAGAGGGAGCTAGGTTGCCCTAGTCTATATAAGGCCCAGTCAGGGGAAGGGACAGAGAGTCTAGAGTGTGCCTGAGACAAGTGCAGGCCATGTGCCTGTGAAGGCCAAGCCCAGGCCCTATGGCCTGTGAGGAATCCACCCTAGGAAGATGGTACCCTAGGAGAAGGAGTGCAGAACCTGGAGGCAATCCCTAGAGCAAGAGGTACTAAACGTCAAGAGGAGGTACATTATAAACTGGAGATTCAAGGATATAAGCCAGAAGTAGGGCATTGGGGCCTTGAAGCATCAATTCCAGTCAGGACGAGTCAGGAAGAAAGTAAGGTTCACCTGCAATTTCAAGTCCTGTATTATCACCCTCTGTTTAACCTTGCTGGATGTAAGACCACTGCAATCTTGATTGTCTGCAAAAGGAACTGTTGGAAAGACTGCTTACTGTATCATCACTATCTTCAGTAAAGTTTGCATTCTGTTTTCAAGTTACCAGTCTGCACCTCTGTTATTCCTACTGTAAATACGGTGTGCCACCGTTTACTGGCACTGGCGTCACGACATATCAGGGACTTAGCCATAGGCACGTTAAACTATAACACCAAGGGCACCTCACCTTCCACCTGGCTGTGTCCCTCAAGAACCCAGAGAGTGCCCCAGAGGAGCAGCGTGCCGGCCTCTCCATCACTGGCATTCCCCAGGTTAGTTCCACACATTGCCCTGACTTGGGGATGCTACATTTTGGCGTCACGAACAGGATACGCACGCTTTACGGACTGTGAGCAAAAACGTGAACTTTGTGCCTTAACCAGTTTGCCAAGTGACAAAACGCCTGTTTATTTGAAGTAAACTTTGCGGACCTAAAACGTACAGAAAAGTGTCCCAAAACCTCCAGAAAGCGCTGTGCAGTGTTGCGCTATCAAGAGGAAGAAAATCGCCACTTCAAAGTGCATTTTTGTGGACTTTTATGCTGTTTTACTACCACTGCTTGCTGTCATTGAATTGATGCATCATGGCGCCCAAGATGGCCGCCGGCGCCATTGGACTTCTTCTTGCGCCATCACTGTCGGCAGTGGCGCGAAAATTTGGCGCCAAAACCCTCCAAGAAGGAGGAGAAGACGACCTGGAGGTAACGCCTTCCTTTGAGGATTATAATATGGACACCGCCTACCCTATACTGGAATACCTAGGGGGCGTGCAAGAATCGACGGGGTGGAGCCTGCAGGAACAGTGGCTCACCCTGCTACGGGGTTTCCTACCCGAATCAGAGGGATCCGGAGCCGTAGTTGGTGCAATGGAGGCGACCCCAGGAGCAACTAAGGAGCGTCCTGCGCCCCCAGCATATACTCCCAGCGACATGGCCCAAACCTGTCCATGGCCACAAGCCGAGCCCTGCCGTTTTCACCCGCAGCGAGAAGGCTTCCTCCCGCGGAACCCCGCGTGGTCGGCCCTGATGGCCGAGATCCGAGTGGCGGCAACTTTAAAAACCACCACTCAGAAAAAGTACTTTGAAGAAGTCACCAAACGGATCTATGAGGACTCCAGAGACAGCAAGCCCCAGCTTGAACGCCGCACCGGAGTCGTGCTCGAGTTTGACAAGGTTAGAGGATTCGGCTTCATCCAAGAAACCGGCACCAACCGGGACTACTACGTGAATCGCCGGTCCGTCAAGCGCAGCTATCTCCCGGGGCGACTGCATAATCTAGCGGTCGGAGAGAAAGTGGAGTTCACTCCCGCAGAGGGCCTGCGAGGCCCATATGCTACTGCGGTGACCCGTCCAGGACCGGTACTGGAAGACTGGGAAGAAACCGAAGATCCGGTGGAGGCAGAGGACCCGCCGGGACCCATCCGGAATACGTACCAGGAGAAGAGTTCCTTTCTCGGCCCGAACATCTTCTGGCAGCCGACGATCCTGGACAAGCCTCCCAGTCCTTACCCCTCTCCAGAGCTGCCGCGACGAGAGAAGACAGCCGCCGATTGGGCGCGGATGGCCCAGTTCAGTGAAACCATGGATGACCTGCGGAAGAACCGCCATGATAGAACCTCATCTGAGCCTGCTGCAAGTGTGCCGGAATCCAGCAGTGAGATCTCCGCCCTGGAGGAGCGGATCGCTTCCTTACAGGCTTACCTGGATGGCCTGCGGCAAGTGACAGAGGCTAAGAAAACAGCGCAGCAGTCCAGCGGTGGTGAGTTACCTGTGACCCCTGCACCACCCGAGCCCGTAGTCCAAGGTCCTACCGTTAACGCTGAGCCACCCAAGGTCCGTGTAACAGCGGATAAATTGACATATGCCCGGAGCCGAGTCCGCCGTGGCGGGAGTGTTATGTCCCGGCCAGAGGAAGTGTCTACCCCAGCGCCGGCCCGTGTCCCGAGACCAGCAGCTCCTGTATGTCCGCAACCCAGCGGGCCAATGAGGTGGGTAGGCCCAATACCGGTGATGTTTCCAGCCCATTCTTTGTGGTGGGCACCCCCTCCAAGTGGCCCTGGTGCATGGCCCAGATTACCTGCAGCACAGGGCTGCACTACCTCCGATGAACGGGGCTCATTTGATACGTACCTGTGAGCAGGCCTGCTAGGCCATTTTTGCTCATTCTCACAGGGACATCATACATGTTGCAGGAACTGTTCCTTTAAGTTTGCCAGGCTGGTAGAGCTTGCTGCCAGTTCCCCACGGCCGGTGGCATTTTTGTGAAGATAAGTTGCCACTGTGGAACCACTGCTCCCAGCCTGCCTCTTTCTGTTCCGGGACATCCTGCCTGCTGCTAACATTGTGGCGTCAAGTACTTTAATAACTCCAAGTTGTGCTTTTATTTGCACCTTATCCCCTTTTAACCCCCATTTCAGGTTGAAAAGGGTTCTTTTATGTCAGCACTTTAAAAATACGCAGGACTTGCCAGGAAGGTGTTACCCTGGTATTGTCAGAGTCCTGTATTGTGATTTTATGTATGTGCTGCTGACCGTATTTATTGCTAAAACATATTTTATCAAGTCTATGTGCCCAGAGATGGACCCCCTGTGTGCGAGTCTCTGTGATATGCTTTTATGGACTCACTCATTGTCATGGACTATCCTGGTATTCCCTAACATCCGCTGTGCCAGGTCAGCGCCCCAGTTCCACTCTTTATCCTGAAGAAAGAGAGCGACGCCCCTTGTCACCGCACTTCTCCGTCAGTCAGCTGGACCTGATGACAATTGTCGATGCAGATGGAATTGAGTACTGATATGTATATATTCTTGCATGTTTTTCTTTTGTCTCTTTCAGGTGGAAATTCCAGTAGGGCGGTACCCTGGTAGAGTACGAGGGCGTACTCAGCTTAAAGCAGCGGGGTATGTAGTGTACGGGAGTTGTACTGCCCGTCACTACGGAAGGGTCACTTGGTTGCTGTCGCTCCTCTCTGTTAGGAGGAGGCTGGTAAAGGTGCTATTTGTACCATGCAATGTAAATCAATGTATTTAATTCTCCTGTTACTGTGAAATGTCCTATGTGCAGGCCGGCTAGGGATGTAATTCCAGCTCTAGTCACTAGAGGGAGCTAGGTTGCCCTAGTCTATATAAGGCCCAGTCAGGGGAAGGGACAGAGAGTCTAGAGTGTGCCTGAGACAAGTGCAGGCCATGTGCCTGTGAAGGCCAAGCCCAGGCCCTATGGCCTGTGAGGAATCCACCCTAGGAAGATGGTACCCTAGGAGAAGGAGTGCAGAACCTGGAGGCAATCCCTAGAGCAAGAGGTACTAAACGTCAAGAGGAGGTACATTATAAACTGGAGATTCAAGGATATAAGCCAGAAGTAGGGCATTGGGGCCTTGAAGCATCAATTCCAGTCAGGACGAGTCAGGAAGAAAGTAAGGTTCACCTGCAATTTCAAGTCCTGTATTATCACCCTCTGTTTAACCTTGCTGGATGTAAGACCACTGCAATCTTGATTGTCTGCAAAAAGGAACTGTTGGAAAGACTGCTTACTGTATCATCACTATCTTCAGTAAAGTTTGCATTCTGTTTTCAAGTTACCAGTCTGCACCTCTGTTATTCCTACTGTAAATACGGTGTGCCACCGTTTACTGGCACTGGCGTCACGACATATCAGGGACTTAGCCATAGGCACGTTAAACTATAACACCAAGGGCACCTCACCTTCCACCTGGCTGTGTCCCTCAAGAACCCAGAGAGTGCCCCAGAGGAGCAGCGTGCCGGCCTCTCCATCACTGGCATTCCCCAGGTTAGTTCCACACATTGCCCTGACTTGGGGATGCTACACAGCGAGCGTCGATCCTGTAGTGATATTAGGGGCCGCCGGCGGCGCGGTAGAGCATTTGTCAGCATTTGTCCCGTGTACAATTTTGCCTTCTTCACTGGGAAGAGGTTGTTTTCTGCCCAGTGATTAAGATTCTATCATTAGGACAGGTTTATGAGTGACAATTTCCCGATGTTTTGCTGTGGTTACTGGGCAGAGTTGTCATTCTGCCCGGTGAGGGCCTTGATTGGCTAAGGGCTGGGCCTGTTATATTCCAGTGTTTGAGTTTTTATTATTATGATTTGAGTTTAATTTTATGACTACGCTGTAAAATATGTTATGGTTATTTGGTTATTTATGAGTTCTTAAACAGGCCATGCCATTAGTTTACATCCACTCTCATGTGTTATGTTTTTATTTATATTAATGTATAAGTTTGGGATGTTTGTTGTGCATGGTACATATATGCTGTATGATTGCCATGTGTGTGAGCTTGCCGAGCTACAAAACTACCAACAAGTTATGGCCATTATCAGACACAACCAACCTGCTCCCTTATATCCTGCCACAGCTCTGTGGTGGTGTGCAGTTTGTCACCCAAGCAAATGAGTTTCAGCACAGCCTGTTGCTGCTTCCCCAGTGCCGTTCTACACTGCTTCCAGCTACTGACTGATGGTTAACTGCTGCTGCAAGATGAGAATTCAGAGTTTGCAGTGCAGGAGGAGGTGGTGTCGGAGGAGGAGAAGGGGGGGTTGCAGCCACTAATGTAGGTGGTGGCGTAAATCCTGATGGAAGTAGGTCCCGCAATCCTTGGCGTTGGTAGGACCTGTGCCATCCCAGAGTACGACTCACTACTGGCATCCACAAGGTTCACCCAGTGTGCTGTCACGGAAATGTAGCGTCCCTGGCCAAAAGCACTTGTCCATATGTCTGTCGTTAAGTGGACCTTCCCAATAACTGCATTGGTCAGGGCACGAGTGATGTTATGGGACACAATTTCTGGTGTAATGCGGGGATGGCACACCGAGAAAAATAGTGGCAGCTGGGGACTGAGTAATGAAGGACAGCCGCTGCCATGAGGCTGAGGAAAGCCTCAGTGTCCACAAGCCTAAATGGCAACATATCCAGGGCCATAAATTTTGTATGGTGCGCATTTAGTGCTATGGCCTGTGGGTGTGTGGGTGGCTGGGTATTTGCGTTTACTTTCAAAGGCCTGGGGGTAAGGACATCTGTATGTTATGCTTGGACACAGAAGTGGGTGTGCTAGCTTATAGTGTGTCTCATCCGCATCATTCACCTCGTGAAACACTAATTGCCATTCCCCACCATCATCTTCACGTCACGCATTGCACCAATGCGGAAAACTTATGTGAAAGGGGCCTATGGGTGCATCAGAGTGGCTTCAAATGGGGCATGGCATCTAAAAATCAGTCCAGCAAAATCTGCCTTCCAAAAACTATATGGCGCTCCTTTTCTTCTGCGCCCTGCCGTGTGCCCATACAGCAGTTTACGATCACATGTGGGGTGTTTCTGTAAGGTTTCTTGCACATGACCGTGTGCCCCCCGTGGCCGTATTGCGGCTCGCACAAAGCACGGAACGGAAGCACTACGGAGTGCTTTTGTGGGCTTCTGTTCCGTGGTTCCTTTCCTCAAAAAGAAATAACTTGTCCTATCTTTTTGCGGAACGGACGGATCGTGGACCCCTTTCAAGTGAATGGGCTCGTGATCTGCATGCGGCAGCCCCGCAGTCGGTGCCCATGCATTGCGGACCGCAATTTGCCAATATTTCCATATAAAGTGACAAATGTCAGATTTGCAAATAAATGGCCTGGGCAGGAAGGTAAAAACTGTGTCGGGGTAGGAGGGGTTAATGAAAGCTGTTATAAGGTAATTACAGATCTTTTGACAATCATTGACTGATTTACTCAGGTATACATGCTGAGCTGTAATAAACAAATCAAGTAAAAAAAAATATGACATCTACACTTTAACCCCAGAGCTGGTCATTTTAGGTATAGGCTTGTCTGACATACTTAACAACTTATAGAGAAATGCCAAAAACCCCATAAAATGAAAAATACTCCACATAATAAAAATATATCATGTATTGAATATTACATATAACAATACATCATAACTAGAGTTGAGCGAACACCTGGAAGTTCGGGTTCGCTGGGTTCGGCCGAACTTCACCGCAAAATTCAAGTTCGGGACCCGAGCTTGACACTAAAATGGCTCTAAAAAAGTCCTGGAAAGGGGTAGAGGGCTGGAAATTGGGACAAAATGGGGGTAAGAGTAGGACAAGTGCCCTGCAAACAAATTTGGATAGGGAAATAACTTAAAATAACATAAAATACATAAAAATTAAAAATAAATATTCTAAACCTGAGCACAAGTGAGTGACAGTGGCACCTGCCACCCCGCAAACAGAGGATGTGGCAGCAACGCCACATCTTTCACCGTCACCAAGCATCTCCACACTAACCCATGGAAGCGCTCAGCTGTCCATCTCCCAATTAGAAAAAGAAATAGAAAGATGAAGTACCCCCCTACCCACCCGCGTTCACTGAATGGCCCTGAATGCCTGGATTTCAAAATTCCTGGTCCTTGGAAATTCTGTCATTCTGTCTGGTGGAGATGGTTGGCGACTTTTAAAAAACTTATGGCGGTGGCTGTCCCACACTATGTGGTTCCCAGCCACAACTACTTTTCCAGGCGATCCATCCCTGCTCTGCACAACCAAGTGGCGGACAAAATCAGGTGTCCACTGCGCAACGCCATCTGTGGCAAGGTCCACATAACCCCCAATACGTGGGCCAGTAAGCACGGACAGGGAAGTTATATCTCCCTAACAGCACACTGGGTAAATGTAGTGGCGGCTGGGCAAGAGGCTGATAGCAGTTTGGCGCATGTCCTTCCGCCCCCGAGGATTGCAGGGCATTTCTATTTGCCTCCTGTTGCCTCCTCCTCCTACTCTGCTTCCTCCTCCTCTACCACCTCCTCATCCTTTCGGCGTAACACCTTCACCACCAACATCAGCACAGCCAGGGGGAAACAATAGCAGGCTGTTCCGAAACTTATCTGTTTGGGGGACAAACCCCACACCGCGCAGGAGCTGTGGATGGGCATGGAATAGCAGACCAATGAGTGGTTGGTGTCACTGCGCCTCAAGCCCGGCCTGGTGGTGTGCGATAATGGGCGAAATCTCGTAGCAGCTCTGGGCCTAGCTGGTTTGACACACATCCCTTGCCTGGGGCATGTGCTGAATTTGATGGTGCAGAAATTCCTGAACACCTGACAGTGAAAATCAATTCAGTTAATCCAGCTCTTAGATTCTGGTGGGACAAATTTATTTTTATTGGTGCTCAAGGACCCCTGCGGCCTGAGCCGCAGATGTGAGAGGCAAATAATTTTATTAAATTTGTCGGTTGGATTGTTGGGTAACATTTCCACGGTTATCAGGACTTTTTATTATAAATCATAACAAAAACTATACACAGAACATTTCAAGAAGAGAAAATTAACCCGACCAGACTCCCGCCCTACAACCCCCCCCCCCCACACACACACACACACTTTCATTTAAACCACTCATTAATGCCCATTCACAAACTATTTACAAATATACTTATAAACATATTTAAATAACTATAAGTCAAATAAACTAAATAAACAAACAAAATTATATACATGCCTTACCCTTAACTTATAAGGCCAGTCATATACAAGTGGCTCGGAGGGTGGGTTCTTGCACTAACATAGGCCAGGTACACAATTGTCCAGCCAGGGCACAGTTCTGGAGGAGGAGAAGAAACCGTGTTCACAGCAGGGTGGCACCCAAAGCAGCTCATGGCCATCACTTGAGTGTGGCTGGGGGGATACGGAGGACACAGATGGTACACCTCCTACAGAGGACAGCTTGTTGTTGACTACATGCTGCATTGCCTACGCAACGACTGCCGAGTTGCCCACATTCTAACTTGTGCAGATTAATGGGTGGCCACCCTGCTGGATCCCCGTTACAAGGACAACGTGTCGTCCTTAATTCCGTCACTGAAGTGTGATCGGAAAAAGCCAAAGCTGGTAGACGCGTTGATGATGGCATTCACACCTGACACCGGGGACTCAGAGGAAGCACAAGGATAAAGCAGAGGAGGAGGAGGAAGAAGTCGCCAACGCAGCTGGGTCACCGCCCGCACCTCAGAAGGCAGGGTTGGCATGGCCGAAATGTGGAAAAGCTTTGTCACCATGCCACAACAACTAGCACCACGATCTTTAATAGCCACAGGAATGGGGGCAGAAAAGAAGGGGTTGCGAAAAAATTACTGGGGGACGGGGGCCCCATTCAAAAATTTGCTGTTGGGCCCATTCATTACTAGCTACGCCACTGGCTCTGCCCCATTTAACTTCTGGGTCTCCAAATTGGGGACTTGGCCTCAGTTTCACCTTTTCGCCTTGGAGGTGCTGGCCTGCCCTGCAGCCAGTGTATTGTCTGAACGTGTGTTTAGCATGGCTGAGGCCGTTATCACAGACAAGCGCAGCCGCCTGTCCACAGCCAACTTGGACAATCTCACATTCATTAAAAAGAACCAGGCATTGATCCCACAGGACTTGTTTGTACCTTATGCAAAATAGACATGTATACAGGCCTCACCCAACCATTGTTATACTACAGCGCACTTACTCTTTGTTTTCTTTTTTCTTTTTCCCAATGTTTTGGGGTCTACCCCAATTTATTTAAAAAAATGAAAACAAACACATTGTTGTTAGCGACTACCTTTGGCTTCACAGCCAAAAAAGGCTTTATGTCAGGCAACAATGCAACCGCCAATTGTAATGAACTAAGTTCCCTGTCTTTTATGCAGTGCAGGGGTGCTTTGAAAGAAAGAAGGGGTACAGATCAGCCAACAATCTGAACGCCACCTAATTTACAGCATATATTTCCCAGTCAGGTATGCAGGGCAGGGGTAGTTTAAAAGAAAAAAGGGGTCATGGAGAGTCCCCGTCATCAGGCATCTATTTGCCCCGCTAAAGGATTATTTTAAGTGTATAGAAGCCACAAGAGGCCCCCACGCTGCAGATTTATCATGGAGACATCATGGAGATTTTACAGCATATATCTACAGCATCCAACAATGTAAACGCCGCCGAATTTACAGAATATAATTCCCAGCCAGGTATGCAGTGCAGGGATACTTGACGGGGGTACTGGTTAATACTGATCGACCCCTTCCTTCAGCTGCCTTGGCCCACCTCCCACCAATTCTCCCCCCAAAATAAAACACTGACACCGACCTTGGATTAATTAGGCCACAGCAGCCTTTTTATTGCAAACATACATAAATAACAATAAACCTTTATATAAATACAACCAAAAAACCCATTAACCTTCTGTTCTTCACCCTACCAAGGGAGAGGTCCTTGAAGCCCTAAACCCCAGAAAACAACCATGCCAGGTTTACCTGACTTGGCTCCAGCCGTTGACCACTAGCTCGGAGGCACCACCTGCTGGCTCCCCCTGACAGTTCCGCCACCGCCAAGTGCCAAACCTGGGAGTCCAGCCCCCACCTTAGGGCCCTCCCATCCTCCTCACCAGATAATCTCACCGACTCCAAGGACCTCCCCCCGCCACAGCCGCCGTGACAACCACAAACATCCCCCCAAACGCCCCACAACCACCCCAAATCCCTAAAGGGCAGGCGGGCGGGCGTTCTGGTTCCACAAAATGGCCCTGACCCTTGCTGACCAGCCCTTATAACCTCCTCTGGACTCCACCCACACCACTAGCCCTGACCAATCCCTTTTCCCGGGGTCACCCATAACCACCCCCCCGTCATGGGTGCCTCCCCTCCATGCTTCTCCTCCAGTCCGGCTTAACTTTATAGCCCAAGAATGTAACATACGATTTTTTGAAATTTACTTTCCTGTCACCTATGCAAAGCAGGGGTTTGTATACGGCAAAACTGTCAAAATGTCCCCCACGAATGTAACAGATGATTTTTTGAAATTTACTGCCCTGTCATTTATTCAGAGCAGGGGTTTGTATATGGCAAAAATTGGCAAAATGTCACCCACCAATGTAACAGATGATTTTTTGAAAGGTACGACAGTACGGGTTTATTCCACCAACTACAGAAATGCGCTATGTCACCGCAAAATTTTAAAATAGGTTTTTCAGCGGTGTATGCAAACGTGATCTGTGGTACGACAGTACGGGTTTATTCCACCAACTACAGAAATGCACTATGTCACCCCAAAATTATAAAATAGGTAATGTAGGGGGACTTGACCTGCCAGAAAAAAGGAATTTTTTCTCCACTGAGCTACCGAAAAATATTTAGACTGATGTCCCTGGCAGGCTAGCACACATGCAGGTCACATGTAGTTCCAAGGACACTGCAGTTGCTAAAATGGCCGCCGACCCCCACCTCAGTAACAGATGCAGTATCACTGGGCTCAGGGCTGGGTACACATTTGTAGCATAGCACCCTCAATAATTACTGTAGTCTGAAGATTTAATACCAGATACAGATTTCTTCCCTAATCTCTCCCTCAGAGCAGCAGCAGCAGCAGCAGCAACCTGTTCCTACACTAAGAGCAGCAGAGTGACGTGCGGCGCCACGTGACTCCAGCTTATATAGAGCCTGGGTCACATGCGGCACTTAGCCAATCAGAGCCATGCCAATAGTAGGCATGGCTGTGATGGCTTCTTAGGGCCAAGTAGTGAAACGCTTGTTGATTGGCTGCCGTACAGCCTTTCAAAAAGTGGGAAGAAATCGCCGAACAATGATCCCGAACCTGAATTTTTACAGAAATGTTCGGGTTCAGGTCCGGGTGTGGAAAACCGTAAAGTTCAGTACAAACCCAAACTATACAGTTCGGGTTCGCTCAACTCTAATTACAACTAATAATTGAGGCCAGATGAAACAAAGCCCCATAGAACTGCTACAGAAACAAATCCAATACAGGGTAGATGGACTAAGCCAAGATATCATCATATGTATATCTGATCAAATATATCATTATTAGTGTTGATCGAGCACCAAAGTGTTTGGGTGCTCGGGCCGAACACATCGGGATGCTCAAGTATAATGGAAGGCAATGGGAGAACCCAAGCATTAAACCAGGCACCCCCTGCTCTGAAGAGGGGAGGGTGCCTGGTTCATAGGAAAAGGTCAGAAATTGATGGAAACACCACCAAAATGGTTTGGGAACAGCATGGGGAGGATGTCTGGATGCATCTTGGAAAGTATGTCACACGTACAGTAGCATAGGATTTGGAAGTGTATGCACAAAATTTTTTAAAAAGGTATTTCAGATGTGGAAACGTCACACAGGAGATATTCCGCAGATAATGTCAATACTGTCACCAGCGGCTAATAAAAAATTACAGGGTATGTCACAGGTATTTGGGATGAGGAAACGTTATACAGGAGAGGTACCACCGATAATGTCACTGTCCGCAGCGTCCATGGAAAAAGTACATTGTATGTCACAGATAAAATTTTTATGCTCATACTTTACACTGAAGATGTAGCACCGGTAATGTCGCTGTCTGCAGCGACCTAATTATTGCACGCTATTTAGCGCAGGATGAGCTAAAAATAGATATTGCTACCACACACAATAGTCCTTAAAATTTTTCTAATAAATATGTTCCCATATCACTCCCTACACTGTCTGTCCCTTCCTCAGCACAGCTCTCCCTGACTTAGGCCTAATTCACACGTCCGCAAAATGGATCCGCATCCCTTCCGCACACGACCTTTGCTCGGTTTTCCTTCCTTTGAGGGATATCTGGCTTTCATTGTGTTGTAGACCCATAACTGGGGCTCCACATTTATTTTGCATATCCCTGTTTCCCAGGGAATTTTGCACTTCGGATTGCTGTGTTGAGACTCTTAAGTGAGGCTCCGCAGTGTTTTTTGTAGCTGGTCTCCCTGAGATCAGCTATTGTTGTGTTTGAGTAGTCTCCGAGGCATTGCTCCCGGTTAGCCAGAATCCTACTCCGCACTGATGAGGGGCAACACCCTGAAACAGCTGTCTGTGGATGGATACCTAGCTTAGGTTTTCCCTGTCACATCCTTAAAGCTTGTAGAAAAGCGGGATCTTGACATAGGGGCCACTTAATATGGTGGATTTGGTGATCTCTGTAATGGTGACACCCCTTTGCTTGGTTTTCCTTCCTTTGAGGGATATCTGGCTTTCATTGTGTTGTAGACCCATAACTGGGGCTCTACATTTATTTTGCATATCCCTGTTTCCCAGGGAACTTTGCACTTCGGATTGCTGTGTTGAGACTCTTAAGTGAGGCTCCGCTGTGTTTTTTGTAGCTGGTCTCCCTGAGATCAGCTATTGTTGTGTTTGAGTAGTCTCCGAAGCATAAAGTAAGAAGCAAAGTTATACAGTAAGCTTGTCAGCACAGCAGAGCCAGAGAGCAACAGATGTAGCAGGGTTGAGTTTGTTTGCCTGCCAGCGTTAATGCTAACGCCTGCTGGGAACCAAGACAAAGCCTGAAACTGTTGGAGAAACATTTATTCAAGTAAAGCTGTTATTGAACTTTATCACAAGGTCTGGACTCAATTTATTTCTTCAAATCCCTCAATTATTCACCCTATTTGCTCTGCTTCGGACAACAACGCCTGGGATCCAGCGCATCCAGGTAGGAGCACCGTGACAAGTGCACCAACATTAAAGGGGTATTCCCATCTCAGACAATGGGGGGATATGCCCCCATTGCCTGATAGGTGTGGATACCACTGCTGGGACCCACACCTATATCGAGAACGGAGTGGGGAGAGCTGTGGCTGGAGGACCCCAGATTTCCAGGAGTCCGTCCACCACCAAGCGCTTCTCCCCACCTCTCCCATAGAAGTGAATAGGAGCGCACCGCACCTGCGCGGCCCATGCTCCCATTCATTTCTATGGGCCCGAAATAGCCTAGCCAGCACCAATCAGCTTTTTAAAGCGCACCAACACATAGAATAATTGAGGGCACTGTCCTGTACCTGCAGACTTCGTATCGGAACCTCACTTTGGCCTCATCCGACTGTACCAGGATCGGGGTGCCGGTGCCTCAGAAATACAAATGCGAAACATCAAGTAGAGCAGATAGGCGCACTCAACATCCATAGAAAAATCTTCTTTTATTGCAGAGAAAGTGTGTTCACACAGGGGGACTCACATGGATTGCATATTCACTGAAAAACAGCGACGGCCATTTCGCGGATTCACCGCTTCATCTGGCTGTTCAAACAATCAAAAAATCGCGCTCGCGCTGGTTATAAGCGTCATTGCCGGCAGGGAGCAGCCTGCCCATCACCTAGCAACACATAACGCTCCACAAGCAGCGCTTGCGCTACACAGTGATTCAAAACGAACATATTAAAAACAAAAGCAGCAATTTAGACAAATGAAAAAAATCAAACCACACACAAGCCGGTTACTATCGTGCACACTCTGAACATTTTAAAGAGAGTTGGATCGCCATACGTGGACAAAGACACGATTAATCCAGATGCAAAAAATCGCACACCGGTGTTTTTTGTTTTTTTACCACTTAATAGTCCCACAAGGGGACCATAATAGACAACTTTGTGATTGATTTTAAAATGCAATGCACTATCCCTATAGTGCATTGCATTTTAATGTCAATGCTATTCTGACATTGACCAGCAGGCTGTGCAAGAGAGGCGCAGCCTGCTGGAAACTAATCAAGGCAGGATTGGGGCCTTCATAAGACCCCAGCCAGCCTTTACAGCATCAGCACCCCATTTCTTACTTTATGCTGCAACTTCTCTCTGTAGTCTGACTCTAGATTTATCCAGGAAAACTCCTCCTGGCTTCAGAGGCTCCAAGCTGTGGTCTCCACATCCAGCAGAGCTGAAGGTGCTCTGGCTGGCTTACTCAAGGCACGGCCCTGATTCCTTCCCCTAGCAGGGGGTAACTGCAACTGACCTCTAACTAACTAAGACCCTCCCCTCCTTAGAGGGAGAATTAGAATGGAAAGAAGGTTCCATCCTCTGCAAATGTAGCTCTGCCATGCTTGCTGCCATCTTCTGGTGAACCAGGTACATTACATGAACATTAACATTTACATATGAATAGCAATGCACATTGTAGTGGACTGAAATAAATGCATAAGATGACACTGTGTTAGCCCATAGGAGACAGTAGCGGGGTGCGGAGTGGTAATAGCACTCTGGGTCATTACAAACAGATCTAATGGAAAGTTTTTATAATTTTATTCAGCTTCATACACATTACATAAAGTAAGGTCAGATCCTTACGGCTTTCTTTAGACAGATCCATCTGTTAGTAGATCTGCAGTCATCTGGATAATAACCAAATCTAGTAATTAATACACAGCTTCCTGGTAATTGTGTCTTTATCTGGATCCTGAGCAACAAGAGAATAAAACGAGGAGAAATGATGATAAATCAGTGGTTATAAGAGAAGTTCAGACCCAGGTTATTATCTACATTCCCAGTAATGACCAGTGTGTGCTAGTGTCAGGAGGTCACTTACAAGCCGCTGTTATAATGTTCTCCATCCACCCATCTCCAGCCGTTTCCATCATGGTGAAGTCCTATCCAGTATATCTTCTTCTCTCCTCGCTGTCTGAGATTTCTCTGTATAAACTGCTGGAATAAATGAGGAACAATCCTGACATGACAGATATAACTAGATGTGATGACACAGCGGACTGCGGCCGGTCTTCTCCTCTTATAATCTCCTTATACATGGACATAGACACCATACCTGCTGGTCCTGGTTCTTTATGACCAGTAGATCAGCTCCCATCATCTCACACTGATCCCGGCTCTGGTCCCATGTCCTGTCTGTTACATCTGAGTAGTAATAACAGTCGTCTCCATGTAGAATCCAAATATTAGGACACAGAAGACAACCTGAAAGTGTTTGAAGCCTCTTTATAGATCCAGTAATAGTAGGAGCACCATTTACATTCATAAGATGTGCGTATGGAATAATGCGCAGCGCTGAGGTTTTACTCCAAAGTGTTCGGCAGATGTACCGAGAGACTAAGGGTGGATTTACCCCGGGCGAGGACAGTCGGCTGCTCGTTCAGTGGAGGTGAAGTTCTGTATTTACATGCAGTGATCTCGACATTATGATGAGGAGGGATCGCTGCTTCTATCACTCATCCCCATATAAAAAATTTCTCATAGGTAGTAGAGCACTGATTAGAGAGCATCATCTGCTGCCCGGGAATGATGGTGCCCTCGACTCTGATCATTTCACCTAATGAACGATCGTGTCGCTCATTTATCAGGTGATCTGCGGCACCTTCACCGTGCCCAATCAGCGGGCTGACGTCATTGTGTTGCTTTCGCAATATTTTGCACGGTTTCAAGATGGCCACGTCAGCCTCTCCGCTAGCAAATGAATAAGGTGAGTATGTTTATTTTTTAAAACCCTAATTAACACCTGAAAGGCCTCCATCTTAACATCAGATGCCGCTATCAGCAATGAACATGGCATCTGAAGGGTTCAATGACAGGGGATGGTTCAATTGCCATTCTCCGTCATTGCGCCCACTACTTACAATGAAATGCGATTTGTCACAAAGTAATTCGTAATGAATTGAATTTCTTTGTGAAATTTGGTGAAGCTGTAGAGGAGGACGAACGGCACAAAACTGTAATTGCCCTGCAACGTCGCCACTATGCAGACAGCATGCAGATAAAAATTGAAGAGGATGCAACTCGCTTCAAGAGTGCCATGGCCCCTTCACAGCTGATCAGCAGTAGCATCGGCAGTAGGACGCCCACCTTTCTGAAGCCGAAAACCCGCTTTAAGCCCTTTGCGACCATACATGTACAGCGGAAGTCAGAACTTTAAAGATGACGTCCGCTCGCGCATGCAGCAGGCACCATATCTGCCAGGTTTCTGCTGTTTTAAACAGCAGCGGTAGCATACAATTAACCCCTCAGATACTGTGGTCAAATATGTTGCAGATCCATACCCCCCCCCCCCATAAAACAGTGCAGAATTGAGTTTTTTTTCCAATTCCATGCAATTTAAAAAAAAAAATCCAGCTCCCCTCTACATTGTAATCAATTTTAAATTGTGCCATTAGAAAATACTTCTTGTCCCACACAAACATTAAGGCTATAGGAATGGAAAAATAAAAAAGTTATGGCTCTGGGAAGTTGGGATTAAAAAATGAAAAGGCAAAAACAGAAATCGTCTGATTCTGTAAGGGTTAATGTGAATATCTGAACTCTCAAAATCGTTAATTTCTAACGATAATTAGTTTTCTCTTATTCCTAACAGCAGCACAGATGGGCTTAAGAAGAAACCCCTAGGGAGGGCCTTCATGCCTGGCAGAGCTAAGAATAGCCTGCCTAAAGGCCGAAAACTCCACTACCCTGGCGTCTAGTCTGTAGTGGGAGATGAAAATAGATTTAGAGCTCCAGGAGGCAGCTTTACAAATCATGTCCAGAGGAAGGAGACTTCTTTCTGCAAAGAAAGTAGAGATGGCCCTTGTGGAATGGGCCTTCACGAACTCTGGGGGATCCAAAGACTGGGAAACAAAAGATTCTCTGATGGCCTCCTTAATCCAGCAACTAATCAAAGTCTTGGATGGCTTGCGGCCTTTAGACTTACCGGCAAACAGGATAAAGAGGTTCTCATCTATCCTGAACTCCCTGGATCTATCTACATAGATCTGAGACATCTTGAGATATCCAATGGATGTTTGACAGGATCCCTGGAGGAGGTAGAAGGAGAAAATAAGACTGGCAAAGAAATAACCTGGTTAATGTTTTGGAATGATAGAACCTTAGGTCTGAAATATGGAAGAAATCTCAGGAGAACCCGGTCTTGTAGAAAGATGGTATAGGGTTCCAAGGCTGAGAAAGCTTGAAGCTCCGAGACTCTCTTGGCCGAGGTTACCGCCAGTAAGAAGACCAACTTCAGCGTCACAAATTTCAAGTCTACCTCCTCCAAAGGCTCAAAGGAGGGAGTTGCTAGCCCATTGAGTACAAATGATAAGTTCCACTGAGGAATGGGCCTCAGTACTGTAGGCTTCAATCTTTCGGCTCCTTTAAGGAAGCGTTTGATGAGCGGGTCCCGATTAGGGTCCCAAATAGGGTCTGTTGAGACAGGCCGAGATGGCAGAAATTTGGACCTTCAAAATAGATGAAGCAAGGGCTTTGTCAAGGCTGTCCTGCAGGAATTGAAGTATCACAGAGAGGGGCGGATCTGCAAACGCCACCTGGTTCGAAGCACACCACAACGAGAAGATTCTCATGATCCTGGAGTAGGCTTTCTTGGTAGATTCTGCTCTTGAATGCGACAATGTTCTCAGGACCAACTCTGAAAGCCCTTATATTCTGGGAAGGGACTGATCAACCTCCAGGCTGTCAGGTTGAACCTGTGCAGATCTGGGAACAGGTCCCACAACACCAGGGTCTGCTCTCTGGGGAGCCTCCGATAGTGTCCCTGACTCATCTGAATGAGCTGGGTAAACCAGGATCTCTTGGGCTAAAACGGTATGATGGCTATCACCGAAGCCTGATACTGACAGATTTTCATCAATACCCTCCGTATCATGGAAAACGGAGGGAAGATGTAAGCCAGCCTGAACCTCCACGGTATCGACAGAGCATCTATCGCCAGGGGGTTGTCCTCCCTGTAAAGGGAGCAGAACCTCTCCACCTTGGCGTTGAACCTCGTTGCCATGAGATCTATCTCTGGCAAACCCCACTTGAGGACTATCTGCCTGAATATCTCCGGATGCAAGGACCATTCCATCGTCGGTAGACTGCAACTCAGGCGATCCGCGATTATATTGCTGGAACCTCAGATGTTTGTGGCAGACAGGTAGGAAAGGTTCGACTCTGCCCACCGAAGAATTACCCTGATTTCCGAAAGGAGAGGTAGAGATCTTGTGCCTCCCTGTTTGTTGATGTACAGGACCGCAGTCATGTTGTCTGACTATACTTTCACCGCCATGCCCTGGATTCGGGGGGCAAAGTGAAGGAGGGCTAGCCGGATGGCTCAAATCTTGCGGAGATTGGAAGAAAGTAGCCGCTCCTAAGGAGACCAAGTCCCTTGGACTGGGTAATCGTCTAGGTGAGCGCCCCAGCCTTCTTGGGATGCGTCCGTTGTCAATATGACCCAGGATGGCTGGGTTATAGACTTCCCCCCCGGGAGAGGGAGCCACCATCTCAGGGAGGTTCCAGTTTGAGAAGACAGGGAACACAGAGAATTTAGCTTGGCAGGGCTGCCATCCCACTTGGCAAGGACCTCCTATTGTAGGGGGCAGAGGTGCCACAAAGCCCAAGGGACATGAGCCCCAACATCTTCATGAGAGTCCAGATGGGAACTCGACGAGGAACAGATAGGAACCTTGCCAGGTCAAGAATCCAAACTCTTCTTTCTGGAGTCAACTGGAGGGACATCCCAACGGAGTCGACTATGAAGCCTAGATAGGTTACCGAAGTCAACGGGCTCACGTTCGACTTCTGCCAGTTGATGATCCACCCTAGGCGGAGCAGAAAGGAGATTGCTATATGAAGATGGTGGGTAAGGACTGGAACCGAAGAGGCTTTTAGGAGCCAATTGTCCAGATAAGGAATTATGGTCAGCCCTTGAAGTCTCAAAGCTGCCACCACTGAAACCACTACCTTGGTGAAGGTGAGAGGAGCGGAGGAAATCCCGAAGGGTAAGGAGATGAACTGAAGGAGCATGAGGACCCCGGATACCTGGACCGTTAACCTGAGATACTTCCGAGAAGCAGGATGGATCGGGATGTGAAGATACGCATCCTTGAGGTCCAGGGTAGCCATCATGTCTCCCGGGTTGAGGACGTGGATCACTGAACTGGTAGTTTCCATACGAAACTTTGCTTTCCTTATAAATCGATTGAAAAATCTCCAATCGATATGCATCCGGAGATCTTCAGATTTTTTGGGAACCAAAAAAAACGGAGAATAGATCCCTAAGCCCCGCTCTCCTGCTGGAACCTCCTCCAGAGCGCCCTTGAGGATGTAGGCCTTGATTTTAGGACTCCAGAATCGCCTGTTTGGCGGGCTGTAAGCGCTTATTGATGATAAATCTGTCTGGGGGAGGAGATTTGAGATTTCCGGAATTTCCTGGGCCCAAACTTCCTTGAAATGGGTGAGACACCCCCCAACGGGCACAAGGGGACAAGATATCTATAAATCTTCTGGAAGGATAGCAGGAGTAGCGGTGGTTAACCAAGAGCCTTGGGGAGGCCCATAGTCAGGAGGGCTTAGCCTCCTTAGCTCCTCTGCGAGGGCACTTCGAATTTCTTCGCTGCGCCCCCCAGACTCTACACTTTAGTTTGTTGGCCAGATCTACCGCCACGATCTTGTCTGCCCCATCCCCGAAAGGGCCGCTGGGGAAGACTCTTTCCCCTTCTTATCAGAGAGGCCCTCCATGATTTTGTTTAATTCTGAGCCGAGCAAGCGGTCCGGCTCACAGGGGGACTGCACAGGTTGTACTTCGATGCGTTATCCGCGACCCATGGTTTAAGCCATAAGGGCCTGCAGGCTGTAGAGACCAGGGCCATGGACTTGGCTGCCAACTTCAACTGTAATTGTGCAGTGTCGCACAGAAATTCCATAGCTAGGTTGGTGGTCTTGAACGCGGATGACGTCATGAGAAACCCTCTGATCGACGTCCGCCTGAATTTGGTTTAGACGGGAACGGAGGAAGGACGAAACTTCTGTGGCCGCGATAGACGCGGAGGCTGCAGCTGCTGAGTAACCTCTTCTTAATGTGCACTCTGCCCTCCTATCAAGGGGGTCTAGACCAGTCTAGACAGTCTAGACCAATAGTTGCAGTCTAGACCAATAGTCTGCTGGGACCAGAGTGCGTCTGGACAATTTGGTGATAGCCATGTCCACCTTGGGAATCGAACCCCACGATTCCACCAAGGATCTTGCCAAGGGAAACATGGTCTTGAATTTCTTAGTCAAGACCGTACCCTTCTCAGGATTCTTCCATTCCATCCGCATAACGGAAAGAAGGGTCTCATCCACCTTAAAGACACGCTGTGCCCGACCGGCGGGATCGGAGGACCCACCAGGGTCAACATCATGGTCCCCCGACCTGATGGACTTTAACAATTTCTGTGTTTTTTCTGGGGGGAAAAAACACGATGTTAACTCCTCTTCCTCCGAAGAGGAAGAGACCAAGTAAATTTCAGCGGGTCTCCCAACGGGTGCAGAGGTATCCATTGGAGCCTGGGTAGGAGCAGGTTTACCACGCCTTTGATGGATTCGTCCACATATCCCTTGACCCACACGTACATCTCTTGCATGGTGGGTTCAGTGGCTGATTGGGATCTACGGCAACCCTCGCATCTTGAGTAGGGACAATTGTCGTCCAGAAGCACGCTGCAGTCAAAGCAGACCAGGTGTTTCCTCTTTGAGACCGATTTACGGGTCTCCGGCAGCCATTGGCTGCAAAGAACAAAGAATTAGTAAAATACATCATAAAAAAGGGAGTAAGCAGAGGCCCACTAAAGTAGCACGGCTGAAAAAAAACATAATGGAAAGTCAGACAGTCAAATTACAGAGTACTAATGGGCTCTGGGAGCTAGCTTACAACAAGCGTGTGCTGCCAGAGGAAGACTGAGAGCAAAGTGGCTCTTTAAATAGGCGAGGCTCTGCCCCATTGGTGGAGATCCCGCCCCCAGGAGGATCTTGATATTAGATCCTGAAAATTTATATAATTGCAACAATAAATGAATATCTATCTATCTATCTATCTATCTATCTATCTAGCAATAAAAAAAGACTTGAAAAAGACTTGGCTTGAGAAAGGCTCCGGCATAGGAGCTGAAACGTTGCCATGCCTTCTGGGTGAATAAAGAAGCACATTTGTTTTTTATCAATTTTTGGAGTGCTGCTCTATTTTTATTGCTACATATTTTGGATTGGTTTGTCCTTTCAAGAGCTTTGCACCCAGTCATCTGCAGGTGGTGCTGCCTCATTTTTGCATATACATATCTATCTATCTATATAGACAAACCCCTCCTCCCTTCCAATGCAACCAGAAATTGTCCAAAGAAAACTGGCAGAGGGGAAGCAAGCTTCCCAGGCGAGAAGCCGAGAATCGGAAGTGACGTCGGAGAGGCCGACATCACCTCCGGAAGATGGCGGCACCCACTGGAGACTCGGCGGAGCGCCGCACCAGCCGACAGGAGCCCACAGCCTGCAGCAAGGGGGGAGAGGTAAGAAAAAAGAGCCCCGAGGAGTAAAATAAGCGGGGCTAAGTGAAACAAAGAATCAAAAACAAAAATATAGGCAAACTTAGGCGGCAAACCACAAATGCCAAAAGAAAAAGATAACAAAAAACTTCCCCCCAAACCTAAAAAGAGGAGGGGGAACCGCCAGTCCACCTGTCCGGAGGACAGCAAAAAACACAGTGGGCTGGGGGGTGTCCCCCTCCTTTTGTAGGGGTGTAAATCTTTATTATTGGTGCTTGGGCTCATTAAAATTCCGCCGGTCCTACTAGTCCACTGGGGATAGTTAACCCCATCTGTGCTGCTGGTAGGACGTAAGGGAATAATTGATTTTCCTGAAGCACTATCAGCCTTGTTCACACAGAGCTCCTGACATAGTTCTTTACGTTCAGTATTACTTTGTTTTTGTTAGATGGTGGTTATAAAGACGCTGACAAACTGAAAGACACAAAAGTCAACCAGACATCAAAGAGTGAAAAATACACCTTTGAGTGATATATTGGATCATTGAAAAAAAATAAAATAAAACAAAATATATATTGTAAGAGGGTGCAAGGTACCGTGGTCGATGGCAGGTACGTGTCACCGAGGTTCCTGGCCTCGGTGAGGTAAGAGCCGGGTTTTCGTGTGTCAGCAGAAGCTAGTGCTGTTTGACACCTTGTTTTTTAGTTTGACTGCAAAGCCAATCCGGGCCGGCTCTTACTGGGAGTAGGCAAAGAGTTGGGTGGGTGCCTATTCCCCACGGTCCAGGCCGGACTTTATCCGGGCCTTTAAAAGGCAGCCACATCAGCAGCTGAGTGTGATTGTCCTGGAGCTGCTGTTAGGCTGTGGAATCACTTGAGTTTGGGAGTGCTGATCCATGCTGTGCTGTGTGGAGTTCTCTGGGCTGGAAGCAAGACCCCAAGCAAGGAGGAGTGCAGACGGCCTGGAAGCCGGAGGTCGATCGCCTTGCGGCTGGACTGACAGCCAGGTGCGAACCTGCACCTAAAGCCTCCCAGGTGACTGGAACCTGTTTTGGACTATTTTGTTTTGCTGCACGTTTTCTGATGGGTGTGAATTAACACCAAGTGACTGTTTGCTGTGTATTTGCTACAAGTGTGAATTAAACACTGTTTGCTACACTTTCTGGACTCCGTTTTGCCTCTATACTGCACCCGCACTGCTATCTACCAGAGCGACTCCCCACAATATATATATATATATATATATATATATATATATATATATATATATATATAATTTTTTGGGGCATTTAGCAGAAGCAGAATACAAGAAACATAACATTTAAAATATCGTACTAGTGGAAAGGAGCATCTTGCTTACCTTCCTGCAGCCTGTCGCTTCCTCTCTGTGCCTGCAGGCTATCTGCAAATGTCCTAACAGAGACTCCTCACTCAGTGGTGGGAAAGAAAGGGATGTAGTTACAGTATGTCTAGTGGAGAGCAGTGCAGTGCATCAATGGCGTGCTTTGGTTGTTTGGCACCCGGGGTGGGTCCTTTGTCTGGCACCCCCCCTCCCCCAATACTTTATAAAAACCGTACCCCTCACAGTAGTATTGCCCTCATTTTACAACCTTCACAGTAGTTTTGTACAGATGTGTGCCCCATAACAGCAGTTATACCCACTTAAAGTGCTTACTCTGTGCCCCTTTCACAGTGGCAATGCCCTATCTGTGCCCCTTCACGGTTGTATTGCCCTATTTGTGCCCCCTTCGTAGAAATCCCCATTGTGCCCCTTAATAGCAATAATACTCAGTTGGCCTCCTTCAAAGATATAATGCCCCTTAGAAGAAGTAGTGTCCATTGTACGCCCTCCACAGTAATAATGTCCATTGTGCCCACTTAATAGTAATAATGACCAATTTACCCCGCCTTAATAGTAGTAATGCCCATTTTGCCACTTTACAGTAATAATGCCCTCTGTGCCCCCTTCATAGAAGTAATTCCCATTGTGCCCCATAGTAGAAATGCCCATTGTGCCCCCTCCATAGTAGAAATGTCCATGGTGTCCTCTTCACATTAGCAATGCCTATTGTGCCCCTTCCAAAGTAGAATTGCCTATTGTGCCCCCTCCAGAATAAAAATGGCCCATTGTGCCCCCTTCACATTAGCAATGCCCATTTGTGCTCTCTCCACAGTTAAAAAAAAAAAAAACACAGAAACTTCTCACCTTGTCCCATTCCTGAAGCTCACATTCCTCTCTCCCCTACAGACACAGATCGCAATGCAGCACTGTGTGGGCAGAGCTTATGCAGATTTCTGGGCTGCAGGCTCCACCGACGCAGGCCAGCAGTGCAATCTGTGCCAGCAGGCTGAATAGTGGAGCAGGGAGAAGTCTTCCTGCTTGACCATTCAGAGCTCCGCCAGACTGAAGAAGGGAAGGAGCGTGGAGAGTGCTGAGTGACAAGACAGCAGCTCACAGTGCTCCAGGAATGAGTGCTTCCATCTCTATTGATGGAAGCACTTATTGCTTCTGGACTCATGGCACCCCCTTGAGAGCGGCACCTGGGGATGATTGCCCCCCATGACTTACCCTCAGCATGCCACTGCAGTACATTTAGTATAGGTAAAGAGCAGTACAGTACATCTAGTAAAGGTAAAGAGCAGTAGAGTAAATATAGTAAAGGTAAAGAGCAGTACAGTACATGTAGTATAGGTAGCGACCACTACAGTACATTTAGTACAGGTAGACACCACTACAGTACATACAGTACAGGCAGAGCACAGTGCAGTACATGTAGTATAGGTAGAGGGCAGTGCAGTATATATAGTATAGGTAGAGAGCAGTACAATATATGTAATGCAGGTAAAGAGCAGTACAGCACATGTAGTGAAGGTAGAAGCAGTAAAGCACATGTAGTACAGGTAAAGAGCAATACAGTACATGTAGTATAGGTAGAGAGCAGTACAGTATATGTAGTACAGGTAAAGAGCAGTACAGTCCATGTAGTACGGGTAGAGATCAGTACAGTACATGTAGTACAGGTAGAGAGCAGTATAGTACATGCAGTACAGGTAGAGACAGTACAGTACATGTAGTAAAGGTAGAGAGCAGTACAGTAAATGTAGTACAGGTAGAGACCACTACAGTACATTTAGTACAGGTAGAGACCACTACAGTACATAGAGTACAGGTAGAGCACAGTGCAGTACATGTAGTATAGGTAGAGGGCAATGCAGTATATATACTATAGGTAGAGAGCAGTACAATATATGTAATGCAGGTAAAGAGTAGTACAGCACATGTAGTGAAGGTAGAAGCAGTAAAGCACATGTAGTACAGGTATAGAGCAATACAAAACATGTAGTATAGGTATAGAGCAGTACAGTACATGTAGTACAGGTAGAGAGCAGTACAATACATGTACAGGTAGAGAGCAGTACAGTGCAGTAGAGGTAGGGAGTAAATGTAGTACATGTAGAGAATATTACAGTATATGTAGTACAGGTAGAATGAAGTATAGTATATGTGCAGGTAGAGAGAAGAGCAGTAAGGTAGAGAGCAGTGCATATAGTACAGGTAGAGAGCAGTTCATTACAGTACATGTGGTACAGATATAGAATAGTACAGTACATGTAGTACAGGTAGAGAGCAGTACAGTACATGTAGTACAAGTAGAGAGCAATATAGTACATGTAGTACAGGTAGAGAATAGTGTAGTACATGTGGTATAAGTAGAGGGCAGTACAGTATATGTAGTACAGGTAAAGAGCAGTACAGTACATGTAGTACAGGTAGAGAGCAGTACATAAAGTACAGGTAGAGAGCAGTACAGTTCCTGTAGTGTAGGTAGTAGTGATGAGCGGCAGGTGCCATATTCGATTTCGACGAAATTCGCGAATATTCGAAAGAATATTCGTTTCATATTCGTCGAAATCGAATATTCGTCATTATTCTAGTTATCGCGATTGATATGCGATTTAAATAATCGCGTATTGCGATTTTAACTTAAGGCTACTTTCCTATTGGTTTCATATCTAGAATTATAGCGAAGATGACGGATATGACGAATGTATTCGTCATATTCCTCAAAACGAAGATAACGAAGTATTCTACATCTTCGTTTTAGCAACCTATTCGTCAATTTAGCTAATTCTAGCAATCAAATAGGAAGGTTGACTATAGAGACAACTGTGTTTAATTCGCTATGCGATTATATATATATTTTTTTAAATAAATAGAATAATTATAATAATTATATCAAGTAATATAATTATTCTATTAAAAAAAAAAAAAAAAATCGCATAGCGAATTTAACACAGTTGTCTCTATAGTCAGCCTTCCTATTTGATTGCTAGAATTAGCGAAGTTGACGAATAGGTTGCTAAAACGAAGATGTAGAATACTTCGTTATCTTCGTTTTGAGGAATATGACGAATACATTCGTCATATTCACTATTCGCTAATTCTACCAAGCCAACCATAAACTTCCTTGCTCATGGAGCGTCCCCATCACCATGGGAACGTCTACATATACTAAAATGTACTGTCGGATTTGAGGAATTACGTTGAAATCGCAATGCGATTAATTCAAGTTATATTAATCGCATTGCGATTTCAACTTAGAGCTGGGTTTATAATGGGTCAGCTTGCTAGAATGAACGAAGTTAACGAATATGGAATATAGCAGCAGTGCTAAGTTGAATTCGCAATGCGATTAATTTAACTTGAAGTAATCGCATTGCGATTTCAACTTAGCACTGCTAGTGCTATATTCCATATTCGTTAATTCTAGCCTATGTAAGATAGCAGTGCTAAGTTGAAATCGCAATGCGATTAATATAACTTGAATTAATCGCATTGCGAATTTAACGTAATTCCTCAAATCCGACAGTACATTTTAGTATATGGAGACGTTCCCATGCTGAATGGGGACGCTCCATGAGCACGGAAGTCGGCAGAAGCGGCAACGGGCACTGACTAGAGCAGCAAGGAAGCCTGGAATCCTCAGGACAGGTAAGAACTACTTTTGGGAAGTGGGAAAGAAAAAAATATAACTAAAAAAAAAACAAAAAAAAACGAATATTCGAAATAGCGAATTTATAGCGCTATATTCGAAATATTCGCGAATTAGCGAAGTGCCGATATTCGCTAAAAAAAATCGCTATTCGAATATTCGCGCTCAACACTAGTAGGTAGAGGGCAGGACAGTACATGTAGTACAGGTAGAGAGCAGTGCAGTACATGTAGTACAGGTAGAGAGCAGTGCAGTACATACAGTAAATGTAAAGAGCAGTACAATATATGTAATACAGGTAAAGAGCAGCACAGCACATGTAGTAAAGGTAGAAACAGTAAAGCACATGTAGTACATGTAAAGAGCAATACAGTACATGTAGTATAGGTAGAGAGCAGTACAGTATATGTGAAGCAGGTAAAGAGCAGTACAGTACATGTACAGGTAGAGAGCAGTACAGTACATGTAGTACAAGTAGAGAGCAATATAGTACATGTAGTGCAGGTAGGAGAGGGCCTGCAGGTGAGCTGACCCTCTTTAAAAAGTTGTAGTGGAGGGAATATATACAATCTGGATGAGGAGGAGGAGGAGGAGGAGAAAACAAGATTCAACCATATACACTTTTTTTGTGGTGGAAAAGGTGCATGAGAATACACTACAGTAGACTGAGTACATTATAAACAATACATTAAGATTGCCTTTATGTTCATCATCAGCTTAGCTCTCCGCTGGTGGAGTTGAGAAGTCAGGGACAACCCAGGCCTTGTTCATTTTTATGTGAGTCAACCTGTCAGCATTGTCAGTGGACAAGCAGATACACTTATCAGTTATAATGCCACCAGCAGCACTAAATACACACTCAAACAAAACGCTGGCAGCAGGGCAGGCCAGCACCTCCAGGGCATAGAGCTCAAGTTTGTGCTACGTGTCCAGCTTGGACACCGGTAGTTGTAAGGCACTGAGGGATCATTTAGGACGCTGACACGGTCTGCGATGTGTTCCTTCACTATCTTCCAAAACTTTTCCTTCCTTGTGCCACTAGACCGCGCTTCAGGGTGAGGTTTCTGGTGGGTTGTCATGAAAGTGTCCCATGCCTTGGAGAGTATTGCCCTGCCTTTGTTGGAACTGCTGTGTGTTCCCCTTGTCTTCCTTCCTCATTGCCTAAGGGAGTACGGACTCTGCCGGCCGCGTTGTCAGATGGAAAATGTTGGAGCAATCTCTCAAGTACCTTCTGGTATTGCACCGTTTTTCTCGACCTCTCCACCACAGGAATGAGAGATGAGAAGTTCTCTTTGTAGCGGGGGTCGAGAAGGGTGAACACCCAGTAATCTTTGTTATCTAAAATGCATATAACGCGAGGGTCGCGGGAAAGGCAGCCTAACATGAAGTCAGCCATGTGTGCCAGAGTACCAACAGGCGAGACGTCGATGTCAACATCAGGATGACTCTCCATCCCCTCATCCTCCTCCTTTTCTGCCCATACACGCTGAACAGATGGAATTAAAGTTCCATGGGTACTACCCTCTGTAACAGAGGCAACTGTCTCCAGCTCCAACTCCTCCTCTTTATGGCCCAATTCAAGCTGAGAAGGTGCTGTGGGTGGTCTGGCTATCACCCTGTGTGATGTTCTCCCCAATTTCCTCGTCTGTCACATTCAGAGCGTCCTCCTTAATTGTGAGAAGCCATCATTTGAGTAGACACAGCAGTGGGATGGTTAGTCTGATAATAGCGTTATCGCCACTAACCATCTGTGTGGATTCATCAAAGTTTTTTTTAAACCTTACAGAGGTCTAACATTAATGCCCACTACTCGCTTGTGAATAGTGGCAGTTGACTGGAAAGGCGACAACCATGTTGCAGCTGGTATTCCACAACTGCCCTCTGCTGCTCACAAAGCCTGGCCAATATGTAGAATGTAGAATTCCAGCGCGTGCTCATGTCGCACAACAGTCGGTGAGCTGGAAGCCGCAAGCGCTGCTACAGCGTTGACAGATCAGCTAAAGCTATGGATGACTTGCGTAAATGGGCACACACGCTACACGCCTTCACTAGTAGCTCTCCCAAATTGGGGTAGGTTTTTATAAACCGCTGAACCACTAAGTTTAAGATGTGGGCTAGGCATGGGATGTGTGTCAGGTTGTAGAGCTTCAAAGCCGCCACCAAGTTACGGCCATTGCCAGACAAAACCATGCCTTGTTTTAGGTAGAGTGGCGAGAGCCACAGCACGGTCTGGTCCTTTATACCCTGCCATAGCTCTGCGGCGGTGTGCTGTTTGTCCCCTAAGCAGATCAGCTTCAGCACGGCCTGTTGACGCTTACCCAAATCAGTGCTACACTGCTTACAGCTAGCGACTGATGGGTGACTGCTGTTGGAGGTGGAAGTGGAGGAGGAGGAGAAGTGTGGGTTGGAGCCAGTAACAAAGCTTCTGGTGGAGACCCTGATGGACGTAGGCCCGCAATCCTGGGCATGGGTAGCACCTATGCCATCCCAGGGTATGACTCACTCCTGGCCTCCACAACATTCCCCCAGTGTGTGGTCAGAGAAATGTGCGTCCCTAGCCACCAGCACTTGTCCATGGGTGCGTGGTGAGGTGGACCTTCCCAGTAAGTGCGTTGGTCAGGGCACAGGTGATGTTCTGTGACACATGCTGGTGTAAGGCGGGCACACCGGGAAAAAATAGTGGCGGCTGGGGACTGCGTACAGAGGGACGGCCACCGACATCAGGTCAGTAATTTTTAAAATTGTGCATTTAGTGCTATCGCCTCTGGGTGGGGGGGTATTTGAGCTTGCGTTCAAATGCCTGTGTAATTGACATTTGGACGCTGCGCTGGGACAGGGAAGTGGATGTTGTCGCTGACGGTTCATGCCGGGCGATGGGCATTTGGGCCTGCGTCTTCGACAGGGGAATTACCAGCAGTGCGTAACACAGGGGAAAAGAAGGAACTAATGTAACCTGCAGACCCAGATTGTGGACCCAGGCGTTCGGCCCACTTATTAGGGTGCTTGGATGCCATGTGGCGGATCATGCTAGTGGTGGTGAGGTTGCTAGTGTTCTCGTCCCGGCTCCTTTTGGTACGGTACAGGTCGCAAACTACCACTCTTTTGTTGTCTGCACTTTCCTCAAAAAAGCGCCATACTGCGGAACACCTAACCCTTGGCAAGGTAGATTTATGCATGGGAGTGCTTGGTGTAATGGTTGCGGGCCGGTTTGGTGTGGGCCGACTTCTCCCTTTTGCAACCCCACTGCCTCTTCCAGACTGTTGCAGTGCTGCGGATCCCTCCCCCTCTGTACAGCTGTCCTCGCTCGGCTTTTTACTTTCCCATGTTGGGTCAGTGATCTCATCGTCCACCAACTCCTCTTCCACTTTCTCTGCTCATCCTCCTGACTTAACCTAACCACAACCTCAGTGATTGACAACTGTGTCTCATCATCATCGACTTCGTAAACTAATGATTACCGTTAACCACCGTCATCTTCTTGAGACTGTGAAGGCTCAAGAGGTTGGGAATCAGGGCACAATATCTCAGGTACCTCTTCAAGCGTGCTTAGCGAGAGAGCCAAAGTACTGGCGATAAAAAGAGGTCATGTGAATATCCGAGTGTGGGATCACTTGTTTGGCCAGACTCGACATGGTGGGAAGAAGGAGGATCACTGCGAGGATTCGGTTGACCAGACTCTTGGCTACAGAGACTGGACTTAGTGGAAGAGAGGGTGGTGCTTAACCGATTGGAAGCATTATCTTCAGCAATCCAACCGACCACCCTTTCGCACTGGTCCAACTTGGACAGTGTTGTCCTGTACTGCCCAGCTAAGTTGGACATGAAGCTGGGTAAGGTGGATTTTTTTTTTCTGGTGCACTGGCAGCAGGCACAGTTCATTGCGCCCAGGGCAATGACCTCTGCTTGCACCATCAGCATAACGCCCACTTTCCCGTCCCTTTGTACTCGCCTTCTTCATATTAATGGTTTTCTCTGTAGATGTGGCGCAGATTGTTTTACTGTCTGCTATAGACACCGTTTTCTGATGCAGGACAGTATTGGTTACAGAACACCACAGATTTTGGACACTGCACTAGGCCCAGATTCATGGAAGTTGTAATATACACACTGTTTTCAGATGCAGTTCAGTATTGGATACATAAACCCACAGATTTTTGACACTACTCTAGGCTCAGATTAATTGAAGTTTTAATATAGAAAGTGGTTTTTAGATGCTGTTCAGTATTGGATACAAAAACCCACAGATTTTGGACACTACACTAGGCCCAGATTAATGGAAGTTGTAATATACACACTGTTTTCAGATGCAGTTCAGTTTTGGATACATAACCCACAGATTTTTGACACTATACTAGGCCCAGATTAATGCAAGTTGTAATATAGAAAGTGTTTTTAGATGCTGTTTAGTATTGGATACAAAAACCCACACATTTTGGACACTACACTATGCCCAGATTAATGGAAGTTTTAATATAGAAAGTGTTTTTAGATGATGTTCAGTATTGGATACAAAAACCCACAGATTTTGGACACTACACTAGGCCCAGATTAATGGAAGTTGTAATATAGATGCTGTTTTTAGATGCTATTCAGCATTGGATACAAAAACCCAGAGATTTTGGACACTACACTAGGCCCAGATTAATGGAAGTTGTTATATAGACAGCGTTTTTAGATGCTGTTCAGTATTGGATACAAAAACCCACAGATTTTGGACACCATACTAGGTCCATATTAATGGAAGTTGTAATATAGACAGTGTTTTTAGATGCTGTTTAGTATTGGGTATAGAACATCACAGATTACGGACACTATATTATGCCCAGATTATTGGAATTTGTAATACTGACAGGGTTTTATGATGCAGGACAGTATTGGTTACAGAGAACACCACAGATTATTGACATTAGATGTGACCCAGATTATTAAAGAGTCAGTCTGCGGATGATGTATGTTATATGTCACTAATAATAAGAAGATAGTATGTCGCACTAGAGTGATATAACACCAGAAAGTAGGTGCTCCTAACCGTAGATTCACCAATTCTAAGCAGCAGATAAAAAAGTTAATAATAGTAGATGGGGGACTAACATTTGGGGTAATAATGGATCAATTGTAATAAAATCCTTGTGTGGTTTATTAATTAAAATAAAATCAATGATAAGAAGATAAATACCAAACAATTCAATCAGAGGTCAGAGCCTTCTGAATAAAGTGCATAAGTAACACATATATCAACTCAAATCTATTTCCAGCTCCACCAACAAGGTGGTAATTGCAATAGTATTTGGATGTTTCTTAATGTCCCAGATATATTAAAACAAGTCCAAACTACACATAGGGTTAATTGTACAACGTCCACCCTATATTCATAGAGTCTCCGTATCTTAGATCAAGATCGTTCCTCTGCTACTGGTGAGAGCGGCGTCCCGCCGCTCAGGGTTTGTTTCAAAGCGACCCCTTCTTCAGTGGTGAAAGTGTCCCCTCTATTGCCCCTCCTTTATAGGGGTTACGGAGATCCTAAAACAATATATTGGAAGGACCAAAAGACCGTTGAAAAAACGTATATCCGAACACGTGGCGAATATTAAGAAAGGCTTTGTCAATCATTCACTGTCAAATCATTTTAAGATATGTCATAATCAAGATCCGTCGGGCTTGAGGTTTTCAGCCATTGACAAAGTGTTAAAGGATTAGAGGGGAGGAAACCATATTGAAAAAATGTCACGGTTGGAAACAAAATGAATTTACGAATTTAACAGTCTTCTTCCAAATGGCTTGAACGCTGAATTCGAACTATTTGGTTTCCTGTGACCTTTGGGTGGGTGCCCTTCGCCGATGTCAACCGTAGTGGATAGATTCTGTTTTCACTCGGTTGTACCTTGACGAAGGGCCCCCACCCCCTCTATACAGCTCTTCACCAACATTTATTGAATAACTACTGAATAGCTATTGAAGAGCTCCAAAAGATTGAAATTTCAGCGTTGAACCTTACTGTCCCCTATCTCTATTCGAAGTGAAATAGCAAAGACTTTTTAAAGACATTTTTAAAGAATGAAATCAGCTTAGGACTCTTTATTTTTAACTCTATTCTTATGCTATTACATATATCTATGAATTTCACCATTCCTGACATATTGATATTAAAAACGAATCGAAAACGCACGAAAACCGCAGATGCGTTTTGATGCGATTTTTAAAGCTCTAGATCCAGCTCCATTCCCTCGATACTCGTATGAAAGTTTTTTAAATAATTTGGTTGCATTGAAGAGATAGAGAATGTTTTTGGGATGAACTATGTAATATGAAGATTTTATTTTGAAGAGCTTTTTACTAATGTATATTTGTATACAACTCTATCTGGAAGATATGTATATATCTCATCTTCCTTCACGATACACACAAACACTATATGCACATATGTATATTGTGGGGAGTCGCTCTGGTAGATAGCAGTGCGGGTGCAGTATAGAGGCAAAACGGAGTCCAGAAAGTGTAACAAACAGTGTTTAATTCACACTTGTAGCAAATACACAGCAAACAGTCACTTGGTGTTAATTCACACCCATCAGAAAACGTGCAGCAAAACAAAATAGTCCAAAAACAGGTTCCAGTCACCTGGGAGGTTTTAGGTGCAGGTTCGCACCTGGCTGTCAGTCCAGCAGCAAGGCGATCGACCTCATGCTTCCAGGCCGTCTGCTCTCCTCCTTGCTTGGGCTCTTGCTTCCAGCGTGAACTCCACACAGCACAGAATGGATCAGAACTCCCAAACTTAGATGATTCCACAGCCTAACACCAGCTCCAGGATAATCACCCCCTCAGCTGCTGAGGAGGCTGCCTTTTAAAGGCCGGATAAAGTCCGGCCTGGACTGTGGGGAGTAGGCACCCACCCAACTCTTTGCCTACTCCCAGTAAGAGCCGGCCCGGATTGGCTTTGCAGCCAAACTAACTAACAATGTCAAGCAGCACTAGCTGCTGCTGACACATAAAAACCCGGCTCTCACCTCACCGAGGCCAGGAACCTCGGTGACACGTACCTGCCATCGACAACGGTACCTTGCACATTACCACATACCCCCCCCCTTTGTTCAACCCTGAGGGGGTGAACACATGTGAGGCAATGGACGCGGGACAGGGCATCTGCGTTACCCTGCAAGCGGCCTGCCCTGTGTTCCACCGAAAATTTCAAATTTTGCAGGGACAGGAACCACCTGGTGACCCGAGCATTCCTCTCCTTGGCCTGGCTCATCCACTTGAGAGGGGAATGGTCGGTCACCAGACAGGACCTCCTCCCTAACAGGTAGTAGCGGAGAGATTCGAGTGCCCACTTGATAGCCAGGCACTCCCTCTCCACTATACTATACCTGGACTCGGCGGGACTGAGCTTATGGCTCAGGAAGACAACGGGATGTTCTTCCCCGTTGACTTCCTGAGACAGTACCGCACCGAGGCCTACCTCCGAGGCGTCGGTCTGTACGACAAACTCCCTGTTGAAGTCGGGTGTCACCAAAACCGGGGACCCACACAGGGCCGACTTCAACGTGGAGAAAGCCTCCTCCGCCTTCTCACTCCAGCTAACCTTCCCAGACTTTCGCCCCTTCAACAGGTCTGTCAACGGCGCTGCTATTGTGGCAAAGTGGGGCACAAACCGCATGTAGTACCCTACAATTCCCAGGAAGGACTTTACCTGCCTGGTGGTGACCGGTCGGGGCCAGTTACGTATGGCCTCTACCTTAGTTACCTGCGGCTTGATGACTCCCCGCCCAATAACATATCCCAGATATTTGGTCTCTTCCAACCCAATCGCACACTTCTTTGGATTGGCGGTTAGACCAGCTTTCCTCAGGGCATCCACTACCGCCTGCACTTTGGGCAAATGGCTTTCCCAGTCGGTGCTGTGGATGATTACATCATCTAAGTAGGCCGAAGCGTACCGACGGTGAGGTCGCAGCACTATGTCCATTAACCTTTGGAAGGTGGCGGGGCGCCATGCAGGCCAAAGGGTAACACCTTGTAATGATACAGGCCCTGCGGGGTAACAAAAGCGTTTTTTTCCTTGGCCGCCTCCGTTAAGGGTACTTGCCAGTATCCTTTAGTGAGGTCTAGCACAGAAAAATAACAGGCTTGCCCTAAATTCTCAACAAGCTCGTCTACCCGGGGCATGGGATACGCATCAAACTTGGACACTTCATTTAACTTGCGAAAATCGTTGCAGAACCGCAACGTCCCATCCGGCTTGGGTATTAGGACTATGGGACTGGCCCACTCACTTTCGACTCCTCAATGACATCGAGCTTCAACATTAATTGCACTTCCTCCGCGATGGCCCGTCGCCGAGCCTCAGGTACCCGGTATGGTTTTAACCGGATCTTAGCCTGAGGCTCAGTGACGATGTCATGTTGGATGAGAGACGTGCGGCCAGGGAGGTCCGAGAACACATCCGTGTTCCGACTGATGAACTCCCTGACTTCCTGAACTTGTTTGGAAGACAGGCTGTCTGCAATTTTTACCGTGGCTACCGCTTCGCAGGCCTCGAACTGTGGGGCTGGACCCTTCTCACCTAGAAGCCCTGGCCGGGGGCTGTGGTCGTCGGCCGTGTCCCTATCCTTCCACGGCTTTAGTAAATTCACGTGGTACACCTGCTCCGGCTTGCGCCGCCCTGGCTGGTGTACCTTGTAATTTACTTCCCCTACCTTCTCGATCACCTCATAGGGGCCCTGCCACCTAGCTAGGAACTTGCTGTCAAGGGTGGGTACCAGAACCAAAACCCGATCTCCCGGATTGAAGTCCCGTACACGAGCCTGACGATTATACACCCTACTCTGGGCTTGTTGCGCTTCCTCCATATGCTCCCGGACCAGCGGCAACACCCTTTCCATCCGTTCCTGCATCTGGGTGACATACTCAATGACACTTTTGTGGGGGACAGGCTGTTGTTCCCACGCTTCCTTGGCGATATCCAACAGGCCCCGAGGGTGTCTGCCATAAAGCAGTTCGAAGGGCGAGAACCCAGTAGAGGCCTGGGGCACCTCTCGCACTGCGAACATGAGATAGGGCAGAAGCAGGTCCCAGTCCTTCCCATCTCTAGACACCACCCTTTTTAACATATTTTTTAGAGTTTGGTTAAACCTTTCAACAAGACCGTCTGTTTGCGGATGGTAAACGGACGTCCGCAATTGCTTTATACGCAATAACTTACACAGTTCCCTCATAACTTTGGACATAAAAGGGGTCCCTTGGTCTGTCAGAACCTCTTTTGGCAGGCCCACACGGGAAAACATTTCCATTAACTCTTTGGCAATGAGTTTAGCTGAGGTATGTCGCAGAGGCACCGCCTCCGGATACCGAGTGGCATAGTCGAGAACTACCAGAATGTGTTGGTGGCCCCTGGCAGACTTTGGCACAGGCCCAATTAGATCCATAGCGATTCGCTCAAACGGTACCTCAATAATTGGAAGAGGTACAAGGGGACTACGGAAATGTGGCTGGGGGCTATTTACCTGACAGGTTGGACAAGATTTACAATATTCTTCTACCTCCTTAAACACACCAGGCCAATAAAACCGCTGCAGTATGCGGTCCTGGGTTTTCTGCCACCCCAAGTGTCCCCCAAGAACATGTTGGTGGGCAAGCTCCATGACAAGCTTGCGATACGCTGTGGGCACCACCAACTGTTCAACAGATTCACCCCGGATTTGGTTCACCCGATATAACATTTCTTGGTGAACGACAAAGCGGGGAAATATTAACTCAGCCCCTGGCTTCTGGGGTTTACCATCAATTTCCACCACATTCTCCCAGGCCCTGGTTAGGGTTTGGTCCTGGTGTTGGGCGGTCCCAAAATTGTCTCCGGAGACGTGGAGGTCTGCCAACTCAGGTCCTGGTGGCAAGTCCTCCATGTCTCCCACCATTACACTCAGTGGGGGTGTCTCCCCCTCTATCACAGAAGTGGTGGTCACCCCTACGGCAGGCCCTTCGGACTCTGGCTCCCAGGGCTCTGGCCTCCCACTGGAACCAGGCCACTCTGCTAGGGTTACCCCTGTCTCAGGGCTATTAGTCACTTTCACCTAAGGCCATAGTGACGGAAAACCAGGGAAGTCTCTCCCAATTATTAGTTCATAAGGTAGCTTTGTGGAGATCGCCACTTCACAAGTCCATGTGCCGGCCACCGTGGACAGAGACATTACGGCAGTGGGATAGTCCTTTAAGTCTCCATGTATGCACACCGCACCAACTTTCCGGCCCGTATACTGGGTGGGCTGTACCAGGGCAGCACTTACCAGGGTTACTAGACTCCCTGAGTCCAGCAGCGCCACTGCCAGATTATCACCCACTTGCACCTGGCACAGGTGACGATTGTCCATTGTCTCAGGGGTGCCGGTTGCACACAGTCTCCGGGCATACATGGAAGCCCGGTACCCATAATTAGTCTCCATGGGTTCTCCCCACTGTGGACAGTCGGCCCTTACGTGGCCAGGCTTGTGACACCGCCAGCAGACTATCGGGGCCGGGTCTACAGGGGGTACACCCCGAGCAGGTTTCTCGGGTACCAGTCGTTGGGACTGGATGGGAGACCTCCAGGGTTTGACCGGCCCCCTCCCAACAACACCCCCTTTCAAGTTTTTTGTGGCCTCATAGCGCTCCACCAGGTCGACCATTTCCAAGGCATTAGTGGGTGATACCTGGCCGATCCAGTGCTGAAGGGGGTACGGCAAGGCCCTCCAGAACATGTCAGCCAGCAGACGGTCCAGCATAGCAGCCGGACTTAGAATATCAGGCTGCAGCCATTTTTGCAACCTGTGCAGTAACTCATAGTACTGCGGTCGGGCGGGTTCAGCCACTTTAAAGTCCCACTGGTGGACGCACTGAGCCCGGACTAACACGTTCACCCCCAGTCTGGCCAGGATCTCCCCCTTCACCGTGGGGTAATCAGCAGCCTGGTCATCTGCCAAATCAGAGAAAACCTGCTGGGGTCCGGATGTCAGGAACGGAGCGACCACTTCAGCCCACTGGTCACGGGGTAACTTCTCCCTCACGGCCACCTTTTCAAAGACCGCCAGATAGGTCTCAACGTCGTCTGAGGGGGTCATCTTTGGGATCGCCGCACGGACCGCTTTCCGGGCATCATGGACGTGTTGGGACGCTCCTGCCGTTTGCAAAGCCATCACGTGTTGTAAAAGCAGCTGATTAGTCTCCTGCTGCTGCTTGTTAGCCTCCCACTGCTGCAGGTTAGCCTCCATGAGAGCTTTTACAATCGCCTCCATGTTGCCAGAAATTCCTGCTTGTAGCTTTGCTGGTTCAATATATTCCATGCACTCGTGCCCAGCAAAACAAACAAACTTCGGCGTTCACGCCAGCCTCACTGCGCATGCCCGCATCCGACACCAAATGTGGGGAGTCGCTCTGGTAGATAGCAGTGCGGGTGCAGTATAGAGGCAAAACGCAGTCCAGAAAGTGTAACAAACAGTGTTTAATTCACACTTGTAGCAAATACACAGCAAACAGTCACTTGGTGTTAATTCACACCCATCAGAAAACGTGCAGCAAAACAAAATAGTCCAAAAACAGGTTCCAGTCACCTGGGAGGTTTTAGGTGCAGGTTCGCACCTGGCTGTCAGTCCAGCCGCAAGGCGATCGACCTCATGCTTCCAGGCCGTCTGCTCTCCTCCTTGCTTGGGCTCTTGCTTCCAGCATGAACTCCACACAGCACAGAATGGATCAGAACTCCCAAACTTAGATGATTCCACAGCCTAACACCAGCTCCAGGATAATCACCCCCTCAGCTGCTGAGGAGGCTGCCTTTTAAAGGCCGGATAAAGTCCGGCCTGGACCGTGGGGAGTAGGCACCCACCCAACTCTTTGCCTACTCCCAGTAAGAGCCGGCCCGGATTGGCTTTGCAGCCAAACTAACTAACAATGTCAAGCAGCACTAGCTGCTGCTGACACATAAAAACCCGGCTCTCACCTCACCGAGGCCAGGAACCTCGGTGACACGTACCTGCCATCGACAACGGTACCTTGCACCTTACCACAATATATATCCTTATGGATCTGCGTTCCACCCCAAATGGCAATCCATCCCGATGTTTTAGGATCTCCGTAACCCCTATAAAGGAGGGGCAATAGAGGGGACACTTTCACCACTGAAGAAGGGGTCGCTTTGAAACAAACCCCGGAACACGTTTGGTAATATCTCCCCTTGTGAATCCACATCCACGATTGTCGGACCATCAATTACCAGGAGGCTTGCAGCCTAATAGCTGGAATAACCCCAAAACCCACAGAAACTGACGTTGGCATAATTGGAAACCTCCATTCACGTGACCCGCACGTGCAACGCCGAGGTGAGGTATGGGGAGGCAGCTCTTGAGAACGGACAACAATCTGCATCCACAGAGAAGTACCGTGTCGAGGGCACATCACTACAAACCCGGTAAGGTCCATCTAGTGGTAAGGAAGCGATCGCTAATTGTACTTATATGCGCATTTGACTCAGCGGGACGCCGCAAGTATACACTGGGCAGCGGGATGCCGCTCTCACCAGTAGCAGAGGAACGATCTTGATCTAAGATACGGAGACTCTATGAATATAGGGTGGACGTTGTACAATTAACCCTACGTGTAGTTTGGACTTGTTTTAATATACCTGGGACATTAAGAAACATCAAAATATTATTGCAATTACCTAGTTGGTGGAGCTGGAAATAGATTTGAGTTGATATATGTGTTACTTATGCACTTTATTCAGAAGGCTCTGACCTCTGATTGAATTGTTTGGTATTTATCTTCTTATCATTGATTTTATTTTAATTAATAAACCACACAAGGATTTTATAACAATTGATCCATTATTACCCCTGCAGTACCCAAATGTTAGAGTGCCATATGTCACTAATAGTTATAAGATAAAATTATCTTGCTGCTGTGAAACACACACAGTAGCCCTTAAAAGGATTTTGGGTTCTTTGAAAAGCTTTTGGTATTAAATACAGCAAATTTCTCTCCCTGCACTATCTGTCTCTTCCTTAGCACAAGTGTCCCTGACACTGCTGTTAAATATATTGTTGATCTAAAACACACACACACACAGTAGTCCTTAAAAGGACTTTTGGATCTTTCAAAAGCTTTCTGTAACTAAAATCGCTGAAATTCGCACCCTGCTCTCTCTTTCCCTTCCTACCCGATGCTCTCCCTTCTACATCTGAGCCGAACATGCGCCATCGGGTGCTATATAGCACCCGATGACGCGTTCCGGCCAGCCAATCACTATAATGCCAGCAGCCCACATGGCTACTGGCATTACAGTGTGGGCAGCATTAAACTGCACCTTTATTGGCTGCTTAATACCCGTGAAATGTGTGGGGCGGAGATTTGAGCATTCTGCTCGAGCACATGTGGTACTCGGCCGAGTACCGCCATATGCCGAGCATATCGATGCTCAAGCCTAACAGATATTCGGCCGAGTATGCTTGCTCATCACAAGTGTGGCCCCCTTTGACTTCAATGCGGCAAGTGATGAGCAAGATACAGCAAAATATAGGACATGTTCTGTTCTTTGCAGAGCGGAGACATGGATCTGGAATCCCACGGAACACACAGAAGCCCTTCCTTGAACTTCTGGGTCTGTGCCTCCGCTCTGCAAAAGATATGACACCTCCTATCTTTCACCATATCGTGTGGATAGTAGACCCTATAATGTTAATGGGTCCGCACCACAATGTGGAGCTTGCACGGCTTTAGCCAGTGTTTTGCTGACCGTCTGTTGGCGGTCCACAACACCGGCATATTGACATTACAGCCTTGTCAATAGGCCCTAACAAGATACCAAATTTTTTGCTCTATAAGATGTACCTGATCATAATATCCACCTAGGTTTTAGAGGAGGAAAATAAGAAAATTTTTTTTTTATCAGACCTCAGGTCAGATCTTCAACCAGATCCCCAATCTTCATGAGACCTCGAAATCAAACCCCCATTCTCCATCAGACCTCAGAACAGACAGTAAAATAAATAAAACTACTGACCTCCCTTGCTCCAGACGGCTCTTCCTGCTCTCACAGTGACATGGTCTCCTGCTGGCACCGCTCTGCATTGTGACCTGTGCACTACGTCCTGATGCTATACACAGTCAGGACACAGCACAGCAGGCACCTAAAAGAAGACCAGGGAGCGGTGAGTACAGTCAGTGCTACACTCACCGCTCCCGTATACCATGTGCTTAATAAGACACATGGCCATTTTCGCCTAACTTTTGGGGGGGAAAAAGTGAGACTTATTTAGCCAAAAATACAGTATATATAGTATTATGTAATATATTCCTCTTCATAAAGAAATCAGCGGTTGAGGCGTTAGCGTTCTCAGGTACTCACCTCCGGACCTGTCACTGCTGTTCATACAGAGCTCATGCAGAATTTCAGAGTGTTTAGCTTCAGAGAGTTCCCGATTATAAAGTAGAGAAGGAAACATGAATATCAGTAATTAGTAATATAATCATTGACAATAAGCGGACCCTCTTGCATTCTATAGGAGTTCAAACAAAACAATATCTGATCTTAGGGAGGCCAGCTACAGAAAACACTGCAGAGCCTCATTTAAGAGTCTCAATACAGCAATCCAAAGCGCAAAGCTCCCTGGGAAACAGTAACATGCAAACTGTGGAGCCCCAGTATTGGATCTACAACACAGTGAAAGCCAGGTATCCCTCAAGGGAAGTAAAACTGAGCAAAGGGGTGTCCCCATTACAGAGATCACCAAATCTGCCATATTAAGTGGCTCCTATGTCAAGATCCCACTCTTTTACAAGCTTTAAGGATGTTACGGGGAAGACCTATGCCAGTTATACATCCACACACAGCTATTTTTGGGTGTTGCCCCTCATCAGTATGGAGTAGGATTCTGGCTAACCGGGAGAAATGCCTTGGAGACTACTCAAGCAAGACAATAGCTGATCTTGGGGAGACCAACTACAGAAAACACAGCGGAGCTTCATTTAAGAGTCTAAACACAGCAATCCAAAGTGCAAAGCTCCCTGAGAAACAGTAACATGCAAAATAACTGTGGATCCCTAGTATTGGGTCTACAACACAGTGAAAGCCAAATATCCCTCAAAGGAAGGAAAACCGAGCAAAGGGGTGTCCCTATTACAGAGATCACCAAATCCACCATATTAAGTGGCCCATATGTCAAGATCCCACTCTATAGGAGCTGTCAGACTTACCAAGAGCTTCGATAATACGGATGAGAATAATATTGGCTCCTAGAAGAACAGTAATAATCAGGAATTTCCAGGAAGGCGTCCAGATCTTGGTTTTATCTGTGGGCATTATGAGAACGTTCATTCGGTAATTCTGAAGTAACAGAGGCAGAGCCCCCTGTTCAGGACCCTCATCTATTAACCAGTGCGAAGAGCAGCCACAAAAGGACATCTCTGGTTCTGGAGGACCCGACATGTCTATGTATAACACTGACAGGCCATTCAGTTCAATGGAGAGAGTGTACTACATTGTCTCCCCCTGTGGTGGCGCTGCAGCAAGTTTGGACACATAGGACACCTTATAATCAGATTATTGTTGTGGACGCGTTCAAAAAAAGAGAGATTGACCAAGGCAGAGTTTAGTTTTAGTTTAGGCCTCATGCACACGAACGTATTTTCTTTCCGTGTCCGTTCCATTTTTTTTGCGGACCATATGCGGAACCATTCATTTCAATGGGTCCGCAAAAAAAACGGAAGGTACTCCGTGTGCATTCCGTTTCTGTATGTCCAATTTTCCATTCCGCAAAAAAATAGAGCATGTCCTATTTTTTTCTAGTTTGTGGACAAGGATAGGCATTATTGCAATGGATCCGCAAAAATAACGGATCCGCAAGAAAAAACAGATGTCATACGGAACGTCATCCGTTTTTTTTGCAGACCGCAAAACACATACGGTCGTGTGCATGAGGCCTTACTTAGAGAAACCTTCTTACAACCTACATCTGTGGTGAACTTATAATGGAAAATATTGCACAGACTTCCTGATTTTTTTTTTCTACCTTAAAAACCATCAGATTGCTGTTGACTGATCTGACTTTATCTTAAGTGACAATTTATTGTTTGTTGTGTCTGTAGTCTGCTTTTACATTATTTCCTTTGTATCTCTTACAAGCACCCCAACATAACTGTATGTCATTAGTGCTCTGTAAGTGTGTGGAGCTTACGAGCTTAGCTTCCTCCATATTCGGCGAGTGGCGGCTATGTGATAGCAACCAACTCTGATTGGTTGGTATCACAACCTTGCAGAAGGTTCCCTGCGCTGTCATAGTGGGGTGCCTGCAAATCCATGCCTGAGGCAGCTTTTAAAAATCCCATAGACTGCAATAGTATACTATTGCAGTCTATGGTACAAGCATTTAGAAGAGTACTTTGGCGAACTAAAAAGACAGTAAAAAAAAAAAGTTTTTTTTTATCCCCTTAAGGACCTCCGCCGTATATGTACGGTGGAGGTCTGGTCCCTAAACATGGTGCCCACTCGCACGTGCATCGGGCGCCATAGCGGCCGGGTTTCTGCTATTTTAAATAGCAGAGACCCGCGGCATATGTATGCGATCAGCCATAAGGCTGATCGCTTACATTTTACCCTTCAGATGCCATGGTTGGGGAACCTGTTACATTGCTGAAATAGCCTATTTCAGGAATATTCCAATACAGGCTACTAGGTGGCAGCATTGTATTGGTTTAGTGCAAATTAAGTGTTCAATAATGTCTATATAGCCATCAATGAACACAATGGGCAATCTAATGATTGCCAGTTATTGTCACCCAAGGTGACTTATAAAAAGCAAAAAAAAGTAGAAAAAAGTTTTTACAAATATAAAAAAAATAAAAAAAAAATAAAAGTTCAAATCACTCCTCTTTCCTTAAAATAAAAATACTTAACTAGTAAAAAAAAATAAACATCATGGGCATCGCCGCGTGCGAAAATGCCCATACAATTAAAATATAACAATATTAATGGCATACGGCAAATGGCGTAACGGGAAAAAAAAAAATTAAAACAGCCAATTTGCCATTTTTTTATTACTTCAACTGCCCAATATTTTTTTTTATAAAAAGTGATCAAAAAGTTGCACACACTTCAAATTGGTATCACTGAAAAGAACAGATCGTCCCGCAAAAAATGAGCCCTAACCCAGCCCCGTACACATAACCACAAAAAGGTATTTGGGTCAGAATATGGCCTCCCACCTCCCATTGCAAGCATGGCTACATGCTGGAGGTAACAGAGGAGATGTTTGTGAGTCGTCCTAATGCTCCTGTAATTGCCCACTGGCCCCTGATATCGCCCATATGGCGCAGGTAGGTGAGTGTTAGGGCCTCGGGCTACTTGAGAGACCTTGACGCTGGTGCCCGAGCTTAAGACATGTCCTCCTAGTAGGATATGTCGAACTAACCTCTCAATTTTTAACATCAGTGTGAGGGCTTAGTATGACGGCAGTGTGCACCTATCTCTGGTTCTGTGTTTGTTCTGAATTCTTGCCACATCCACATAAATATTATCTTATGTAGGATGTCCATTGTGGTACTTGTAGTCCGTTGCTGACATCATCCATTGTATGCATTTTTTGCTGGTGATTGCCATTAGCAACGGACTACAAGTGCAGGATGTGCTCCCCTATAGAAATGCACAACTGCATATGGGTATGAGCGCATCCTGCTTTTTTAACACCACATTTTTTGATGGTTCAGAATATGGTTATAAAAAAAAATATAGGATTTTTTTTTTCAGTATTAAAACACAAGAAAAATTATACAAGTGTGGTATCGTTGTAATTGTACTGACCTGGAGAATGAAGTTTTACCGCATAGTGTACAGTGTAAAAATAATAAAATAAAAACCTTTATCGGAATTGCGTTTTTTCACAATTCTACCCCATTTGGAGAAAAAAATTCTGCTTCCTACTACATGGTATGTAACCGTAAATGGTGCCATTAGAAATTACAACTTGTCCCGCAAAAAAATAAGCCCTCATAAGGCTATGTGAATGGAAAAAAAAACAAAGTTGGGACTATGGGAAGGCGTGGAGTGAAAACGCAAAAATAGAAAATCCCCCGGTCCTGAAGGGGTTAAAAAAATATAAAAAATACCATAATATTAAAAATTCAAATCACTCCTCTTTTCCAATTTTACAAATAAAAATAAACAATAAAAAATATAGATAATTGGTATCGCTGCATATAAAAAAATGTCTGAACTAATAAAATATCAAATATATTTTTTGTGCAATGAATGCTGCAATAGAAAAAAAAATGCAAACGGCTAATTTGCTGTCTTTTGGTCACCTTGCTGCCGCTCCCCCAAAAAAGGAAAAATGTAAATAGTTGTGTCCTGAAAGGGATATTTTTATCTTAGGATAGAGAGATGTCTTTCCCAAGCATGGCCCAGTAACCGCTTAATCCTCCTTTGGTTCAGTCAGTATTAGAATATATCTTTAATTAGATCAGTAAACAGCAGCTCGTTGATGATTTATGAAGAGCAACACAATTTTATTTTTCTAAATTGTAAAAGTAAAAATAATCAGAAAAATAAGTAAAAATGAAAAAAATTTAGTGAACATATGGAGCAAGGATGATAAATTAGTTTTGCGGACAAGAATAGGAATTTCTACTATGGGCCACGTTCTGTTCTGCAAATTGCGGAGTGGAACAGCCTCCGTATTTTGCGGATCTGTGGTTTGCGGTCCACAAAACACCAACGGCCGTGTGCATGAGGCCTGAATAGAGTCCTTCTTCTGCCCGTGTCCTGCTCACACATCTACAGGGCTCGTTACAGTGTATGAAGGGTTTATAATGAAATACAGCTTCTCCCAATTCTGAGTCATCTCCTGTGCACTCGGATTAACAAGTCACACTTTACAATATTGATGAAATCATTACAGAAACGTCTCTTACCGGGAGTCTCCATGTCTATAGACGCTCACAGGGATTCTTAAGATGCTGTAGAATGGTGTCAGGTCTTACAGACACTTCAGAATAAGATGTGTGGTGGTCTTCTCTCAGGATGTCAGCCTTTCCTGTTTCTGGTGAAGAACATTTTGTCACCCACATCTGTCCAACCAACACGGTGGTCAGTAATTATCAGCAGTCAGTGCACAGAGGAGACCACAAGTTGTTTCCACTTCTGATCTCCGTGCCTCCATATACAGTCATGTGCCCCCTCCTCGTGTGCCCCTCAGCAGCTTCTATAGATCCTAAATAGTGTTGAGCGAACAGTTCGAGCATCGTTCGGGTTCGTACCGAATTTTGGGGTGTCCGTGACACGGACCCGAACCCGGACATTTTCAAAAAAGTTCGGGTTCGGGTCCGGTGTTCGTCGATTTCTTCCCGCTTTCTGAAGGGCTGCATAGCAGCCAATCAGCTAGCGTTTTACTTCTTGCCCTAAGAGCCCATCACAGCCATGCCTACTAATGGCATGGCTGTGATTGGCCAAGTGCAGCATGTGACCCAGCCTCTATTTAAGCTGGAGTCACGTAGCGCCGCACGTCACACTGCTCTGACTAGTGTAGGGAGAGGATGCAGCTTCTGTGAGGGCGAGATAGGCAGGGATAAAGAAGTGATTGAATGATCTACCTTTCTACACCTGTGCATCAGAACAACTCAGCTGAGCTGTTCACTGAAAGTCACTATTTTGTTGATACTGGCCAGAGCGATTTTTACTGGCACATGTAACTGGGCTGACCGGCGGTGGCCATTTTGGGACTTGTGGTGCGCCAGCACTTGCTGCCACAGAGTGTAAACCAAAGCTCCAAAGAAGTTAAAAATCTACACCTGTGAATCAGAACAACAGCGATTCAGCTGCTCAGTCAAAGTCAATTTTTTTTCTGGCTGGGCAGACTGTTTTCTGGCACATGTTACTGGGCTGATAGGCGGCGGCCATTTTGGGACTTGTGGTGCTACAGCAAAAGCTGCCACAACGTCCATTAATCTCATGTAATAGTCGATTTTTCATAGATATACTACATCAGGGGTTTGGCTGTGCTTGTGTCACCCATACTAACTGCAAAGATATTTAATATATCAGTGGTGAAACTGAAAGTAACCCACTTGGATAGCAAATCCCATGAATGTGCTGTTCCAGCTAGGCTAGCCAGTGCCACTACTTTGTCCAATACTGTCAGCCAGAAATATTTTTTTTTTTATGTGCCAGAAATATAAATTAGAAAATGCTTTCACCGTGATAATAAAATTATTCTGGTGTTAGACCAGAAGAAGCACTCCTGTTGTAATTAATACTGTAAAAAGGCTTAGGCAATATTTCTCCCAGTGTGGGAAATTTATCTAGCAAAACTAGCATTTTAACAATTCCGGTGTTCTGAAATACCAGCAGTCCTCTTGTAATTAATACCGCCAAAAGGCATTATATCGTCCAGTGTTGTAATTTTGGTGAAAAAAAGGCCAATTTAATCAATCTGGTGTTTGGTAGACCAAAAACACTAGGCCTCACGTTTTTACTCCTGTAAAAAGGAATTATATCTCCCCGTGTGGGAATCTATGTACCCAAACTAGCATTTTAAAACTTCAGATGTCCAATTTGCAGCAGTATTCTTGTAAATAATACCGCCAAAAGGCATTATTGTCCAGTGTTGTAATTTTGGTGAAAAAAAGGCCAATTTAATCAATCTGGTGTTTGGTAGACCAAAAACACTAGGCCTCACGTTTTTACTCCTGTAAAAGGAATTATATCTCCCGTGTGGGAACCTATGTACCCAAACTAGCATTTTAAAACTTCAGATGTCCTATTTGCAGCAGTATTCTTGTAAATAATACCGCCAAAAGGCATTATTGTCCAGTGTTGTAATTTTGGTGAAAAAAAGGCCAATTTAATCAATCTGGTGTTTGGTAGACCAAAAACACTAGGCCTCACGTTTTTATTCCTGTAAAAAGGAATTATATCTCCCCGTGTGGGAACCTATGTACCAAAACTAGCATATTAAAAATTCTGGTGTCCACTTTGCAGCAGTTTTCTTGTAAATAATACCGCCAAAAGGCATTATTGTCCAGTGTTGTAATTTTGGTGAAAAAAAGGCCAATTTAATCAATCTGGTGTTTGGTAGACCAAAAACACTAGGCCTCACGTTTTTACTCCTGTAAAAAGGAATTATATCTCCCCGTGTGGGAAACTATGTACCAAAACTAGCATATTAAAAATTCTGGTGTCCACTTTGCAGCAGTTTTCTTGTAAATAATACCGCCAAAAGGCATTATTGTCCAGTGTTGTAATTTTGGTGAAAAAAAAGCCAATTTAATCAATCTGGTGTTTGGTAGACCAAAAACACTAGGCTTCACGTTTTTACTCCTGTAAAAAGGAATTATATCTCCCCGTGTGGGAACCTATGTACCCAAACTAGCATTTTAAAACTTCAGATGTCCTATTTGCAGCAGTATTCTTGTAAATAATACCGCCAAAAGGCATTATTGTCCAGTGTTGTAATTTTGGTGAAAAAAGGCCAATTTTATCAATCTGGTGTTTGGTAGACCAAAAACACTAGGCCTCACGTTTTTATTCCTGTAAAAGGAATTATATCTCCCTGTGTGGGAATCTATGTACCCAAACTAGCATTTTAAAACTTCAGATGTCCTATTTGCAGCAGTATTCTTGTAAATAATACCGCCAAAAGGCATTATTGTCCAGTGTTGTAATTTTGGTGAAAAAAAGGCCAATTTAATCAATCTGGTGTTTGGTAGACCAAAAACACTAGGCCTCACGTTTTACTCCTGTAAAAGGAATTATATCTCCCGTGTGGGAATCTATGTACCCAAACTAGCATTTTAAAACTTCAGATGTCCTATTTGCAGCAGTATTCTTGTAAATAATACCGCCAAAAGGCATTATTGTCCAGTGTTGTAATTTTGGTGAAAAAAGGCCAATTTAATCAATCTGGTGTTTGGTAGACCAAAAACACTAGGCCTCACGTTTTACTCCTGTAAAAGGAATTATATCTCCCGTGTGGGAATCTATGTACCAAAACTAGCATATTAAAAATTCTGGTGTCCACTTTGCAGCAGTTTTCTTGTAAATAATACCGCCAAAAGGCATTATTGTCCAGTGTTGTAATTTTGGTGAAAAAAGGCCAATTTAATCAATCTGGTGTTTGTTAGACCAGAAACAGTAGGCCTCACGTTTTTACTCCTGTAAAAAGGAATTATATCTCCCCGTGTGGGAACCTATGTACCAAAACTAGCATATTAAAAATTCTGGTGTCCACTTTGCAGCAGTTTTCTTGTAAATAATACCGCCAAAAGGCATTATTGTCCAGTGTTGTAATTTTGGTGAAAAAAGGCCAATTTAATCAATCTGGTGTTTGGTAGACCAAAAACACTAGGCCTCACGTTTTTACTCCTGTAAAAGGAATTATATCTCCCGTGTGGGAAACTATGTACCAAAACTAGCATATTAAAAATTCTGGTGTCCACTTTGCAGCAGTTTTCTTGTAAATAATACCGCCAAAAGGCATTATTGTCCAGTGTTGTAATTTTGGTGAAAAAAAGGCCAATTTAATCAATCTGGTGTTTGGTAGACCAAAAACACTAGGCTTCACGTTTTTACTCCTGTAAAAGGAATTATATCTCCCGTGTGGGAACCTATGTACCCAAACTAGCATTTTAAAACTTCAGATGTCCTATTTGCAGCAGTATTCTTGTAAATAATACCGCCAAAAGGCATTATTGTCCAGTGTTGTAATTTTGGTGAAAAAAGGCCAATTTTATCAATCTGGTGTTTGGTAGACCAAAAACACTAGGCCTCACGTTTTTATTCCTGTAAAAAGGAATTATATCTCCCTGTGTGGGAATCTATGTACCCAAACTAGCATTTTAAAACTTCAGATGTCCTATTTGCAGCAGTATTCTTGTAAATAATACCGCCAAAAGGCATTATTGTCCAGTGTTGTAATTTTGGTGAAAAAAAGGCCAATTTAATCAATCTGGTGTTTGGTAGACCAAAAACACTAGGCCTCACGTTTTTACTCCTGTAAAAAGGAATTATATCTCCCCGTGTGGGAACCTATGTACCCAAACTAGCATTTTAAAACTTCAGATGTCCTATTTACAGCAGTATTCTTGTAAATAATACCGCCAAAAGGCATTATTGTCCAGTGTTGTAATTTTGGTGAAAAAAAGGCCAATTTAATCAATCTGGTGTTTGGTAGACCAAAAACACTAGGCCTCATGTTTTTACTCCTGTAAAAAGGAATTATATCTCCCCGTGTGGGAATCTATGTACCAAAACTAGCATATTAAAAATTCTGGTGTCCACTTTGCAGCAGTTTTCTTGTAAATAATACCGCCAAAAGGCATTATTGTCCAGTGTTGTAATTTTGCTGAAAAAAAGGCCAATTTAATCAATCTGGTGTTTGTTAGACCAGAAACAGTAGGCCTCACGTTTTTACTCCTGTAAAAAGGAATTATATCTCCCCGTGTGGGAACCTATGTACCAAAACTAGCATATTAAAAATTCTGGTGTCCACTTTGCAGCAGTTTTCTTGTAAATAATACCGCCAAAAGGCATTATTGTCCAGTGTTGTAATTTTGTTGAAAAAAAGGCCAATTTAATCAATCTGGTGTTTGTTAGACCAGAAACACTAGGCCTCACGTTTTTACTCCTGTAAAAAGGAATTATATCTCCCCGTGTGGGAACCTAAGTACCAAAACTAGCATTATAAAAATTCTGGTGTCCAATTAGCTGCAGTATTCTTGTAATTAATACCGGAAAAAGGAATTATATCTTCCAGTGTGGGAATTTATGTACCAAAACTAGCATTATAAAAAATCTGGTGTCCAATTAGCAGCAGTGTTCTTGTAATTAATACCGGAAAAAGGAATTATATCTTCCAGTGTGGGAATTTATGTACACAAACTAGCATTATAAAAAATCTGGTGTCCAATTAGCAGCAGTGTTCTTGTAATTAATACCGCCAAAAGGCATTATTGTCCAGTGTTGTAATTTTGGTAAAAAAAAGGCCAATTTAATCAATATAGTGTTTGTTAGACCAGTCCAGAAACACTAGGCCTCACGTTTTTACTCCTGTAAAAAGGAATTATATCTCCCCGTGTGGGAATCTATGTACCAAAACTAGCATTTTAAAAATTCTGGTGTCCAATTTGCAGCAGTTTTCTTGTAATTAATACCGGAAAAAGGAATTATATCTTCCAGTGTGGGAATTTTGGGGCTAAAAAATAATATATTTTATTGTGGTGCGAGTTGAATCGCAACAATGAGGAAACATTCTATTAAGGGACGAGGGCGTGGTCGTGGTGGTGTCCGTGGAGCCTCTGTTGCTGGCAGAGGACGTGGCCGTTCGGCCTCAGGCGCACAAAGTAGTAAACCAACTCCCTCAAGTAGCCGGCAGAATTTACAGCGATATTTGGTGGGGCCCAATGCCGTTATGAGGATGGTAAGGCCTGAGCAGGTACAGGCATTAGTCGATTGGGTGGCCGACAGTGCTTCCAGCACGTTCACCACATTGTCTTCCGCCCAGTCTTCTGCGGAAGCGCACAGGTGGCACCTGAAAACCAAGCCCATCAGTCTGTCACATCACCCCCATGCATATCAGGGAAACTGGCTGAGCCTCAAGTTATGCAGCAGTCTCTTCTTCTGTTTGAAGACTCTGCTCCCACGGTTTTTCAGGGGCATCCACCTAGCCCTTCCCCAGCGGTGGAAGACATTCCATGCACTGACGCACAACCACTTATGTATCCAGATGATGAGGACATGGGAATACCACCACAGCAGAGTGACCGAGTGTCTGATGATGACGAAACACAGGTGCCCACTGCCGCGTCTTATTGCAGTGTGCAGACTGAACAGGAGGAGGTCAGGAAGGAAGACTGGGTGGAAGACGATGCAGAGGACAATGAGGTCTTAGACCCCACATGGACTGAAGGTCGTGCCGCTGACTTAAATAGTTGAGAGGAAGAGGCAGTGGTGAGACCGAGACAACAGCGAAGCCAAAGAGGGAGCAGGGGGCAAAAGCAGAACAGCCGCCGTCCAGAGAGTTTGCCTGCTATTGGCCAGCGCCAACAGGGACCCAGCACCCCAAAGGCATCTTCAAGGAGTTCCCTGGCATGGCACTTCTTCAAACAATGTGCTGAGGACAAGACCAGAGTGGTTTGCACGCTGTGCCATCAGACCCTGAGGCGAGGCATTAACGTTCTTAACCTGAGCACCACCTGCATGATCAGGCATCTACATGCAAAGCATGAACTGCAGTGGAGTACACACCTTAAAAACAAGGAACCCGCTCAGGCTCCCCCTGCTCCCTCTACCGCTGCTGCCTCGGCTTCCGCCTCAAGAGGAATGTTGCCACCTGCCGAGCAGCAAACAGAGGATGTGCCACCGACACCACCACCACCACCGCCACCGTCACCTAGCGTCTCCACTACTTCACACAGCAGCGTTCAGCTCTCCATCTCTCAAACCTTTGAGAGGAAGCGCAAATTCCCACCTAGTCACCCTCGAGCCCTTGGCCTGAATGCCAGCATTTCTAAACTACTGGCCTTTGAAATGCTGTGATTCCGGCTGGTGGACACAGACAGCTTCAAACAGCTGATGGCCATGGCTGTCCCCCAGTATGTGGTTCCCAGCCGCCACTACTTCTCCAAGACAGCCGTGCCTTCCCTGCACATGCAAGTGTCCGATAAAATCAAGTGTGCACTGCGCAACGCCATTTGTGGCAAGGTCCACCTAACCACAGATACGTGGACCAGTAAGCACGGCCAGGGACGCTATATCTCCCTAACTGCACACTGGGTAATTGTAGTGGCGGCTGGGCCCCAGGCGGAGAGTTCCTTGGCGCACGTCCTTCCACCGCCAAGGATCACAGGGCATCATTCTTTGCCTCCTGTATCCTCCTCCTCCTACTCGGCTTCCTCCTCCTCCTCCTCTGCTTCCACCAGCTCATCCAGTCAGCCACACACCTTCACCACCAACTTCAGCACAGCCCGGGGTAAACGTCAGCAGGCCATTCTGAAACTCATATGTTTGGGGGACAGGCCCCACACCGCGCAGGAGTTGTGGCGGGGTATTGAACAACAGACCGACCAGTGGTTGCTGCCGGTGGGCCTCAAGCCCGGCCTGGTGGTGTGCGATAATGGGCGAAATCTCGTGGCAGCTCTGGGACTAGCCGGTTTGACGCACATCCCTTGACTGGCGCATGTGCTGAATTTGGTGGTGCAAAAGTTCATTCACAACTACCCAGACATGTCAGAGCTGCTGCATAAAGTGCGGGCCATCTGTGCGCGCTTCCGGCGTTCACATCCTGCCGCTGCTCGCCTGTCAGCGCTACAGCGGAACTTCGGCCTTCCCGCTCACCGCCTAATATGCGACGTGCCCACCCGGGGGAACTCCACCTTGCACATGCTGGAGAGACTGTGCGAGCAGCAGCAGGCCATAGAGGAGATTCAGCTGCAGCACGCACGGGTCAGTCGCACTACGGAACAGCACCACTTCACCACCAATGATTGGGCCTCCATGCGAGACCTGTGTGCCCTGTTGCGCTGTTTCGAGTACGCCACCAACATGGCCAGTGGCGATGCCACTGTTATCAGCGTGACAATACCAATTCTATGTCTCCTAGAGAAAACGCTTAGGGCGATGATGGAAGAGGAGGTGGGCCAGGGCCAGGAGGAGGAGGAGGAGGATGACGGGTCGTTTTTAGCACTTTCAGGCCAGTCTGTTAGAAGTGGCTCAGAGGGAGGTTTTTTGCAACAGCAGTGGTGGTTGATGTAAAACTGATGCTTGTGCTATCTGACCTGTCTCCTCTGTGTCGGTGCTAAGGCCTAAGTCACTGAAAGCGGCCTTCTCCTGTGCTGGCTGATATAAATGCCTGATTCTCTGCTGTGGGACCTCTCTCCTCCGTGTGGCTGCAGGGGTCAAAGTCTCTAAAAGTGGCCTTCTCTTGTGCTGGGTGATGTGAAGCTGATGTTTGTGCCATCTGACATGGTTGCCGGGGTCCCATTAAATGGTGGCCTACTCCTGTGGTGGGTGATCTAAATGCATGATTCTCTGCTGTGAAAACCTCTCTCCTCCGTCTGGGTGCAGGGGTCAAAGTCTCTCAAAGTGGCCTTCTCTTGTGCTGGGTGATGTGAAGCTGATGTTTGTGCCATCCGACATGGTTGCCGGGGTCCCATTAAATGGTGGCCTACTCCTGTGGTGGGTGATCTAAATGCATGATTCTCTGCTGTGAAAACCTCTCTCCTCCGTCTGGGTGCAGGGGTCAAAGTCTATCAAAGTGGCCTTCTCTTGTGCTGGGTGATGTGAAGCTGATGTTTGTGCCATCTGACATGGTTGCCGGGGTCCCATTAAATGGTGGCCTACTCCTGTGGTGGGTGATCTAAATGCCTGATTCTCTGCTGTGAAAACCCCTCTCCTCCGCCTGGGTGCAGGGGTCAAAGTCTCTCAAAGTGGCCTTCTCTTGTGCTGGGTGATGTGAAGCTGATGTTTGTGCCATCTGACATGGTTGCTGGGGTCCCATTAAATGGTGGCCTACTACTGTGGTGGGTGATCTAAATGCCTGATTCTCTGCTGTGAAAACCCCTCTCCTTCGCCTGGGTGCAGGGGTCAAATTCTCTCAAAGTGGCCTTCTCTTGTGCTGGGTGATGTGAAGCTGATGTTTGTGCCATCTGACATGGTTGCCGGGGTCCCATTAAATGGTGGCCTACTCCTGTGGTGGGTGATCTAAATGCCTGATTCTTTGCTGTGAAAACCCCTCTCCTCCGCCTGGGTGCAGGGGTCAAAGTCTCTCAAAGTGGCCTTCTCTTGTGCTGGGTGATGTGAAGCTGATGTTTGTGCCATCTGACATGGTTGCCGGGGTCCCATTAAATGGTGTCCTACTCCTGTGGTGGGTGATCTAAATGCCTGATTCTCTGCTGTGAAAACCCCTCTCCTCCGCCTGGGTGCAGGGGTCAAAGTCTCTCAAAGTGGCCTTCTCTTGTGCTGGGTGATGTGAAGCTGATGTTTGTGCCATCTGACATGGTTGCCGGGGTCCCATTAAATGTTGGCCTACTACTGTGGTGGGTGATCTAAATTCCTGATTCTCTGCTGTGAAAACCTCTCTCCTTCGCCTGGGTGCAGGGGTCAAAGTCTCTCAAAGTGGCCTTCTCTTGTGCTGGGTGATGTGAAGCTGATGTTTGTGCCATCTGACATGGTTGCTGGGGTCCCATTAAATGGTGGCCTACTACTGTGGTGGGTGATCTAAATGCCTGATTCTCTGCTGTGAAAACCCCTCTCCTTCGCCTGGGTGCAGGGGTCAAAGTCTCTCAAAGTGGCCTTCTCTTGTGCTGGGTGATGTGAAGCTGATGTTTGTGCCATCTGACATGGTTGCCGGGGTCCCATTAAATGGTGGCCTACTCCTGTGGTGGGTGATCTAAATGCCTGATTCTTTGCTGTGAAAACCCCTCTCCTCCGCCTGGGTGCAGGGGTCAAAGTCTCTCAAAGTGGCCTTCTCTTGTGCTGGGTGATGTGAAGCTGATGTTTGTGCCATCTGACATGGTTGCCGGGGTCCCATTAAATGGTGGCCTACTCCTGTGGTGGGTGATCTAAATGCCTGATTCTCTGCTGTGAAAACCCCTCTCCTCCGCCTGGGTGCTGGGGTCAAAGTCTCTCAAAGTGGCCTTCTCTTGTGCTGGGTGATGTGAAGCTGATGTTTGTGCCATCTGACATGGTTGCCGGGGTCCCATTAAATGGTGGCCTACTACTGTGGTGGGTGATCTAAATGCCTGATTCTCTGCTGTGAAAACCCCTCTCCTTCACCTGGGTGCAGGGGGCAAAGTCTCTCAAAGTGGCCTTCTCTTGTGCTGGGTGATGTGAAGCTGATGTTTGTGCCATCTGACATGGTTGCCGGGGTCCCATTAAATGGTGGCCTACTCCTGTGGTGGGTGATCTAAATGCCTGATTCTTTGCTGTGAAAACCCCTCTCCTCCGCCTGGGTGCAGGGGTCAAAGTCTCTCAAAGTGGCCTTCTCTTGTGCTGGGTGATGTGAAGCTAATGTTTGTGCCATCTGACATGGTTGCCGGGGTCCCATTAAATGGTGGCCTACTCCTGTGGTGGGTGATCTAAATGCATGATTCTCTGCTGTGAAAACCTCTCTCCTCTGTCTGGGTGCAGGGGTCAAAGTCTCTCAAAGTGGCCTTCTCTTGTGCTGGGTGATGTGAAGCTGATGTTTGTGCCATCTGACATGGTTGCCGGGGTCCCATTAAATGGTGGCCTACTCCTGTGGTGGGTGATCTAAATGCATGATTCTCTGCTGTGAAAACCTCTCTCCTCCGTCTGGGTGCAGGGGTCAAAGTCTATCAAAGTGGCCTTCTCTTGTGCTGGGTGATGTGAAGCTGATGTTTGTGCCATCTGACATGGTTGCCGGGGTCCCATTAAATGGTGGCCTACTCCTGTGGTGGGTGATCTAAATGCCTGATTCTCTGCTGTGAAAATCTCTTTCCTCTGTCTGGGTGCTGGTCCAAAATACATGAGAGTGGCCTTCTCCGGTGGTGGTTGATATGACGCATGATTCCTTGCTGTGGGACCTGTATCCTCTGTCTGGGTGCTGGTCCAAAATAAATGAGAGTGGCCTTCTCCGTTGGTGGTTGATATGAGGCATGATTCCTTGCTGTGGGACCTATCTCCTCTGTCTGGGTGCTGGTCCAAAATAAATGAGAGTGGCCTTCTCCGGTGGGGGTTGATATGACGCCTTATTCCTTGCTGTGGGACCTCTCTCCTCTGTCTGGGTGCTGGTCCGAAATAAATGAGATGGCCTTCTCCGTTGGTGGTTGATATGACGCATGATTCCTTGCTGTAGGACCTGTATCCTCTGTCTGGGTGCTGGGCCGAAATAAATGAGTGGCCTTCTCCGTTGGTGGTTGATATGACGCATGATTCATGATGTGGGACCTTCTCCTCTGTCTGGGTGCTGGTCCAAAATACATAAGTGGCCTTCTCTGGTGAGTGTGATCCTTGACTGATGCTGCGCGTATGTAGTCTGGAGTGGCCTTCTCCGTTGGTGGTTGATATGACGCATGATTCCTTGATGTGGGACCTCTCTCCTCTGTCTGGGTGCTGGTCCAAAATACATGAGTGGCCTTCTCTGGTGGTGGTTGATATGACGCATGATTCCTTGCTGTGGGACCTGTATCCTCTGTCTGGGTGCTGGTCCAAAATACATGAGAGTGGCCTTCTCCGGTGGTGATTGATATGAAGCATGATTCCTTGCTGTGGGACCTGTATCCTCTGTCTGGGTGCTGGGCCGAAATAAATGAGAGTGGCCTTCTCCCTTGGTGGTTGATATGACGTATGATTCCTTGATGTGGGACCTCTCTCCTCTGTCTGGGTGCTGGTCCAAAATACATGAGTGGCCTTCTCCGGTGGTGGTTGATATGACGCATGATTCCTTGCTGTGGGACCTGTATCCTCTGTCTGGGTGCTGGTCCAAAATACATGAGAGTGGCCTTCTCCGGTGGTGGTTGATATGAAGCATGATTCCTTGCTGTGGGACCTGTATCCTCTGTCTGGGTGCTGGGCCGAAATAAATGAGAGTGGCCTTCTCCCTTGGTGGTTGATATGACGCATGATTCCTTGATGTGGGACCTCTCTCCTCTGTCTGGGTGCTGGTCCAAAATACATGAGTGGCCTTCTCCGGTGGTGGTTGATATGACGCATGATTCCTTGCTGTGGGACCTGTATCCTCTGTCTGGGTGCTGGTCCAAAATACATGAGAGTGGCCTTCTCCGGTGGTGATTGATATGAAGCATGATTCCTTGCTGTGGGACCTGTATCCTTTGTCTGGGTGCTGGTCCCAAATAAATGAGAGTGGCCTTCTCCAGTGGTGGATGATATGACGCATGATTCCTTGCTGTGGGACCTCTCTCCAATTGATATTGGTTAATTTTTATTTATTTTATTTTAATTTATTTCCCTATCTACATTTGTTTGCAGGGGATTTACCTACATTTTGCGGCCTTTTGCAGCCCTCTAGCCCTTTCCGGGAGTCTTTTACAGGCTTTTTAGTGCCCAAAAGTTCGGGTCCCCATTGACTTCTATGGGGTTCGGGTTCGGGATGAAGTTCGGGTTGAGTTCGGATCACGAACCCGGACATTTTCCGGAAGTTCGGCCGAACCTCTCGAACCCGAACATCCAGGTGTTCGCTCATCTCTAATCCTAAATAAACCTCAGGTGAGAACAAAAACCAATAGACATCAATATGGCGTTATTTTCTCCACTTATCTCTAATTATTGGGACACACATGGACTTGCAACCTGAAATAATGACAAGTCCAGGAGCAGTCAGCAGTCAGCAGTCTCTAATGATGCAGTTTGTATAGAGAATATGTACTTGCAATGTACAAGCCAAAGCCAAGTTACTGAGGGAAATTTATTAAAGCTGGTGTAAAGGAAAACTGTCTTAGTTGCCCCATAGCAACTAATCAGATTCCAACTTTCATTTTTCATTTTTTGAAAAATGAAAGGTGGAATCTAATTGGTTGCTATGGGCAACTAAGCCAGTTTTCCAGTTTTGATAAATCTCCCCCACAATCTCCCTGTATGATTTTGGTCGAAGATGAAGAGAGTCTCCACCTATGATTGTGGCAGCAGGTGGTGAGATAGTCTTCCTGCTTACAGTCAGTGGGGCACATTTATCAAGCTCCCCGTTTTTGGCCATAAAATTAGACAGGTGTATTTCATTCGGCTGTTTTTGTTTTGCCGAGTATTTAGTCGCACAGCAGTTGATGTATTAGACCCTCCGAGTTTCTTGCCCAAATGGCCAAATGCATGCTGTCATGTTTGTGTAGTGGCAGTCACATTGTCATTATTCGGCAGAGGGATGACTTCTGGCTATACACGTTGTTACACCCTCGCTACTGGTCCAAGATGGGGGCATTTTTTAGACTTTCTGAGAGGATGAAAAAAAAAATGGACTACTATAGAGACATGTTCTGTAGTCAGTTAGTCGCTGTCTACGAGCACTATCGACCGTCCTCAGGAAGGTCTGACCGGGAGTCACTCTGTGCTCACGCTCCACTGCCATTGCTAGGGGGGGGAGAGGGGGAGTTGGCCGGAGTAGTACCAGCTCCATAAGCTGCAACTTCAGTCTGGAGTCTATGATGAGCAGTTTTGTTCAGCTGCCTGCTGAAGAAACCAGCCAGAAGCAGCAGGACATGCAGCAGAACATCAATCAGCAGTAGGTGGCACACTTGGAATGCACCCTGTCACCCATGATCCAAGATACCCTGGACTACTAGGCATTCAAACTTGAAGTGTGGCCCCAACTGGCTGAGTTTGCATGGACCAGTAGTGTGGCATAAGAACAGGTGTTCAGTGCGGCGGGCAGCATAGCTACCCCTAAGATAACTTACTTTTCCTCCTAAAATGTTGAAAGATTAACCTTCATACAGATGAATTAGGCATGTATAACCACGGATATCCAGATGCCAGTGCCCGATGCAACAAAATAGATAATTTTGCCCCGAATGATCATACTGTAGTGTGCTGCCACACCGGAATATTCTGCAAAATGGGCCGCTACTTCTGGCCACGTGCTGCTCCCACCATTCTGATTCTACCACCCACCTGATGCATCTACTGCCATTCCTCCAATGGGTCTTCTTGGCCTACTGATATGTAGTGTTGAGTGCGAATATTCGAATAGCGTTTTTTTTTTTTTTTATGAATATTGATACTTCGCTAGTTCGCGAATATTTAGAATATAGTGCAATATATTCGTAAAAACAAATATTCATTTTTTTTCCCATCAGAACCCAAGAAAAAGATACCGTTAACAAAGATAGAGAATATAGCGCAATGTCCACTATCTTCGTTAATTCTAGCAAGTCAACCAATAGGAAAGTCATAGCCCGTTCAAAGTGTCATTCGCAGTACGCAAATAATACATTATGTAATATTCGTGTACTGCGAATGAAACTTTGAACGGGGTATAATTTTCCTATTGGTTGGCTTGGTAGAATTAATGAAGATAGAGAATATAGTGCTATATTCGTATTCATTATCTTAACTAATTCTAGCAAGACAAATAAACTTGCCTATATACAGCTCTAAGTTGGGTGCGCAATGCGAGAATATTAAGTAATATTAGTCGCATTGCGCATCCAAATTAGAGTGGGGTATATGCAACTTACTTTACTATTGTTTGGCTGGGAAGAATTAACGAAAATGACGAATACGAATATAGCGCTATATTCTCTAAATTCGCTAATGTCATGTCATGTCATGAGTTGGAAGTCCCGCGAGAGACTTCCGCGTCGTCTAGCAATAAACATACGGCAAACAGGCACAGACACATCAAAGTTTATTGCAAGAACAAAGACAAGGAAGGAAGCACAGGGAAAACATGAGCTCTATGTACTGTCAGCACAGTGGGAGAAAACCCCCACTGCGCCACTGTCTAGTAATAGTCCAGAGGGGCGTGACTAATCAACTCCTGGTATTCACTAGGGCCCTAGATGGTAGGGTTAGGCTTTGCGCAGGAAGTTGCCAGGCTCCACTCTGGGGCGTGAACTAGACAGTGACAACAGGAATAAAGGGACAACAGGTACCAGAAGGTACCAACAGTACATAGGCAGAGATGACCTATACAAACAAGGAATCTAAACATAAACCAGGCAGTGAACAAGGCATAACAGGAGAGGCAAAGCATAACAAAATATTAAATACATAGCTCATGGCAACCAGCAACATGAGAGCTGCTGCACGGACGATGTCCACTGCACCAGCAGCAGGGGGGCTGCTCCGAGGGCATTGCCACGAATGGAGAACATAGTTACACAGACATAGCTCATGGCTACCAGCAACATGGAAGTTGCTGAACGGGCGATGCCTGCTGCAGCAGGAGAGCTGCTCCGAGGGCATAACCATGAGATGATAACGTTCCCCCTCCAAGGAACAACAGACCCCCTTCCGGGGGAGACAGGAAAAGCAAAGCAAGGCGAAAACATGAAAAACACAAGGTGCCTAAAACATTAACAAATCAAGGCAAAGGCAAAAAGACATGGAATACGGACAACAATGATTAAGTAAGCGAACCCACAGAGCAAAGACAGACACGGATCCCATGGGTCAGCAGCATGGGAGACAGAGTACAAACCAGGATAAGGACAGGACAAACACACACCAGGAGAGCTGACCCAGAACTGAGGGAAAGTCAGCCTAATATACAGGTTCCATTGGTGCAGCAGAGAGGCCACACCCATGGAGCAGACAGAGAGGATTAACTCCTGATAGAAACACAGGGGAGTTAACACACAGAAACGAAACCGCAACGAGGAGCTGCCGTACGAGCATGGACGTAAGGTCACAGCTAGAGATAGCGGCTGTGACAAGCAAAGTTGACTGTACCCAGCTCTTAGTTGGATGCGCAATGCGAAAATATTACTTTACCTATTTTTTTTTGCAATAAATCGAATACTAGGTAAAGTAATTTTTTCGCATTGCGCATCCAACTTAGAGCTGTCTATAGGAGACTTTCCTATTGGCTTGAAAGAATTAGCGAAGATAAAGAAAACGAATATAGCGCTATATTCTCTATCTTCGTTAATTCTAGCAAGCCAACTAAACCAATAGGAAAGTTATAGCCCGTTCAAAGTTAAATTCGCAGTATGTAATATTCGCGTATTGCGATTGAAACTTTGAACGGGCAATAACTTTCCTATTGGTTGGCTTGTTAGAATTAACGAATATAGCGCTATATTCTCTATATTTGTTAATTGTAGCAAGACAACCAATAGGAAAAATTGCCTTTATACCCCGTTTAAAGTTCAATACGCGAATAATTAAATCGCATATTATTCGCGATAAATAGTATAATGACGAATATTCGATTTAGACGAATATTCAATCGAATATTCGCGAAATATAGCGAAATCGAATATGTCACCTCCCGCTCATCACTACTGATATGTACATGTTTATTTAAACCATCATTTTAGACGCCGGTCTTAATACCCCTTTAACCGGCCGCTACATGACTTCAGCATATCCACCACCTGTCTAAATCTATGCCAGCTCCCTTGCTAGCATAGATTTAGACTATTCTCTATGCCTAGAACAGGCATAGAAAATGATAAATGAGATGGGCCTGCTGGTCCTCCCCCTTTTTTAGACCTGGCGTGAGTGTGGAAAAGTTGCAGATTTGGCCAAAAATCTCCTTTCCAACCAAATGTGCGCCAGATATATGCCAAAAATAAGCATCTATCTGATAAAAAATGACCTTCTAAATTTTTTTAAATAAGATGCACGCTACTGGGCCTTACTATAACACTGTTGTTTTGGGGTTCTGCTACTACTGTGAGTTTCCACCATCTTGTGCTGTATGCCACTGCTACTGCCCCCCTCCCCACTCTGACATGGGGCCACTATTGTCCCTGTTTGTGTTGACATCACCGTTTATTTTTCTTTTTTTCTTAAATCAAAGGATCCTGTATTTTGAGCTTCTGTAAGGCCTCTTTTACACTGTCAGTATTTGGTGAGTAGATGATCAGTATTTGTAAGTAAAAAGCTGGAGAGGGTTCAAGACACAGATGAGATACAAATATTTCCATTTTATCTCTGTTTTGGACATTCCTTTATCCTGCTACTGTCTATACTGAATAAAAAATAATGACATCTCTCTATTTATTCCAGGCCCTTTGCTACTGTGCATTAATAGTATTGCCTTGAAACTGTTATGTTCATGTATTGTGCCTGGTTCACCAGCAGGTGGCAGAGTATCTGGAGAGAAATCTTTAGATATAATTAAACTTACTATTCCCCTTTTTGGGCAGAAGTGATCTACTTCTGCTTCCTACCAACGGAATAGTTACAAGAAGTTATAGGCAGTTCAGACTTGATAGTGGAGTTAAGAAGACATACGAGATAGAGTAGTGAGGGGAATGGTCCCCCTCCTGCAGTAGGAGTCTCCAAAGGGAAGCAGCTCATAGAGCACCATGACTCCTTACAGTTTAAGAGACAGAGTATCACGAGGGGATCAACAGCCAAAGGCAACCCGCAAAAAAGGAACTAGAATAGTTAGCAGGTCCAGCTATCAGACTTAAGCCGGAGTTTACCCCAAAACCTGCTGGAACTAAGAGAAAGACCAAATATTGTCTGGATGCAAGTTTATTCAAGTAAAGCTGTTAAACTATCACGAAGTCTGGACTCAACTTATTCCCCACCTCCTACAACTCTTCCCTTTATTTCTCCGGAGCCTAACCCTGTGGATCGACTGTATCTAGGTAGGAAGACAGTGACACACGCAAAACTACTAAGTCCTCATCGAAACTCGGCATTCCTAAAAACCTGGGACGCTATCGGCCCTGGTGTCAGCGCGTTGCACTATGTTACTGTCACTGCTGCTGCCACCTTCCCTACTCTGTCATGGGGCCAATGCTTGGGGCACTGCATAATTAAGTCCACAGGGATCAATTAGACCTGACACTAACAGTGACCTGTCATACTGATGCACAGTAAATCTAGAGCTAACAGAGGGGATTAAAAAGAATGTGTTTGGGCTGCCAAAGCATGTATTAACCCCTTCAGTACCGAGTCGGTTTTCACCTTCCTGCCCAGGCCATTTTTTGCAAATCTGACATGTATTACTTTAAGTGGTAATAACTTTGGAACACTTTTATTTATCCAAGCCATTCTGAGATAATTTGTGTGTGGCACATTGTTCTTTATGACAGTCATAAATTTTAATCCATATATTTCACCTTTATTCATAACAAAAGCATTTTTGAAACAAAAAAATGTTTTAGTGTCTACATATTTTGAGAGATATTTTTTTAATTTTTTGGTCGATTGTCTTATGTAGGGGGTCATTTTTTGCAGGATGAGGTGACAGCTTGATTAGTACTATCTTGCAGTACATACAACTTTTTGATCGCTTGGTATTACACTTTTTGTGATGTAAGGTGACAAAAAATAGCATTTTTTTGGCACAGTTCTTATATTTTTTTACGGTGTTTATCTGACGAGTAGTGATGAGCAGCAGGGACAATTTTTGATTTCACCATATTTCACGAATATTCGTTAGAATATTCGTCATATATTCATGAATATTCGTATTCGAGATTATTCTATTGATTGCGTAAAATCGGCAATGAAATATTCACGTAATGCGAATATTCTAAAACCCGAATATATAGCACTATGGAATATAGTGCTATATATTCTTTTTTAGAATATTCGTAATTTTTTCAAATTTAATATGAACAGTAATTGGCCCAAAAGCAACTTAAGCAGGGAGGAATTATGACTTCAGATGGAAAAAAATAACATATTCTAAAAAACGAAAATATAGCACTATATTCTATAGTGCTATATATTCGGGTGTTAGAATATTCGCATTACGCAAAAATTAAATAATGAAGAATATTCTAATTCACTACAGACTACAATATTGCAGCCTTCTCACATTGGCTCACAAGCAAGAAGCAGGTAGGTCTACTAGGTAAAGGGTTCAGATAAAAAATAAATAAAATAATTTGTTTTTACGAATATATATCACTATATTTAAAATATTCGCGAATTTTCGAAGTGCCGATATTCGTGATAAAAATTCGAAATTCGAATATTCGCGCTTAACACTACTAACGAGGTAGATTATGTGATATATTTATACAGCCGGTCGTTATGGACATGGCGATACCAAATTTTTGTGTTTTTTCTTTTTTTTTCTATTTTGCATTTTAAAATCAGGGAAAGGGTGTTTTTTTTCTCACTTGAAACTTTATTTATTATTATTAAAAACATTTTTTCTTTTACTTTTTTTATTTTATTTTTGACCCAGTTCAACTTTTGGGGGTCTGATCCCCTCTGCAATGCATTACAGTACATGTGTATTGTAATGCATTGCCTTTTAGTGTATTACACTATGACATACTATAACATCATATGTCAGGAAGGGGTTAAAAGACATTGCACTGCAGGGGTTCACACGGGTATTTGCTGTATGCTGAAGGCTGCTGTATGCTTTTATTTTTTGTTTAACAGATGGGATTTTCTATGACTCTTTGTGCAAAGCACAGTGATGTAGACGGCGATAAATTACACCTGTAATGCTGACGGCACAGTACCTACAGGACGGATTAACTATGAATGTGGGTGTGTAAGGATGTGGGGCAATTCTCTTATGTGGTGAACTGCATAAATACTGCGACATCTCCCTTTGGTAAATAGATGTGTAAACACCCCAGAGTGGTGTTACCACTTCTGCACCTTGCTTCTATCTTTTATGGTCTAACCTATATGTCATCTATATTCTTATTTCCAGGTCCCTCAACACTGTGCACTTATATTAATGTTATGTAACTGTTTATATAATGTGCCTGGTTCATCAGGAGGTGTCAGCAAACACGGCAGTGCTGTATGTAGGTAGAATGGAGCTTTCCATTCCATTCTAACCCCCCTCTGGAGAGAAGTGGGCTAGTCCTAACTGGGGACCAGTTAGAGTGAGTTGATCCACTGCAAGGGGAAGTGTGTGCAGGGGCACGTCTTTTCTGGACATGCCATCGCCAGCCAGAGCACCTTAAGCTCTGGCCAGGGAAGCTAAAGCATAGAAGCCTTAGGAGCCAGAAGATTAGTTCCTCAGCTGAAGCTAAGTCTGATTAAAGAGAGAAGTGCAGGAAAAAGAAGAAGCCAAGTTATCAGCTTGTCAGTACAGCAGAGTGAGAGAAAGATATAGCAGAGTTGAGTTTTCCTGCCAGTTCAATGATGTAGCCTGCTGAAACCAAGACAAAGCCTGTAAGCTGTTGGAAGAAACGTTTATTCAAAACAAAGCTGCTGTTGAACTTCATCTCAAGGTCTAGACTCAAGTTATTCTTTCCAATCCCTCAATTATTCCCCCCTATTATTTGCTTGGGAGCCAAACCCTGGGGTCCAGCATTATCCAGGTAAGAGCACCGTGACACATAAAGAGACATTTATGCCGCACTACACCATCCCGCATTCCTACACCTGGGACGCGAGTGAGAGGGCCCTGGGGGGAGTCTGTCCATTGCAGATTGCAGAAAAGCATAAGCCAGTCTAAGTCTGTATTGGAGTTCCTGTTAGAGAAATACAATGAACTTATTAAGGTTGCAAAGTATGGAAATAGCTAATTTCTGGGCCATCTTGGATTCTTACAAGTTTAATATCAAACTGAAAATGCAGTTTTGGCACTGCACTGAGTAAATAGGTTGTTGCATCACACACTCCCTGTGGGAGGTTAGGAGGTTCCTGTGAGGAGCAGGAAGTGCCCAGATGGGGTCTCTGGATGGTGGTGCTGATAAACAGTGAGAGAGCAGCTTGGCTGTTTCTCTAAGTGAACGGACTGGCTCACTGAGACTGGCAACATCACGAAGTGGAGGTTTGCAGTGACGACCTCAGGAGTGTCATGTCTTAAGGGTCCAGTTCTGGAGGGGTCCAGGAAGTAAGGAAATGCGCCAAGAATCTGCTCAAGAATCTGCTCAAGAATCTGCTCAAGGAGGTATAAATGCTGCTTTGCCGCATAACATTACATTGTGGTGGACGGGCTGCAGGCTAAAGCGTAGCCAGAAGGGACTCACTCATTGACACCTTCTTTTCCTAGGAAAGTCTTGGCTGCGCATAGGGTGTCACATACTGGGAGCTGGAGCAAGGATTAGAGCTGCAATTAAAGGGACAGACATCAATTACCGCTTGATTACAAATAGCAAAGCCTTATTTAAAGGGTCAGATGTCATTTACCTGTTGATTAGAAATAGTATAGTGCAATACTTAGGGTGCACACCAAGGAGGAACTCGTCCAGGAGGAACATACAAGTGCAACTACGCTGCTTAAAGGACTTTGGGGAAAAGGTCAAATTGTCTGTTAGGCCGTGTTACAATTACTGATGGTTTATTCTCTGTTACCAATCTGTTTGATATATTCCCAGGTTCTTGTTCAGTACCTTGTCTAGTAAACTTAAAGGGAACCTGTCACCTCGAACAGCGGTCCTAAATCGCCGTCAGGACCCTCAAGACTACAGCAGTGGGATTCTGATCAAGTATATCTTACTAAATTCCGGTGGAGCAGTAGTAAGAAAATCGATGTTTAATCCACGGCTGGAGCGATTCTCTGCCCAGGCTTGAAGTCAAGGGGGCAGCGGCCTTCTTGCTTTAAGTTGTGGTAACCACGCCCCCTTCCCGCCCCATCACTATGACTGAAAGCGGGCTGTTCTGAGAAGCCAGTCGGCTGTCGGGCATAAGCGCTGTCAATCAAAGCAAAGGGGCCCGGAAGGGGGCGTGGTCACCGCAACTTGAAACAAGAAGGCCGCTGCCCCTTTGACTTCAAGCCTGGGCAGAGAATCATGCCAGCCGTGGATTAAACATCGATTTTCTTACTACTGCCGCACCGGAATTTAGTAAGATATATCTGATCAGAATCCCACTGCTGTAGTCTTGAAGGTCCTGATGGCGGTTTAAGACCGCTGTTTGAGGTGACAGGTTCCCTTTAAGTGCTGGGAAACAATCTTTATTTTTCATTATAGTTTTCCAATTTGTTCGTAAAAAATGTTGGCTGTCTGTGGTTTTGTGATAAGTTGTCCAGAAAACAGAAAAATTCGGATTGAAAACCCTGTGACCTGTTTATACCTGATTTCTTGTTCATTTGTAACAAAACAAATTTCTCATCGAAGTTCAGCGAATCGACCGAATTGTTTTTTTTCTACACTTCGCTAATCAATAATTGTTAGTTGTAAAGTTGTTGAGATTTAGAGAGGTGTCATGTGCCTCCATGTGCCATTGGTGTCATCTATGTGGAAGGAAAACTGTACTATGCTGTCTGGGGGGGTATCTTGTATACTCACTATTCACTCAATGGTTTCAATGCTGAAGCAGCACAATCTTCTCAGGAATCTAAGAAAATAAGAAAATCCAAGTGTTAGGTTGTCAGGAGAAGACTCTTGTGGTGTAAGTGGTGGTTAGTGGTCAGAGATTAGACAGGCTGGAGAATAAACATAGATGAACATGGGCCCCACTCCTTATTGACAGGACCCTGGATGATCGATCATCAAGAAAGACACCAGGGATAGTAAAGCAGCCAATGGGTGCACTGAAATGTGTAAGTGTCCATGTAAGACATGCAGAGAAGAAGTCCTCTATAATGACTGCTACTATCTGCGGATGTCAGCCACATCTACTAGATGGAGGTCAATATGAGTCCCACTCTATTAGCTCCATATGTCATAATAGGGAAGAGCAAACTAAGTGGGTGCAAAAAATCATAAAAACCTGCACTTACCTTAGCCCCCAGCTCTCACCTCCGCTGCTAATGGTGGAAATAGAAAGAGATAAGAAATATATAAATATATAAGATATTATAGTAACATCAGGAGAATAACAAGGCAGTACTACAGGGGCCATGTCCAGCCAGTACTCACTGGCTTCTTGGACTGTTCCTCCTAAAGCACTTGGGGACCCAGGATCTTCTTCTTGGTCTACAAAAAATCCCAAAAGAGGAAATGAAAGGTGTGATGAGCGGTGGATGGAGGATCAGTCTTTACGATGTGATCAGATCATTATTTCTGGACTCTGCTCTTACCTTTCCTCCCCCTCTCCATCCATTTCTTCTTCTCTGTTGGACATAAAACATAATAAATAGAGTTACATTTTATAATCAATGGGGATGCTCATTTTGAAGAGCTCTAGGTCCAGACGGTAGGAATTATTAAGAGTAGTCATTCGGGGTCAAGTCATGGAGAAGGCTTTTAGGACACCAAGGGTTGTGGACCAGATGGCTGCAACCTCAGCCTTACTCCTGCTATATACTTACATGGTCTCCATGGTATAAAATGTCGGACATCGTCTGATGGTTCTTATCCTACAGGAGAAACGACAGATCTGGTTAACTGGATACTCTCAGCACATGTGCCCCATATACCCATCATGCCAGCCCTAGAATGTGCTACAGGACTGGTGCCCACTAATAGGACTTCTATCTGGAGTTACCAGCAATAATTCTATCTCTATAATGTATTATAGGCAGAAGATTTACACTTAGAAAGTGTGAGGATCAGATAATAAATCCACTCCATGGCGAGTACGTCAGGTCTGGGGTAAATAGGGGCAGAATTCTGGGGCATTTAGTAAATCTCTGCCATTGTTATTACCTGCAGAACTCCTTCCTAATTCCCCATAGATTATATACAGGAGGATTGTTATCAGTTCACACATCAGAACTACTCCCCCATCATCCTACAAGGAAGACTCCTATATTCTAACAGTAGAAAAGGAAGGTGGTTATGGTGAAGTATAGTTACCGTATTGTGGGCTGGGACTTGTACACTCTGTACCACCACCTGATGGAAAAGAAGAGGACAGATATGACTTCTACATGTTCTAGAAATTTTTATCCCCAGAACTTATAGAATCGGCCTCATTATTACCCCTCTTTTATGAACCCCTTGGCCTTGAGGTTCTTTGTCTATTGGAATAATGTAGGGTCCAGGAGGATGAACACCATATATTGGGGCGATCATACTATAGGGCAGATTTATCACGTTTGGAGTTTCATATATCTAATTTCCACAATAGATTGTTTTATTACAAAAAAACGAACTTCCTTAATAGTCCTCGCCTCCTGAGAGATGTGTGCTCAGTACAGAACGTGAGATCAATGCTTGCTGTGAGCTGACACTAGAAATAATAAATATGTCCGATATTGGGTGGCCACGCCCCTCATGGATAACCATGCCCATTTGTCTTACCACTGTTCAAAACTGGCGTGTGGTGAGAGAAGATGTAAATTTAAGACTTTTTACCACCAGAAATCAGAGGAAATTCATTTAATACAACATATGTCCCTCAATGTCATTAACAATGTTTTGAATTTGAAATACTTCACAGTGAAGAACATACCTCACATCACAAAGTTCTCCGAACTCTTTCTCTGCCCCCTTGATAAGCTCCTCTGCAATGCGTTTCTCCTCATCCTGATGTTTCTCCTCCTTCAGATGTACTAATTTCTTCTCCTTATCCTCATTTTCCCCATTATGTTTCACCTCCATTTTCGTCTCTTTGACTACCTCCTCCAGATGTTCCTCCTTGCCCAGATGTTTCTTTTCCACCTCCTTAACCTTCTCCTGCCCCAGATGTTCCCCCTCTGCATTCTCCTTCTCCTCCAGATGTTGCTCCACCTTCTTAATGTCCTCCTCTTCCAGATTTTCCTTGCCATCTAGATCTCCCTCCTCCTTAGCTTCCTCCTCCAGATGTTCCTTTTCCTTATTTTCCTCTTCCCCCATCTCCATATTCTCCTCCTTCAGCTGTTTCTCTTCCTTTTTCTCCTTTGTCTCCTTCTTATTCTCCTCCTCCCTTCCTCCTTCTCCTTAGTCTCCTCCTCCTGATGTTTATCCTCTTTATTCTCCTCCGTCAGATGTTTCTCTTTTTCCTTTTTCTCCTTCTCCTCCTCTATACTGTAAAGAGTAAAGAAGATTACAGGTTAGAAAAAGTAATTAACTGATGTAATTTACCAAACTCACCCACAACTTCTACCAAAAGCCCTCTGTATCTAGTTGTCTAATCTATTCTCAATGTTTAAGATTAATTCTCATACTGTAGCTAAATCCATCAGTCCTCCCTCACTGGTGATTATACCCAACCCATACCAGCCCCTGAGGACTTCTACACGCCCATAACACTCAGTGCCCAATCATTGTACCCATCCTGTACCGGCCCTTCACCATCTGTACCCACACACAGGGCGCTCACTGGTATCTACACTGGATCTTGCACTTTTGGGGTTATATTCCCTCCTGTCTATGATCACATTCAGGGTAACATGTATTAGATGTATTTACCTGAATTTCTCTTTATCGCTCGCTATATCGCCAAATCTTAAAAAGGGAGAGAAGAAAAAACACAAGATAAGAAGAGAGAAGCAGAGACCTTACATGGAGGAGGCCTATAGGAAGAGGGGAGAAATGAGAGAGAAGAAAGGAGCCCAAGACAGAGTGTACTTACCGCCAGTACTAGCTGCAACTCTCAAGAGAGCGTCAGCTCTGTGTCTGTCTATATGATATGTGTGATGTCATAACAGCTGGGCGGGACTAAGAACCAGATCATTCTGTGACATCATAAGCAGCAGCACATAAGGAGCCACTAATTATAGAATGACAGAGAATCTGTCACCTCTGTGTGTTTTAGTAAATACTTGTATTCTTTATAAAATATCAATTATAGAACATAACTCCATAGAACTCTTCATTGTGCTATACCTCTTTTATTCCACTTGAAAATGTATTAATACACAAACAATTAAGTGCTGCAGTTTCCCTCTATATCAGGGTATGTCACCGAACAGTGTCAGCACTGATTGGATAGTATGTCATATTGGCAAGGATAATGGTAACACCCAGTTGGTGTTTCCCGGAGGAAAAACTTAGGTATTCTACAATGCTGAGTTCTAAGAATCGTGGAGAATACAAGCATTTACTAAATCAGAAGTGTCAGGAGAGCTGACAGATCATTTGTAAAATACTCTATGAAATGGAAGTTCTGCCCCAATTACTCCAAACTAGAAAAATGTAAGTAATAAGTGATGAGAGAGGAAGAGAAATAAAGGAGAAGGATGGACGAACGGATGAATAGGTGAACCCAAATTATTAACAAACAGAAAGGTTTCTATAGAATGTGTATGAAGGAGGAGACGGGACAGAGAAGCTCAGACAGCCTGACATTACCGGAGGAGACCTATAGAAAGAGGATGAGGAAGGACAGAAGGAAATGAAGACACAACAGGGGCCTAAGAAAGAGTGTACTTACCTCTACACCACTAACTGTAACCCTAAAGGGAGAGTCAGCTCTGCAGCTCCTTATATAATGTGTGTGATGTCATAATAACTGGGCGGGGCTGAAAAATCATAACATTCCGTGACATCATAGGCAGCAGCAGCTGTGGTTTAACCCCTTAATACCTCTGATATGTAATGCACTATAACGCTGTATGTGTCTTATGTCTCCATGTCAATTTCGCCCAGAATTTTGGGGGCAGACAGAGCTTTCTTTCAGTGGTTTATATCCATAAGGGACATTTTAGTTTATTATTTTATAGTCATGAAAAAACTGAAAATATCCAGAAATTGTTCTCATATTATTATCTTGTTCCTGGAAACGAGGACACTATATTTAATAGGTCCGAACCTACACCACCAAACTTCTTATTAAGACTGGCATCAAGTGGGCGCCAAATTTTTATTCTGGGGGTTCCCTGTGTGTAAAGCCTCCACATTGTATAAAGTACAGTACAGGATATAAATGGATCCTTTTGCAGCTGCTGTAAAACATTGTAACACACAAAGTAACATTGATGCTGTTCACATTCTGCGGCTTTTCTTGTGTATGGGGACACTTGATATATTCCGGGGATAACCTGCAGGCAGGGGTAGACTGGCCATAGACCCTACAGGGAAATTTCTCGGTGGGCTGATGCCCAGGGGGCCGTCCGAGCCCTTCTCACAGCTGCTGACCAAGTACAGTACATAATGATTTAATGCTAGAAGTACGAGGTACTTATGTACCCGGCCAGCAGCCATGTGCCCTCCTGAATTCAACTGTATCGCCATCCTCAGTATGGTAATGTAGCAGTATTTTATCCTACACTGTGGTGTTTTGACACATGGGGCCACTCTTAGTTTTTTTTTTTTCAGGGCCACTTCACATTCCCAGTCCATCCCTGTGTGCAGGACATAAATTACAGGGAGGTCTCCTGATCAGTATAGACCTCCTGGAGCAGGATCATTATGCCAGAGACTTCATGAGATAAGAATTAGTGTTGAGTGAGCATGCTCGGTCGAACACCAGCCAATAAAAGTGCAGGGAGGTACTGGCATGGACTGTAATGCCGTAGCCAAGTTGGCTACTGGCATTACAGTGATTGACTGAATGGAACGTGTCATCGGTAGTGATGAGCGAGCACCAAAGTATTCGGGTGTTCGGTTGTTCGGCCCGAACACATTGCTATATTCGTGTGTTCGGCCGAGCACCCGAATATAATGGAAGTCAATGGGAGACAATCAGGCACCCCCTGCTCTGAAGAGGGGAGGGTGCCTGGTCTATTGGAAAAGGTCAGAAAGTGACAGAAACACCACTGAAATGGATCGGGAACAGCATGGGATGATGTCTGGATGCATCTTGGAATCCCAGGTTGCTGCTGGGAATCATGTTGTCCGAGTTGACCACCACTTTTACTGACTGACAAAAATATGCACAACCCCCCAAAAAAAAAAAATTTCACAGGAAAAATCGTTAGGAAACATTCTTTCCTGTATATTCAATTGTATATAAAGTGCAAGTGCTGCCAAAATTTACAAGCAAGAGGCACTCCAAAACAGCCTGTATATCACATAAAGGAGGGCCTCATTCACATTGCGGTACAATTGTTCAGGTAGTGGGACTCCTACACTCAGAAAGCCTATGCACTAAGGCAGTGGTTCCCAAACTTTTTTACACCAAGGACCAGTTTCACGCAAGACAATTTCCCCAGGGCCGGGGGGGGGGGTTCTGGGGTGGGACTTAGGGGTGGGTAGGGCTTAAGGGGTGCTGGTCGGCGCTGATTGATTCACGCACATAACAAAACACAAGGTGCATATTTAAATATATAACTCTTTATAACTCCCAATGCCTCAGATCAGCCCCCCAACCTTCAGCCAGCAATCAGCCTCCCATGTCAGCCTTTAGCCATCAGCCCCCCATGTTGGCCTTTAGCCATCAGCCCCCCATGTCGGCCTTTAGCCATCAGCCCCCCATGTCGGCCTTTAGCCATCAGCCCCCCATGTTGGCCTTTATCCATCAGCCCCCCATGTTGGCCTTTAGCCATCAGCCCCCCCTGTTGGCCTTTTGCCATCAGCCCCCCATGTCGGCCTTTAGCCATCAGCCCCCCATGTCGGCCTTTAGCCATCAGCCCCCCATGTCGGCCTTTAGCCATCAGCCCCCCATGTCAGCCTTTAGCCATTAGCCCCCCATGTCAGCCGTTAGCCATCAGCCCCCCATGTCAGCCTTTAGCCATCAGCCCCCCATGTCAGCCATCAGTCCCCCATGTCAGCCTTTAGCCATCAGCCCCCCATGTCAGCCTTTAGCCATCAGCCCCCATGTCAGCCTTTAGCCATCAGCCCCCTTGCCAGCCTTTAGCCATCAGCCCCCATGTCAGCCTTTAGCCATCAGCCCCCTTGTCAGCCTTTAGCCATCAGCCCCCATGTCAGCCTTTAGCCATCAGCTCCCCATGTCAGCCTTTAGCCATCAGCCCCCATGTCAGCCTTTAGCCATCAGCCCCCATGTCAGCCTTTAGCCATCAGCCCCCATGTCAGCCTTTAGCCATCAGCCCCATGTCAGCCTTTGCCATCAGCCCCCATGTCAGCCTTTAGCCATCAGCCCCCATGTCAGCCTTATCGGTTTCCATGTCAGCCTTTAGTCAGCCTTATTGTCAGCCCCCATGTCAGCCTTTAGCTATCAGCCCCCATGTCAGCCTTTAGCCATCAGCCCCTATGTCAGCCTTTAGCCATCAGCCCCCATGTCAGCCTTTAGCCATCAGCCCCCATGTCAGCCTTTAGCCATCAGCTCCCCATGTCAGCCTTTAGCCATCAGCCCCCCATGTCAGCCTTTAGCCATCAGCCCCCATGTCAGCCTTTAGCCATCAGCCCCCATGTCAGCCTTTAGCCATCAGCCCCCCATGTCAGCCTTTAGCCATCAGCCCCCCATGTCAGCCTTTAGCCATCAGCCCCCCATGTCAGCCTTTAGCTATCAGCCCCCCATGTCAGCCTTTAGCCATCAGCTCCCATGTCAGCCATCAGCTCCCATGTCAGCCAGCCATCAGCGCAAATAAAATAAAATAAAAACACTTACCTCTCCTGCTCTTGGACGCCACTGCTTCTCACCATTGCTATCCTCTTGATTCTGCTGTCGGCTGTGTATCGCGGGCGCGGCGCACAGTGTGAGGTCACAGTGCGCCCTCACGCTGTGCGCAGCCCTGCACAGCCGACAACCGAGGACCAGGAAGCGGTGAGTACAGATCCTTCACTGCTTCTGGTCCTCCGGTACTAATTAAGCGCTTCTATAATGGAAGCGCTTCATTAGTACCGCGTTAAAGACGGCCCTGATTGTCGCGGCAAACAATCTTCCAGGGCCCGGTCCTGGGCTGTGGCCCGGCGGTTGGGAACCTCTGCAGTAAGGGAAAGGGCTGCCAAAAATTACAAGAAACCGACACTACAATACACCTTTTATTACACATAAAGGAGCGTCATACACACCCTTGAAAAATTATGATTGTGGTCTGCTGGTGACCCTCAAAAACATTTGGAGCAAGGGCCTGCTGGTGACCCTCTAAAACATTAAGGGCAAGTGCCTGCTGCTGAGCTGAGCCTCTAGAACATTAGGGGTGAGGGCCAAATCTAGTAGTGGCGCTGGAAAGAGCTCCTCTGAATATCCGATTGTGGGATCACTCGTTTGGCAAGCCTCTCCATGGTGGGAGGAAGGAGGATCAGAGTGAGGTTTCGGTTGACCAGACTCTTGGCTAAAGAGACTGGATGAGAGGGTGGTGCTTTACCGACTGGAAGCATTATCTTCAGCAATCCAACCGACCAACTGTTCGCACTGATGTGACTTGGACAGTGTTGTCCTGCGCCGCCCACCTAAGTTGGACATGAAGCTGGGTATGGTGGATTATTATTATTTTTTTCTGGTGCACCGACAGCAGGCACAGTTTTATTGTGGCAGGGCAACGGCCTCTGCGTGCACCATCAGCATCACGCCCACTTCCCTGTCCCTTAGTGCTCGCCTTCTTCATATTAATGGTTTGTCACTAGATGTGGAGCAGATTGTTTTACTGTCCGCTAAAGACACAGTTTTCGGATGCAGGACAGTATATGTCACAGAAACCCACAGAATATGGACACTATATTAGGCCCAGATTATTGAAATTTGTAATACAGACACTGTTTGCAGATGTTCTACAGTATTAGTTACAGAACACCACAGATTATGGACACTAGATGAGGCCCAGATTATTACAGACACAGTCTGCGGATGATGTACAGTATATGTCACGAATAGGTAGAAAATAAAAATATCTTGCTGGTGTCAAACACACACAGTAGCCCTTAAAAGCTTTTGGTATTAAATACAGCAAATTTCTCTCCCTTTCTGTCCCTTCTTAAGCACGGATGTCCCTGACACTGCTGTTAAATCTCCTGTGTAAAGTGTGCGCATCCAAAAAATATCAGTGACATCCAGTGTACTTCAATAGATTGTGTATGCTTCTTACAGTGACATTACTAGGGGAACATCTCCAGTGTAACGTGCGCGCCTAAAAATTTTATCTTTGACATACAGTGTACTTTTTTCGTAGACGCTGCGAACAGTGACATTACCTGTGGTACCTCTCCAATATATCGTTTCCTCATCCCAAATATCTGTGACATTACCTGTGACAGCATTGACATTATCTGCAGGATATCTCCAGTGTAACGTTTGCATTTAAAAAATGTATCAGTGACATACAGAGTAATTTTTCAATAGACGGTGTCCGCTTCTGACAGTGACATTACCAGGGGTACATCTCCAGTGTAACGTGTGTGCATAAAAATATCAGTGACATTCATTCAGTGTAATTCTTTATTAGGCAGTGGCGGCAGCGACATTACTTGCGCTCTACCCCCTGTATAAAGTGTGGACATTCAAAGTTTCAGTGACATTCACTCAGTGTTATTTTTTATTAGGCAGAGACGTCAGCTACATTACTTGCACTATACCTTCTGTATAAAGTGTGAACATCCAAAATATCAGTGACATTCATTCAGTGTCATTTTTTAATAGGCGGTGGCAGCAGCAACATTACAAGCGCTTTTGCCCAGGGACGCTACATTTCCCTGAAGGCACACTGGGTGAACGTTGTGGAGGCCGCCCGGGAGCGAGTCGTACTCCCTGGTATGGCACAGGTGCTACCGATGCCAAGAATTGAAAGCCCTACGTTAATCAGGGTTCCCGCCAGCACCTACGTTAGTGGCTCCAAGCCCCACTTCTCCACCTCCTCTTCCACTTCCACCTCTAAATTATCCACGTGCAGCACCAGTCAGCCATCAGTTGGTAGCTGGAAGCAGTGTAGCACTGCAGTGGGGAAGCGGCAACAGGCCGTGCTGAAGCTGATATGCTTAGGGGACAAACAGCACACTGCCGCAGAGCTGTGGCAGGGGATACGAGACCAAACTGAACTGTGGCTCTCGCCACTCAACCAACAACCAGGCATTGTTGTGTCTGATAATGGCCGTAACTTAGTGGCGGCTTTGGAGCTCGGCAAGCTCACACGCATCCCATGCCTAGCCCACGTCTTAAACTTAGTGGTTCAGCGGTTTCTCAAAACCTACCCCAATTTGATTGAGCTACTGTCGAAGGTGCGTTGCGTGTGTGCACATTTCCGCAAGTCATCAACAGCTTCAGCCGGTCTGTCAACGCTGCAGCACTGCTTGACATTGCCAGCTCACCGGATGTTGTGTGACTTGAGCATGCGCTTGAACTCAACGTTCCACATGTTGGCCAGGCTTTGAAAGGAGCAGAGGGCAGTAGTGGAATACCAGCTGCAACATGTTCATTTCCTTTTCAGTCAGCTTCCGCTAATCACAAGCGAGGAGTGGGCATGGATGTCTGACCTCTGTGAGGTTTAAAGAAACTTTGGGGAATCAACACAGATGGTGAGTGGCGATAATGCAATTATCAGCGTAACCATCCCACTGCTGTCTCTACTCAAACGCTCGATGCTCACAATTAAGGACAACGCTTTGCATGTGGTTGATGTGGAAATGGGGGAAGATATTACACAGGGTGATAGCCAGACCACCCTTAGTTCGTCTTCTCAGCACAAATTGGACGAGGAGGAAGAGGAGGAGGAGGAGACGGTTGCCTCTGCTACAGAGGGTAGTACCAATGGAACTTTAATTCCATCTGTTCAGCGTGGGTGGGCAGAAGAGGAGGAAGAGGATGAGGAGATTAAGAGTCATCCTCCTGATGAAGATCAAAGTTTTGGAAGATGTGAAGGAGTACATAGCAGACCGTGTCAGTGTCCTCAATGATCCCTCAGTGTCTTACAACTACTGGTTGTCCAAGCTGGACACGTGGCACAAACTGGCGATCTACGCCTTGGAGGAGCTGGCCTGCCCTGCCGTCAGCATTTTGTCTGAGCGGGTATTTGGTGCTGTTGGTGGCATTATAACAGATAAGCATATCCGCCTGTCAACTAAAAATGCTGACAGGTTGACTCTTATAAGAATGAACAAGGCCTGGATTGCCCCTGACTTCTTGACTCCACCAGAGGTAAGCTGTATAGGGTATAGAGGAAAGGGTATATGGTTGAATCCTCCTTTTCTCATCCTCCTCCTCCTCTTCTATCATATCAACATGCTTATTTGTCGCATATAATGCCCTCGCATATATGCCCTTGCATATAATATTTTATAGTGTCAGCTCACCTGCAGGCCCTCGCATATAATGTTTTAGAGGGTCAGCTCACTTGAAGGCCCTTGTATATAATGTTTTAGAGGGTCAGCTCACCAGCAGGCCCTCACCTATAATCTTTTACAGGGTCAGCTCACCAGCAGGCCCTCACCTACAATATTTTATGGGGTCTGCTCACCTGCAGGCCTTGAATATAATGTTTTACAGGGTCAGCTCACCTTCAGGCCCTCAACCATAAATTGTTCGATGGTCAGCTCAGCAGCAGACCCACACCGCTAATGTTTAAGATGGTGAGCTCACCAGTAGCGATGTACTATATGAGTGATGGGCAGTGGGCACAGTACAGTCTGTGGGCCTGACACACACTGGCAGGCAACTGAAATTATATTAAAGGGTAAAAATTTAATGATTTTTTTATCTGCAAGGTACTGTGCCACCCAATATGAGTGGTGGGCACTGGCAGTGGCCACAGTACCGTCTGTGGGCCTGACACACACTGGCAGGCAACTGCAATTATATTAAAGGGTAAAAATTAAATGCCATTTTTACCTGCAAGGTACTTTGCCACCCTATATGAGTGGTGGGCAGTGGGCACAGTACAGTCAGTGGTCCTGACACACACTGGCAGGCAACTGCAATTATATTAAAGGGTAAAAATGAAATGACTTTTATCTGCAAGGTAGTGTGCCCCCCGATATGAGTGGTGGGCACTGGCAGTGGTCAGAGTACAGTCTGTGGGCCTGACACACACTGGCAGGCAACTGCAATGATATTAAATTATATTAATGATATTACTTTTTTATCTGCAAGGTACTGTGCCACCCTATGTGAGTGGTGTGCACACAGTACAGTCTGTGGGCCTGCGGCCTCTCACACACGGGCAGGCAACTGCAATATATATATATAAAAAAAAAAAAAAAAAGCAGACTGATGTACCAGCCCTAAAAAGGGCTTTTTGGGGTGCTGTCAGGACGCTGTCCTTACAGCAGATGAGTCTTTGAGGACTGGAGTGGACACAGAACACTGGCCTAGCTAACGCTTTCCGTATTAAAAGGGTTCTTCACTTTGTTACAACTGATGATCTATCCTCAGGGTGTCAGACCCCGTCCGATCAGATGCTGATGATCTATCCTGAGGATATATCATCAGTTGTAACAAAGTGCTCTAACTAACACTCCCTGCTCTAACTAACACTGCAGCTTCAGAATGAATTTAAGATTGATGCTGTCCTTGCTTTTTGATAGGAGGTGGGAGGATCTGGGAGGGATGTTGCTGATTGGCTGGAATGTGTCTGCTGACTGTGAGGTACAGGGTCAAAGTTTGCTCAATGATGACGTATAGGGGGCGGACTGAACATCGCATATGTTCGCCTGCCACGGCGAACGCGAACAAGCGATGTTCGCCGCCGAATAGTTCGGGACATCTCTACTCACCAGCAGGCCCTCGCCCTTAATGTTTTAGTTGGTCAGATCAGTAGGCCCTTACTACAAATGTATTCGAGGGTCACCAGCAGGCCATCAATCATAATTTTTCAAGGGTGCGTATGATGCCCTCCTTTATGTGTAACAAAGGGTGTATTGGAGTGCCGGTTCCTTGTAATTTTTGGCAACCCTTTTAGTCTGTAAAATTGGCGTACTACTCGGACAACATCGTTCCCAGCAGCGACCTGGGAGTCCAAGATGCATCCAGACATTCTCCACATGCTGTTTCCGAACCATTTCAGTGGTGTTTCTATCAATTTCTGACCTTTTCCTATGAACTAGGCACCTTGCTCGGGTTTAGCGTTGAGCGAACTTTAGGGTTTTTGGTACTCTGACCCGGACCCGAACATTTCCGCAAAAGTTCGGGTTCGGTGCTCGACGATTTAATGGTGCTTGTTAAAAGGCTGCAGGGCAGCCAATTAACAAGCATTTAACTAGTGGGCCCTTAGAAGCCATGACAGCTATGCCTACTAATGGCATGGCTGTGATTGGCCAAGTTCAGCATGTGACCCAGCCTCTATATAAGCTGGAGTCACATAGCGCCGCACATCACTCTGCTCTTACTAGTGTAGGGATAGGATGCTGCTCCTGTGAGGGAGAGATTAGGTAACAATTCTGGTCTGGTGTACTTGGTGTTAAATTTTCAAACTACAGCGATTATTTTTGTGGGTGTTATGCTACATTTTTTATCCATGTGAGCCCAGTGCCACAGAAAAATTAGTTTTATCCGTCTGTTAGGTGGCTGTCGGCGGCCATTTTGTGCAAGTGTAGTGCACTTGCACCTGCATATGTGCCAGGGACAATAATTTAATCCTGTTCTTTTAGTTCAGTGGGCAACATATACCCATTTTTTAAGTGCACCTGCACTGCATATGTTCCAGGGGAAGGGAAAATAATATAGGTACTCCGTCTGTGACTTCAGGGCCCGGAGGGGGGCTGAATATCTGACAGCGAAAATCTATTCATTAAATCCATCTGTTAGATTCTAGGGGGGCAAATTCCCTTTCTTTGGCGGTCAAGTTCCCCTGTGGCCTGCAGAGCATACCTGTCAGTGAAAATAATTTAATTACATTAGTCTGCGACATATTTGTGTGACCTAAAGTGTTTTTTTCTCTTTCTGACACTGGCACTGCATATCTGATAGTCAAATAAAACCAGCAAATACTTCTGTTACATTGTCGGTTGACAAATTCCCATTTTTTGTGCTAGAAAGTACATTTTTGTCCTGCACTGCACTTCTGACAGTCCATTAAAACCGTTAAATACTGCATTTACATTTTTGGTAGAAAAAAAACACTTTTTGTGCTAGACAGTACATTTTTCGGCCTGCGCTGCTTTTCTGACAGTGAAAGAAATACACTTAAATCTATCTGTTGCATTGTGTCTGAAAAAAACACATTTTTTTGGGTGATAAAGTACCTTTGCTGCCTGCACTGCATAGCAGACAGGGCAATCATTTCCAAAAATTCATCTGTTACTTTGTTGGGTGACATTAACCCATTTTTGCTGTCAAAAAAACCCTGCTCTACATAGTTGACAGTGAAAGAAATTTCTACAATTGGTCTATTAAATTGGTGGTTGACATTAAACCATTTTTGCAGTATACAAACCCCTGCTCTGCATAGGTGACAGGGACATAAATTTCTAAAAAATCGTCTGTTCCATTGGTGGGTGACATTTTACCATTTTTGCCGTATACAAACCCCTGCTCTGCATAGGTGACAGAGACTTACATTTCTAAAAATCGTCTGTTACATTCTTGGGTGACATTAACCAAGTTTTGCCGCTGAAAAACCCCTGGTCTGCATTGCTGACAGGGAACTAAATTTAGTAAAATTGTCTGTTAAAGTACATTTGCGGCCTACACTGCATTTCTGAGGGTGAAATTTAATCAGTAAATCCAGCTCTTAGATTGTAGGTGGACATTTCCACCGTTATCAGACCAGTCATTCACAAGTGGCTTGGAGGGTCTGTTCCTTCTGCACTGCATACCTGACTGAGAAATATATTCTGTAAATTCGGCGGCGTTTAGATTGCTGGGTGATCTGTACCCCTTTTTTCTTTCAAAGTACCCCTGCACTGCATACCTGACTGGGAAATAGTTATATGCTGTAAAATCTCCATGATGTCTCATGATAAATCTGCAGCATGGGGGCCCCATGTGGCATCTATACACTTTCAAAATAATCCTTTAGTGGGGCGAATAGATGCCGGATGACTGGGACGCTTCATGACTAGAGATGAGCGAACTTCAAAAATTAGTTCGGCGTTCGGGTTGGGGTAATTGCCGCATTCCGTTATGGATTCCACTACCGCGGACTATCCCGGCATATGGAATCCATAAGGGGCGGCTTCCACGAACCCGAACTTTGGAAAAGCTAGGACCTGGGGTGACGTCACCGTCATGTGATCAGTGCAGGGCGTGGCTCAGCACTGGATCAAATCCAGTGCTGAGCCACCTCTTCTGAACTGATTACATGACGGTGACGTCACCCCAGGTCCTTCGGCTTTTCCAAAGTTCGGGTTCGTGAAAGCCGCCCCTTATGGATTCCATATGCCGGGATAGTCCGCGGTGGTGGAATCCATAACGGGATGCGGCGATTACCCCAACCCGAACGCCGAACTAATTTTTGAAGTTCGCTCATCTCTATTTATGACCCATTTTTTCTTTCAAACTACCCCTGCCCTGCATACCTGACAGGGAAATATATTCAGTATATTCGGCGGTGTTTAGATTGCTTGATGATCTGAACCCCTTTTTTCTTTCAAAGTACCCCTGCACTGCATACCTGACTGGGAAATACATTCTGTAAATTCGGCGGCGTTTAGATTGTTGGGTAATCTATACCCCTTACAAGCGCACCCTGGTAGACGTGCTGATGATGGCATTCCCACCTGACAATCAGTGAAAGCACAAGGTGAGGGCAGAGGAGGAGGAAGAAGTCGCCAACTCAGCTGGGGCACTGCCAGCACCTCAGAAGGCAGGGTTAGCATGGCCGAAATGTGACACACGTTAAACGCCACAAGAACCAGCACTACCAGCTGATATGGAACGTCTTAGCAGTAGAGATGGCCCGAACTATTCGCCGGCGAACAGTTCCCGGCGAACATAGCTTGTTCGCGTTCGCCTCGGTGGGCGAACATATGCGATGTTCGATCCGCCCCCTATACATCATCATTGAGCAAACTTTGACCCTGTACCTCACAGTCAGCAGACACATTCCAGCCAATCAGCAGCATACCCTCCCTCCCAGACCCTCCCACCTCCTGCACAGCATCCATTTTAGATTCATTCGGAAGCTGCAGTCTTAGTGAGAGGAGGGAGAGTGTAGTTGCTGCTGATTTAATAGGGAAATTGATAGCTAGACTAGTGAATTCAGTGTCCACTCCAGTCCTGAAAGACTCATCTGATCTCTGCTGTAGGGACAGAGTCCTGACAGCACGCCAAAAAGACCCTTTTAGGGCTGCAACATTAGTCTGCTTTTTTTTTTCTCCATATACATATTGCAGTTGCCTGGCCTGCCTGTGTGTGAGGAGCTGCAGGCCCACAGACTACATAGTGCCCACTGCCAGTGCCCACCACTCACACCGTGTGGCACAGGACTTTGTATCAAACAAATGCGTTTCATTTTCACACTTTAATCTAAGGTTAGTTGCTTGCCTGCTAGTGTGTGTCAGGCCGACTTCCACAGACTGTAGTGTGCCCACTGCCAGTGCCCACTGCCAGTGCCCACCACCACTCATACCGTGTGGCACAGGCATTTAATTTTTACACTTTAGTCTAATTTCAGTTGCTTGCCTGCTGCCAGTGTGTGTCAGGCCGACTTCCACAGACTGTAGTGTGCCCACTGCCAGTGCCCACCACCACTCATACCGGGTGGCACAGTAGCTTGCCGATGAATAAGGCATTTAATTTTTACACTTTAGTCTAATTTCAGTTGCTTGCCTGCTGCCAATGTGTGTCAGGCCGACTTCCACTGACGGTAGTGTGCCCACTGCCAGTGCCCACCACTCATACCGGGTGGCACAGTACCTAGCACGCGTAGTACCACTTATCTAAATAAAATGACAGGCAGAGGCAGGCCACCCGCAGGGGCCGTCGTGGTCGTGGTGCTGTGATTTCCACTGTCCCTGGAATAATGCCTAGTGTTCAGAGGCCACGTACCCTGAACCTGAAAAATTCTAGAGGACATAGTTGACTGGCTTAGACAGGACACCCAATCTTCAACAGCTTCCGCTAAGAACCTTGACGCACCATCCTCCTCCAGCTCAGCTTCGGTCACCTGCTCTCAAGTTACCACGCTCCCGCCCGCCGCCACCACCACCACTAGCCACCACAGCCGCTTCACTTGATCCGTCAGAGGAGTTATTTACACATCAGTTGGATGCAATTAGTGATGCGCAACCATTATTGCCAGATGATGTAGATTACAGGGATATGTCTCAGTCAGGCAGGATTACACACATGGACGTACAGTGTGATGATGATGATGATGTTGTACCCGCTGCTGCTTCCTTTGCTGAGGTGTCAGATACAAGTGAAGCGGTTGATGATGACGATGTGTCCACGGATGCCACGTGGGTGCCTGCTCGAAGAGAAGAAGAGGGAAAGTTCAGAAGGGGAGACAGAGAGAAGGAGGAGACAAGTTGGAAGCAGGGGAGGTCGTCGCAAGGAGTTAGTGGCACAGTCAGACAGCATGTATCGGCACCTGGGGTCAGCCAGACAGCACGCCAGTCAACGCATGCTGTTGCCACCACCAGAATGCCGTCATTGCAAAGCTCAGCAGTGTGGCATTTTTGTGTGTGTCTGCCTCTGATAACAGCAATGCCATTTGCAACCTGTGCCAAAAGAAACTGAGTCGTGGGAAGTCCAACACCCACCTCGGTACAACTGCTTTGCGAAGGCACATGATCTCACATCACAAACGCCTATGGGATCAACACATGCGTACAAGCAGCACACAAACTCAAAGCCACCATCCTCCTTTCTGGTCCAGCATCTTCAGCCACGTTAACCACTGCTGTCCTCCCTGCCCCTCTCAACCACCCGCCACTCCGCCTCTCACCTTCAGCAGTTCCATCTCATCTGCCCACAGTCAGGTGTCTGTTAAGGAAATGTTTGAGCGTAAGAAGCCAATGTCACAGAGTCACCCCTTGCCCGGCGTCTGACAGCTGGCTTGACGGAACTCTTAGCCCGCCAGCTTTTACCATACCAGCTGGTGGAGTCTGAGGCCTTCAAAAAATTTGTCGCTATTGGGACACCACAGGGTACCTGGACGAAATTTTTTTTCAAAAAAGGCAATCCCTGATATGGGACGCAACAGGGATTAAACTGATAGGAATAGTACTAGTTAAGACACCACTCGGGTGTGACAGTAAATTGCACGGTGCAGATGCAGTGATTGTGGATTAAAACAAAAGGGAGGGAGCCAGCGTTTTTTTAATCATCTCCCTGTTCGAAAAATTAATTCAATAAATGGACCCCAGATTGGGGACGTTAGAGGGATTAAATTGATGAGAATAGTACTACAGAAAATACCACTCATATCGGGTGTGACAGTAAATTGCACGGCGCAGACGCAGTGACCGTGGATTATATCAAAGGGGAGGGAGCCAGCGTTTTTTTAACCATCTCCCCGTTCGAAAAATCTATTCAATTGACCTTTCGGGGACCCTTGGTGTTGTACGTGGCTGGGTGGAGGAAGAAACCTTCAATGACATCACTGGGACGTGGCTAGCTTGGTATCCAACCTTGTGCAAATGGGGAGTTTGCGGTTGTGCAAATGGACTGTTTGCGGTGCATTAAAAGGGGAGTTTGGTCTGTCAATGTCTGTGAAGCGGACGTAACCCTTACACTACCTGATCGATACAACATTCATACCTGATCGTATACACACACTGGATGTTTTAAAGCATGTTATTCCAAACAATTTAGGAATGTTACGTGATTTATGCCCTTTATGGATTAAAACCAGACTCTGCGTCCACTACGTAATTTTCCATGGGAGTTTTGCCATGGATCCCCCTCCGGCATGCCACAGTCCAGGTGTTAGTCCCCTTGAAACAACTTTTCCATCACTATTGTGGCCAGAAAGAGTCCCTATGGTTTTTAAAATTCGCCTGTCTATTAAAGTCTGTGGCAGTTCGCCCGGTTCGCCAGTTCGCGAACATTTGCGGAAGTTCGCGTTTGCCGTTCGCGAACTGAAAATGTTATGTTCGCGACATCACTACTTAGCAGGAGGCAGCATTCCAGCAACATGGTGGAACAGTATTTGTGCACACACCTACATGTACTGACTGATTGCTCTGCCACATTCAACTTCTGGGTCTCTAAACTGGGCACATGGCCTGAGTTTGTCCTTTACGCCTTGGAGGTGCTGGCCTGCCCTGCAGCCAGTGTATTGTCTGAACATGTGTTTAGCACGGCAGGGGGCGTTATCACAGACAAGCGTAGCTGCCTGTCCACAGCCAATGTGGACAAGCTCACGTTCATTAAAAGGAATCAGGAATGGATCCCACAGGATTTGTCGGTACCTTGTGCAGAATAGACATGTATACCGGCCTCACCCAGCCTTTGTTATACTCCAGCGCACTTTCTCTTTGTTTTGTTTTATATATTCCACAATGTTTTGTGGTCTACCCAAATTCAATAAAAAAAAATAAAAAATATTAAAAAGTGTTGGCTGCCTCCTCCTCCTCCAGCGCCACGTCCACCTACACCGCCAAGTCCACCTCCTCAACCTCCCACTCCATATGGACCTCCTCCTCCTATTCAAGATTATTATTTTAAATTTTTATTTATTTTATTTTAAGTCATTTCCCTATCCACTTTTGCAGCCCTCTAGCCCTTTCCATGACAATTTTAGAGCCATTTTAGTACCCCAAAGCTCGGGTCCCCATTGACTTCAATAGGGTTCGGGTTCGGGGTCAAGTTCAGGTCCCGAACTCGAACTCTGCAACGAAGTTCGGCCGAACCCGGGAAACCCAAACTTTCAGTTGTTCGCTCAAATCTACTCGGGTTCTCCCATTGACTTCCATTATACTCAGGTGCTTGGTAGAGCATCCGAACATTCCAATGTGTTCGGCCTGAGCATCCGAGCACTTCGTTGCTCGATCAACACTTATGAGAATATGTAAATGAAATGACCTAAAACACTCCAGACCTCGCTAATGCTCATCTAGGGGTATTGCGGGTCATTTTTGGGCTGGGGTGTTTTAATGTGGGGGATGGGAGGCAACTTTAAAACTGCAGAGAGGGCAGCGACTAAAACAAGTGAATCAAGTGTCCCCCTGCCCCAAGACCCCATCACTTCCATAAAACCATCTGAGACCTTATTTTAAGCTGGAGTTCTTCCTGGACTCTTTAGGGTCCTGTTACCCTTCTATATATTCCAGCTTATTATTTATGATCCAGCTTTACACCTGAATTATGCCCATTGCATAGTTTTGTAAAATTTTATATTATACTGCTGTTTCGCAGTCGCACTCATCGCTGTATCCATAAGTGATGACTGCAATTTGCAATGAGTACTGTTTATATTCTACACATACTGTTTAATAAAATCTTATTGAACCATAAAATTGCGTAAATCACCACACACCCTGTAATAAGATACATAACATGTAATAATAAATATCAAACTGATATGAAGTTAATAGTAATAGATCATATCCTGCCTTTCATTTAGGCCGTCGAAGCTCTTGTTTCTAAATGAAAATCCAATCTGTTTCTCTGGCCAAAAGCTTTCTCCTATGATTCCCACATCTGAATGGTTGAGACACCCTTTCTATTCCACTAAGGCCTTATTCATACGTCCGTAGTGTGTTTTGCGGAAACACGGATCCGGAAAACACAGACGGCTGCAATGTGCATTCCGCATTTTGCGGACCGCACATTGCTGGCACTATATAGAGAATGCCTTTTCTTGTCCGCAATTGTAGACAAGAATAGGACATGTTCTATTTTTTTGCGGAAACGGAAATGCAGATGCGGAAACACGGATGCGGAAATGCGGATGCGGACATCACATAGTGTGCTGTCCACATCCATTCCTGCCCCTTTGAAATGAATGAGTCTGCAACCCTTCAGTAAAATTGCGGATGGGATGCGGATCCATTTTGCGGACGTGTGAATAGGGCCTAAAAGTGAAAGAGGATAAATCCCCCTTGTGGACATCAGTAGACACTGCTGAAATATTCAAAGCCTTCTCATTATTTACATCAGACAGATGTTTCCGCATCCTGGTCTTCAAGGTATTTGTGGTGCAACCTACATACTGCAGCTTACATAAGAGGTACACCACAAATCTGGTATTACAATTGATGTAACAAGATATTGTATAGGTGTTATTGGTATTAAAAGAAGTAAAGGTTTTTGTAATTCTCGGGAAATCGCAACAGCGAAATATATTAACCTGTTAGGGGCACAGGACGACCTATCCTCCAGTCAGGAACATATCGGAGCCCCTACATGCACCACGTCAAGGTTTCTCAGCATGGCATGGGGTCCTACCACTAGACTACCTATGGTGTGTGAACGGAGTCTGAAAAGTTCTGAGATCCAGCTCACAGCCCCGCTCCCCCTCACCTGCACTGCAGGACCAACAATGCAATGGGAGACAAATGAGGCCACAAGCCACACCTAAAACAGACCATGTAACACAGGCTCCAAGGTGCAACAGAATGTTACCAGCCATACTCAATGGCACATTCAATACATATAATACAAAAATCACTGAAATAAACGTGGCCTAAATGGGTGGAACTTCTCAAACCTCAAACACTGTTGCGTGTTTCTAAATGGGGAAGCAGTTCCTCCGCATGTGGTTTGCAGCAGGCGGCTATCTCCAGCCAAAATTGCATACAATGGAGGATGCCGGCGCGAACCACATGCACCACATAAACATCCCACACTAAATGTTGCATATAGCTGGTAACATTCTGTTGCACCTGGGCTCCAATATGTTTCTGACTGGAGGATATTGGCGAATGTCTCAGCTTTTAACATCAGCCTGAGGGATTGGCCAGTGTTGTCAGTTGCTTATCCTTGTGGTGCACTTTTTTTCAGTTACTTCTGTGTTTATATATTTTCATCAGCACATTGTTTCATTTTGTGTGGGATGTTTATGTGGTGCATGTGGTTCGCGCCGGCATCCTCCATTGTATGCAATTTTGGCTGGGGATAGCCGCTTGCTGCGAACCACATGCGGAGGAGCTGCTCCCCCAGTTAGAATCACGCAACAGTGTTGGGGGTTTGAGCAGTTCCTTCCATTTAGGCCACGTTTATTTAAGTGATTTTTTAAATTTAAAGTAATAACTATTTTAGGAGGTATCACTATTAGTGTTGATCGAGCACCAAAGTGCTTGGGTGCTCGGGTCGAACACATTGGGATGCTCAGGTGCTCTACAGAGCACCCGAGCACAATGGAAGTCAATGGGAGAACCAGAGCATTACACTAGGCACCCCCTGGAGGCTGTCTGGTTCACAGGAAAAGGACAGAAATTGATGTAAACACCACTGAAATAGTTCGGGAACAGCATGGGGATGATGTCTGGATGCATCTTGATCTCCCAGGTCGTATACAAGTAGATATATAACTTATACCAGCTGTCCATATCACTATATACAAGAAGATTTCTAACTTATACCAACCATTAATATATAATTATATACAGGAGATGGCCAGGTTATACCAGCATAGTAAATATCACTATATACAAGAAGATTTATAACTTATACCAGCTGTACATATATAATTATATACAGGAGATGCCCAGGTTATACCAGCACGCTCCATATCACTATACACAGGAAGATGTATAACTTATACCAGCTGTACATATATAATTATATACAGGAGATACCCAGGTTATACCAGCATGGCCCATATCACTATATACAAGAAGATGTATAACTTATGCCAGCTGTACATATATAATTATATACAGGAGATGCCCAGGTTATACCAGCATGGTCCATATCACTATATACAAGAAGATGTATAACTTATTCCAGCTGTACATATATAATTATATACAGGACATACCCAGGTTATACCAGCATGGTCCATATCACTATATGCAAGAAGATGTATAACTTATACCAGCTGTACATATATAATTATATACAGGAGATGCCCAGGTTATACTTGTGGTCAGGGCCACGGCACACCGGGTTAATGTATCGATACCTACAAACCCCTGGAGTGCACAAACGGTCTGAAATGTGCCATAACCGCTTCAACGAGAGTATACCTGAAGGAGGGCATACCCTGCCTGTGTTAAAGTAGAACCGAGGGCGGGCAGGGAGGGTGAGCTCGCAATGAAACGCTGCCTCCCTACGGTAGGACGCCGGCTTATAAGGGCAATAGGCCCCTCCAACAAATACAGGCCAACATATTGGCCTTAAAACCAGCATGGCCCATATCACTATATACAAGAAGATGTGTAACTTATACCAGCTGTACATATATAATTATATACAGGAGATGCCCAGGTTATACCAGCATGGTCCATATCACTATATACAAGAAGATGTATAACTTATACCAGCAGTAAATATATAATTATATACAGGAGATACCCAGGTTATACCAGCATGCTCCATATCACTATATACAGGAAGATGTATAACTTATACCAGCTGTACATATATAATTATATACAGGAGATACCCAGGTTATACCAGCATGCTCCATATCACTATATACAAGAAGATGTATAACTTATACCAGCTGTACATATATAATTATATACAGGGGATACCCAGGTTATACCAGCATGGCCCATATCACTATATACAAGAAGATGTATAACTTATACCAGCAGTAAATATATAATTACATATAAGAGATAGTCAGGTTATACCAGCATGGTCCATAAAAATAGATATTATATAAAAAGGCTGAGATGTACCTTTTCTTCAGAATGTTATTCAGATACAAAGAATGTGTTTCACCTCATGCTTTGCTGCTTGGACGGACAGTTGACTACCTGAGATATCTAATAGGGGAGGAGACTCGGAGTGCTCGGCTGAAAACCGTCGAGTGCTGAGCCTCACGATGCTCGAGCTGAACAGGTGTTCGGCCAAGCATGCTGGCTCAACACTAATCGCTATCTGTTTTAAAAGCAGAGAAATGGAAATTTTTAAAATTGCTAATTTTTACAAATTTTTTATAAATTTGGTATTTTTTTTATAAATAAAAATGAAATATTTTGACTCAAATTTACCACTGTCATAAAGTACAATATGTGACGAGAAAACATTATCAGAATGGCTTGGAAAAGTAAAAGCGTTTTAAAGTTATCACCACATAAAATGACACTGGTCAGATTTGCAGTAAATGGCCTCGTCCAAACAGCAGGGTCCTAAAGAGGTTAAATCAAAGGATCCAGTGTTTTGAGCATCTGTAAGGCCTCTTTCACATGGTCAGTATTTGGTGGGTATATGATCATAATATTTGTAAGTAAAAAGCAGGAGTGGGTTCAAGACACAGATGACATACAAATATTTCCATTTTATCTCTGTTTTGGACAATTTTTTATCCTGCTACTGTGTCTACTGGCGAACAAATAATGACATCTGTGTATTTATTCCAGGTCCTTTGCCACTGTGCATTAATAGTATTGCCTTGAAACTGTTATGTTCATGTAATGTGCCTGGTTCACCAGTAGTGTTGGTCGCGAATATTCGAATTGCGAATATTTTTCACCTAATATCTGCACTTCGAGAATTTGCGAATATTTAGAATATAGTGCTATTGTCATGCCTTTTCATAAGTATATAAACATTTATACATTTACTAGTGTTATAACGTGTATTCATGGCCTATGAGCAGCCATGTTGTACTTATGTTCACCCTCCTGTATGAACCTTCATTGTGAAAGAGAAAAATGGGTTCAAGGAAAGTTTCTTCCTGGCAGATGTGGGCCTATCTAAGGGAGTAATTTTACCTCATCACTAGGCTCTAAGCGGAGATAAGGTTCTTCCTGGCTCTTGTCTGGCATTTTTTCATAATGAGATGTATTGATGAGACAAATATATAATGTCTGTTTGTTTATATAGATGATCATATTTAGTTTTGACACAAGTTAATTGATAGATCACATATGTGTTGTTTTATGTTTCACATATTGGTTTTATTTAGTTACATGTTCTAATCATATACTAACGTATATTCGTCCTGTGTGTGTATCATCAGAAGCGTGTATTCCTGAGGTATGTGGGAAAGCATGCTCAGTTGGATTTCTGCTCAGAAAAGTTGTGTTATTTTCATAAGATAAGGAACCTGTGAAATCCTAAACCCCCACATTTGTTGTTAACATTTTAGCTTTATGACATGAGAATAGTTATACTAGTTTCTGGGAATTTAAGCTTTAATTGCTTTAAGTGTCAGGGGGTATGCCTCCCTTTTTGATGTATGTCCCAGGTGGTGGATGTCTACCACTTAACATGAAGTCACATTATATAAATTTAACTCCTAAAAGCTTCACATTTATAGCTTATACAACATTGCCGCCTAGGTATCGGCAGGTAACATAACACGTTCACCACAAAATATTTTGGGTAATGTATGATCTCACAGTACCATTACCATATGTGCACACCCTCTGGTTTGGTTGGAAGACCGTTATATAAAGGGGTGTATTCTTTTGATAAGTCTGTGAATATTAATCATAGACGGGATGAGAGAGGGGATTCCGAAAGAAAAAAACTACAAACAAAAGATTAAACAGACACGTGGATTTTATCCTGGATCACGGGGAACCCTCTGGAGAGCTGACCGTCCCTCCGGAGCCCTACTCACCTTTTTGGTAACGTATATCTTGTTTATTGCTTGCGGTATTGATAAGTTACTCAGCCCGGTATATAGTCAAAGGTCCCCATTTGTGGATCTGTAATTGATAAGGCTCCTGATCAAGTCTGATCATTCCCTTGGCAAAGATGCATATTGCTAATTGAGCATCAGACATTGGTACTTAGTCCTTGGGAACTTTGTTATTTCCTAGCCTGATACCGAGCTGGTAAATTTATAGTGCCGCCATATACCTCAATTGGATAAAAGGTGATAGAAAGGGGTACTTTTCTTTAATTTGGATTGTTGCATATCATTGCATTGGTTGGCGATATTCAGTATTGATTGAAAGTATTGGTATTATATTGCATTGTCTATCATTGTACAGGTTGTATTACCGATTTTGTATTTAGCACTTATGTAAAATAAACTCACATATATTTTTGCATAGACGATGGTACCTTGTTTCCTTTCTAGTTGCACAAAATAATTAAGGTTCTCGCAAACGAGCTGAGAGGATATTTGTAATTTCGAATATTCAATTTTTTTTTTTCCATCAGTAACCTACCTCTTGCTTGTGGGGCCAATGAGAAGGCTGCAATGTCTTTGTCTGAGTTTAGCAACATCCCTAGCAACCGACAGGACAGTTGCCCCCCCCCCCACCCTTACTATATAAGAACCTTAATGAAGATCTGAGAGAAAAAGCAGTGTGATTGCTGTGCTCTGTGCTTTTGCTGTATATACTGTACATTAGACAGTTAACTTAGATATTAGTGATGAGCGGCAGGTGCCATATTCGATTTCGACGAAATTCGTAAATATTCGAAAGAATATTCGTTTCATATTCGTCGAAATCGAATATTCGTCATTATTCTAGTTATCGCGATTAATATGCGATTTAAATAATCGCGTATTGCGATTTTAACTTAGGCTAATTTCCTATTGGTTTCATATCTAGAATTATAGCGAAGATGACGAATATGACGAATGTATTCGTCATATTCCTCAAAACGAAGATAACGAAGTATTCTCCATCTTCTTTTTAGCAACCTATTCGTCAACTTCGCTAATTCTAGCAATTAAATAGGAGGGTTGACTATAGAGACAGCTGTGTTTAATTCGCTATGCGATCATATTACTTAGCTTTTTTTAATAGAATAATTATATTACTTGATAATTATTATAATTATTCTATTTATTAAAAAAAAAAATTATATAATCGCATAGCGAATTAAACACAGCTGTCTCTATAGTCAACCCTCTTATTTGATTGCTAGAATTAGCGAAGTTGACAAATAGGTTGCTAAAACGAAGATGGAGAATACTTCGTTATCTTCGTTTTGAGGAATATGACGAATACATTCGTCATATTCGCTAATTCTACCAAGCCAAGAACGTCTCCATACTAAAATGTACTGTCGGATTTGAGAATTACGTTGTAATCGCAATGCGATTAATATAACTTGAATTAATCGCATTGCGATTTCAACGTAATTCTCAAATCCGAGAGTACATTTTAGTATATAGAGAAGTTCCCATGGTGATGGAGACGCTCCATGAGCACGGAAGTTGGCAGAAGCGGCAACGAGCACTGACTGGAGCAGCCAGGAAGCCAGGAATCCTCAGGACAGGTAAGAACTACTTTTGGGAAGTGGGAAAGAAAAAAATATAACTAAAAAATAAATAAATAAATAAAAACGAATATTCGAAATAGCGAATTTATAGCGCTATATTCGAAATTTTCGCTAATTAGCGAAGTGCCGATATTCGCTAAAAAAATTCGCTATTCGAATATTCGCGCTCAACACTATTAGATATATGATTCAGATAGTTAGGGGGAGATAGTCAGTGTAGGTTCAATTGGTTTATAGTGTAGCTGATAGGCTCGAGCAGGGTGTTAGGTAGTGTGATAGATTCTGCTCATACATAAATAGTGATGTGATGTCACCCAGTTGCATGTATTGTGTTAACATATGCGCATCATTAATTGCCGATTTTTGCAATCGCGAATATATATATTGGAGCACTCTACCTGCATTATAAAGCTATTGTAATGTTCTGCCTTGGCAACCATTATCTCAGTCTCAGTAAACTTCTAGCAGCTTGAAAAATATGCCCAAAGTGACCCACTCCTCTATTTCGCACACATCAGGCGAATATTACATTGACGATTTTTAGCAATTAAGAAAATAACTGTGAATTTGAGAATATATGGCAAATATTCGCCCATATATTTCGCAAAATATTGCGAATTCGAATATAGCCCCTGCCGCTCATCACTATTCACCTGCAGGTGGCAGTGTATCTGGGAGAAATCTTTAAATAGAATGGAACCTACCATTCCCCCTTTTGGGCAGAAGTGAGCTAATTTTGCTTCCTACCAAGGGAAGGGTTGCAGTATGTTATAGGCAGTTTAGACTCGATAGTGGAGTTAAGAAGAAATAAGAGATGGAGCAGTGAGAGGAAGTCAGCAGGTCCAGCTATCAGACTGAAGCTGGAGTTCACCCCAAAACCTGCTGGAACCAAGAGAAAGACCCAATATTGTCTGGATGCAAGTTTATTCAAGTAAAGCTGTTGAAAGTCTGGACTCAACTTATTCTTCACCTCCTACAACTCTCGCCTTTATTTCTCTGGAGCCTTAACCTGTGGATCAATGGTATCCAGGTAGGAGGACTGTGACAAACACATAACTAATGAGGCCGCATCGCCACTTGGTATTCCTAAAAACCTGGGACACAATCGGCCCTGGTGTCAGCGCATTGCAATACCTTGCTGTCACTGCTACTTCCATGCTCCCCACTTTGTCATGGGGTCAATGCTTGAATCTTGGTGCACTGCACAGTTATGCCCACAAGGATATATTAGACCTGACGCTAACAGTGACCTGTAATACTGATGCACAGTAAATATAGAGCTAACAGAGGGGATTAAAAAGAATGTGCTTGGACCACCAAAGCATGCATTAACCCCTTCAGTACCAAGCCAGTTTTTACCTTCCTGCCAAGGCCATTTTTTGCAAATCTGACATGTGTCACTTTATGTGGTAATTTGATTGGTACTATTTTGCGGTACAAACGACTTTTTGATAACTTGGTATTACAGTTTTTGTGATGTAAGGTGACAAAAAATGGCTTTCCTTTAGCACAGTTCATATTTATTGAAGGGGTAGGTTATGTGATATATTTATACAGCCAGTCGAGGGGCATTTTTTAACTTGAAACTTAATTTTTTTATTGTTAAAAACACTTTTTTTTACTTTTTTTTTTTACTTTATTTTTGACCCACTCTGGGAGTTCAACTTTTAGGGGTGTGATTCCCTCTGCTGTACATGTGTATTTTAATGAATGGCCTTTGCAAGGCATCTGGCTGTCTTCACACAAATCGGGTCACCGCAGCACGGGGACCTGAGGTTTTCCTCACTGACTGCTAACAAATTCTATGCTACGGTCAGCGCTGTAAAATCCAATGCCGGCAGGGGCCCTGATATCAGTGACTGTAGTAGTACGTCAAATTGTGGGAAGTCACTTCCCGCTATGACGCACTGTTACATCATATATCGGGAAGGGGTTAAAAGCCATTGTACTGCAGGCTGCTTCATGCTTTTCTTTTTGTTTAACAGAAGGGATTAGCTATAAATCTTGGTGCACTGCACAGTGATGTAGACAGCGATAAATTACACCTGTAATGCTGACGGCACAGTAGCTACAGGACGGATTAACTATGAATGTGGGTGTGTATGGATATGGGGCAATTCTGTTATGTTGTGAATTGTATAAATACTGCAACATTTCCCTTTGGTTAATAGATGGCAGCAAAGCATAATCCAGTCTAATACCTTATTCACATGTTAGTGCTTTGGTCAGTGATTTCCATCAGTGATTGTGAGTCAAAACCAGATGTGAAGTCTTCACACAGATCAGGCAGAATGGTAAGATCTGTACCTGTTCTGAATTTAGAGCCGCACATAGTTTGAGCTCAAGTTCACTGATGGAAATTACTGACCAAAATACTGAAGTTTGAATAAGGCATAAGTCTATATTGGAGCTTCCTGTTAGAGAATTACAATGAACTATTTAGGTTGCAAAGTTTGGAAAAAAGGAATTTCTGGATAGGAAATGGTAAATTCAGATGAACCAAACAGAAAGCACTTACTGTATCTTAAAGAAAAGCGAGTGCCTTGGTTTGGCCAACCTGCTTCCACAAAACAAAAGTAAAAAATAAAACAAAGTAAGAAAACACAGAATTTCTATAACATTTATCATGTTGAAAGAAAAATAATAATTGCAGAACGTTTTACTATGAATATCTATTTCCTTACTATTTATCAGCTTAATGAGTATATCTATTCCTCTTAAATAGTTGTTTCCCCAGTTGGCTTGAACCTAACCCCCCTGCTGGTATAAAATGTTATTTTTTTCTGAAATGTTCCATATGGTATGTTCTGAAAAAATAAAGACGTCCTTCTCCCTAAACATACAGATCAAAATACTTTTTTCTTTTTGGGTTTTATATCCTAACAATACCTCATCTGATAACCTATTGTAACAAGGCACCGAAGGTGCACTCAGTCTCCCATCAGCCACAGACCTGCTGCTTAACTTCAGGAGCAAGGATCTGTGTTCAGCCTTGTTCCCAGGGCAGCTTTGCTAGCTGGGAGGCTCCCTGCTCCTAGGTCTGCCTTGAGCACCGAGCTGATCACTCGGTGCTCGACTTATCTGTCTATCGGTCATGTGACGCTGGCCACGTCACATGACCCTCACTCCCCACTATAAATACAGGCAACCTGCTGGCCACAGGTTGCCTGTGATACTGGTCTATTGGAGCTTCCTTGTCCTTTGGGTCTAGTCTGCAGCTGCTTATCTCATTGACCTCCTGACCTTGTGACCTCGGCTCGTTCTTTGACCTCGACTTCGTCTCATCCTTTGTACGTATTTGCTTTCCTGGATTGACCTCGGCTTTGACTGTTGACCTTGCTTTTGCTCGTTCCATTTGTACGGCCCGCTTCTCCTGGTTCTGACCTTTGGCTTGTTGACCCTTCTTATCTTTCCTCTGTGCACTTACCTCAAGTAAGGGACCGTCGCCCAGTTACGCCCCGTCGCCTAGGGCGGGTAGTGTAAGTAGGCAGGGACAGGGGTTGAGGGTGGAGTCAGAGTGCACCCTCTTTCCTTCCTCTCTGATTCCTGACAGAATCACAGGCCGAAAAGTTTTTTACCATGGACCCCTTACAGAGCCTGACTGATCACGTGCAGAATCTGGCCCAAATAGTTCAAGAATTGGGGGAGAGATTACAGGCACAAGAGATTGCTAGGGATCTTCCTGTGCCTCCCATCGCTGCCCAAGTGGCACCTGCCTGTATGGAACCCCCCGTTAAGCTTCCTGACCGATTTTCAGGAGACCGTAGAAGCTTTGTGACGTTTAAGGAAAGCTGTAGCTTTATTTTCGCTTACGTCCCTATTCCTCTGGATCTGAGCAACAGAGGGTGGGGATCATTATTTCCTTATTACAGGGGGACCCCCAGGATTGGGCATTCTCGTTGCCTTCCGATTCGCAATGCCTCCAATCCGTTGAAGCATTTTTTCAGGCGCTAGGTGTGTTATATGACGAACCTGACCGTGCCATGGTAGCAGAGACCCAGCTGAAATCCCTCAGACAGGGTGACCGTCCGGTTGAGGAGTACTGTACCTTATTCCGTAAATGGTGCGTTTCCTCAGAGTGGAACGAACCGGCCCTCAAAAGTCAATTTAATTCCGGTTTGTCTGACACCCTCAAGGATATGCTAGTGTGTTATCCACCCCCCGAAACCTTAGAACAAACCATGACGTTAGCCATTAGGGTAGACAGACGGGTTAGGGAACGACAGCGAGAACATCTTCTTGTTCCACAGATGGTTCCCAAGATGGAGATGGGTCAGGTGATAGCAAAATCTGAAGGCTTCTCTGATGAACCCATGCAGCTGGGCATGACAAGGAAGGAACAGCGCCGTTGTCGTGGACTGTGCTTCTACTGTGGCAGCTCCGATCACTGGGTCCGACAGTGCCCTAAGATCCCTTCTTCCGGAGGTCCACCCAAACCAGAGGGCTCAACAGACAAGTTAGTCCCTGGGGTGGTAAGAAAAAAGCTGCTGGTTCCGATTACTGTGTCTCTGGGGACAGTCAGGGGTTTTGGTGACGCCTTTATTGATTCCGGGTCAGCATCTAATTTCATTGACCGTAAATTTGCTATCCAAATAGGAATTCCGATTTTAGCCCTTCCTCGCTCAGTGAACATTGTAGCCATTGATTCCACTCCTGGCGGGTGGTACGGTCAAGTTTTGTACCCCGGAGATCTCTCTTTCGGTAGGGGTGTGTCACACTGAGAGATGTTCATTCCTAATTCTTGAGAATCTACCCGTAAATGTAGTATTAGGTATGCCCAGGCTCCAATTACATAATCCGGTTATTAATTGGGCTACTGGTGAGATAGAAAGATGGGGTTCTCAGTGTAAGTCCTGCTTATCAGTTGCTTTAGCAGGGGTTCATACTATATCCCAAACCCTTCCGCCATATATTAGGGATTATGCTGATGTGTTTTCGTCATCCGAGCTAAAGAATTACCGCCCCATAGACCGTATGATTGTGCTATTGAATTAGTACCTGGGTCCCGATATCCCAAAGGAAGAATTTATAACCTATCTGGTCCCGAACGAAATTCTATGAGGGAATATATTAAAGAGAGTTTGGATAAGGGGCACATTAGGCCCTCGGTATCTCCAATGGGTCCGGGGTTCTTTTTGTTAAAAAAAGATGGAGGACTCAGACCCTGTATTGATTACCGTAAATTAAATATGATTACTGTTAAAAATCAATATTCCCTCCCTTTAATTCCCGACCTGTTCAATCAGGTTTTAGGCGCTGCCTGGTTTTCAAACTTCGACTTGAGGGAGCTTACAATTTGATCTGAATAAAGGAGGGTGATGAATGGAAGACTGCATTTAACACTCCTGAGGGACATTTGAATACCTAGTTATGCCTTTCGGGCTTAGTAATGCCTCAGCTGTCTTCCAAAATTTCATGAGATGCACATTTTCAGGAATTCATTGGGAAGTTTTTAATCATCTATCTTGATGATATTCTGATTTTTTTCTCCCACCTGGGACTCGCATGTGAGACATATAAGACTAGTACTAGACATTTTAAGGGTAAACCTATTATCAGCTAAACTTGAGAAATGCATTTTTGGAGTACAGGAGATCCAGTATCTTGGGTATGTCCTCACTAGTGTTGAGCGTACAGTTCGAAAATCGTTCGGGTCCGTACCGAATTTTGGGGTGTCCGTGACACGGACCCGGACCCGGACATTTTCAAAAAAGTTCGGGTCCGGTGTTCGTCGATTACTTCCCGCTTTCTGAAGGGCTGCACAGCAGCCAATCAGCTAGCGTTTTACTTCTTGCCCTAAGAGCCCATCACAGCCATGCCTACTAATGGCATGGCTGTGATTGGCCAAGTGCAGCATGTGACCCAGCCTCTATTTAAGCTGGAGTCACGTAGCGCCGCACGTCACACTGCTCTGACTAGTGTAGGGAGAGGATGCAGCTTCTGTGAGGGCGAGATAGGCACGGATAAAGAAGTGATTGAATGATCTACCTTTCTACACCTGTGCATCAGAACAACTCAGCTGAGCTGTTCACTGAAAGTCACTATTTTGTTGGAGACTGGCCAGAGCAATTTTTACTGGCACATGTAATCTGGGCTGACCGGCGGTGGCCATTTTGGGACTTGTGGTGCTACAGCAAAAGCTGCCACAACGTCCATTAATCTCATGTAATAGTCGATTTTTTCATAGATATACTACATCAGGGGTTTGGCTGTGCTTGTGTCACCCATACTAACTGCAAAAGATATTTAATATATCAGTGGTGAAACTGAAAGTAACCCACTTGGATAGCAAATCCCATGAATGTGCTGTTCCAGCTAGGCTAGCCAGTGCCACTACAGCCAAGTCCAATACTGTCAGCCAGAAATATATATTTTTTTATGTGCCAGAAATATAAATTAGAAAAGCTTTCACCGTCATAATAAAATTATTCTGGTGTTAGACCAGAAGAAGCACTCCTGTTGTAATTAATACTGTAAAAAGGCTTAGGCAATATTTCTCCCAGTGTGGGAAATTTATCTAGCAAAACTAGCATTTAAAAATTCTGGTGTTCTGAAATACCAGCAGTCTTCTTTGTAATTAATACCTGCAAAAGGCATTACATTGTCCAGTGTTGTAATTTTGGTGAAAAAGGCCAATTTAATCAATCTGGTGTTTGTTAGACCAGAAACAGTAGGCCTCACGTTTTTACTCCTGTAAAAAGGAATTAATACCGTAAAAGGCATTACATTGTCCAGTGTTGTAATTCTTGGTGAAAAATAGGCCAATTTAATCAATCTGGTGTTAGTTAGACCAGAAACAGTAGGCCTCACGTTTTTACTCCTGTAAAAGGAATTAATACCGCAAAAGGCATTACATTGTCCAGTGTTGTAATTTTGGTGAAAAAAGGCCAATTTAATCAATCTGGTGTTAGTTAGACCAGAAACAGTAGGCCTCACGTGTTTACTCCTGTAAAAGGAATTATATCTCCCGTGTGGGAATCTATGTACCAAAACTAGCATTTTAAAAATTCTGGTGTCCAATTTGCAGCAGTTTTCTTGTAATTAATACCGAAAAAGGAATTATATCTTCCAGTGTGGGAATTTTGGGGCTAAAAATAATATATTTTATTGTGGTGCGAGTTGAATCGCAACAATGAGGAAACATTCTATTAAGGGACGAGGACGCGGTCGTGGTGGTGTCCGTGGAGCCTCTGTTGCTGGCAGAGGACGTGGCCGTTCGGCCTCAGGCGCACAAAGTAGTGAACCAACTCCTCAAGTAGCCGGCAGAATTTACAGCGATATTTGGTGGGGCCCAATGCCGTTATGAGGATGGTAAGGCCTGAGCAGGTACAGGCATTAGTCGATTGGGTGCCGACAGTGCTTCCAGCACGTTCACCACATTGTCTTCCGCCCAGTCTTCTGCGGAAAGCGCACAGGTGGCACCTGAAAACCAAGCCCATCAGTCTGTCACATCACCCCCATGCATATCAGGGAAACTGGCTGAGCCTCAAGTTATGCAGCAGTCTCTTATTCTGTTTGAAGACTCTGCTCCCACGGTTTTCCAGGGGCGTCCACCTAGCCCTCTCCCCAGCGGTGGAAGACATTCCATGCACTGACGCACAACCACTTATGTATCCAGATGATGAGGACATGGGAATACCACCACAGCAGAGTGACCGAGTCTCTGATGATGACGAAACACTGGTGCCCACTGCCGCGTCTTATTGCAGTGTGCAGACTGAACAGGAGGAGGTCAGGGAGGAAGACTGGGTGGAAGACGATGCAGAGGACGATGAGGTCTTAGACCCCACATGGACTGAAGGTCGTGCCGCTGACTTAAATAGTTCAGAGGAAGAGGCAGTGGTGAGACCGAGACAACAGCGAAGCCAAAGAGGGAGCAGGGGCAAAGCAGAACAGCCGCCGTCCAGAGAGTTCGCCTGCTATTGGCCAGCGCCAACAGGGACCCAGCACCCCAAAGGCATCTTTCAAGGAGTTCCCTGGCATGGCACTTCTTCAAACAATGTGCTGACGACAAGACCAGAGTGGTTTGCACGCTGTGCCATCAGACCCTGAGGCGAGGCATTAACGTTCTTAACCTGAGCACCACCTGCATGATCAGGCATCTACATGCAAAGCATGAACTGCAGTGGAGTACACACCTTAAAAACAAGGAACCCGCTCAGGCTCCCCTGCTCCTCTACCGCTGCTGCCTCGGCTTCCGCCTCGAGAGGAATGCTGCCACCTGCCGAGCAGCAAACAGAGGATGTGCCACCGACACCACCACCACCACCGACCGTCACCTAGCGTCTCCACTATTTCACACAGCAGCGTTCAGCTCTCCATCTCTCAAACCTTTGAGAGGAAGCGCAAATTCCCACCTAGTCACCCTCGAGCTCTTGGCCTGAATGCCAGCATTTCTAAACTACTGGCCTTTGAAATGCTGTCATTCCGGCTGGTGGACACAGACAGCTTCAAACAGCTGATGGCCATGGCTGTCCCCCAGTATGTGGTTCCCAGCCGCCACTACTTCTCCAAGACAGCCGTGCCTTCCTGCACATGCAAGTGTCCGATAAAATCAAGTGTGCACTGCGCAACGCCATTTGTGGCAAGGTCCACCTAACCACAGATACGTGGACCAGTAAGCACGGCCAGGGACGCTATATCTCCCTAACTGCACACTGGGTAAATGTAGTGGCGGCTGGGCCCCAGGCGGAGAGTTCCTTGGCGCACGCCCTTCCGCCGCCAAGGATCACAGGGCATCATTCTTGCCTCCTGTAGCCTCCTCCTCCTACTCGGCTTCCTCCTCCTCCTCTGCTTCCACCAGCTCATCCAGTCAGCCACACACCTTCACCACCAACTTCAGCACAGCCCGGGTAAACGTCAGCAGGCCATTCTGAAACTCATATGTTTGGGGACAGGCCCCACACCGCGCAGGAGTTGTGGCGGGGTATTGAACAACAGACCGACCAGTGGTTGCTGCCGGTGGGCCTCAAGCCCGGCCTGGTGGTGTGCGATAATGGGCGAAATCTCGTGGCAGCTCTGGGACTAGCCGGTTTGACGCACATCCCTTGCCTGGCGCATGTGCTGAATTTGGTGGTGCAAAAGTTCATTCACAACTACCCAGACATGTCAGAGCTGCTGCATAAAGTGCGGGCCGTCTGTGCGCGCTTCCGGCGTTCACATCCTGCCGCTGCTCGCCTGTCAGCGCTACAGCGGAACTTCGGCCTTCCCGCCACCGCCTAATATGCGACGTGCCCACCCGGTGGAACTCCACCTTGCACATGCTGGAGAGACTGTGCGAGCAGCAGCAGGCCATAGTGGAGTTTCAGCTGCAGCACGCACGGGTCAGTCGCACTGCGGAACAGCACCACTTCACCACCAATGATTGGGCCTCCATGCGAGACCTGTGTGCCCTGTTGCGCTGTTTAGAGTACGCCACCAACATGGCCAGTGGCGATGCCACTGTTATCAGCGTGACGATACCAATTCTATGTCTCCTAGAGAAAAAGCTTAGGGCGATGATGGATAGAGGAGGTGGGCCAGGGCCAGGAGGAGGAGGAGGAGGATGACGGGTCGTTATTAGCACTTTCAGGCCAGTCTGTTAGAAGTGGCTCAGAGGGAGGTTTTTTGCAACAGCAGAGGCCAGGTACAAATGTGGCCACCCAGGGCCCACTACTGGAGGACGAGGAGGATGAGGAGGAGGTGGAGGAGGATGAAGAAGCAGGTTCACAGCGGGGTGGCACCCAGCACAGCGCAGGCACATCCCTGGTGCGTGGCTGGGGGATACGGAGGATGATGACGATACGCCTCCCACAGAGGACAGCTTGTCCTTACCTCTGGGAGCCTGGCACACATGAGCGATTACATGCTGCAGTGCCTGCGCAATGACAGCAGAGTTGCCCACATTTTAACGTGTGCTGACTACTGGGTGGCCACCCTGCTGGATCCACGGTACAAAGACAATGTGCCCACTTTACTTCCTGCACTGGAGCGTGATAGGAAGATGCGCGAGTACAAGCGCACACTGGTGGACGCGCTCCTGAGAGCATTCCCAACTGTCACAGGGGAACAGGTGGAAGGCCAAGGCCAAGGCAGAGGAGGAGCTAGAGGTCGCCCATGCAGCAGTGTCACGGCCAGCTCCTCTGAGGGCAGGGTTAGCATGGCAGAAATGTGGAAAAGTTTTGTCTCCACGCCACAGCTAACTGCCCCACCACCTGATACGGAACGTGTTAGCAGGAGGCAACATTTCACTAACATGGTTGAACAGTACGTCTGCACACAACTCCACGTACTGACGGATGGTTCGGCCCCATTCAACTTCTGGGTTTCCAAATTGTCCACGTGGCCAGAATTAGCATGTTATGCCTTGGAGGTGCTGGCCTGCCCGGCGGCCAGCGTTTTATCTGAACGTGTATTCAGCACGGCAGGGGGCGTCATTACTGACAAACGCAGCCGCCTGTCCGCAGCCAACGTGGACAAGCTGACGTTTATAAAAATAAACCAGGCATGGATCCCACAAGACCTGACCCTCCCTTGTGCAGAGTAGTCCTTAATAACTGCCTTAAACCATGTTGTCTTGTCCTGTGGTGGTTGATATGATGCCAGATTCCCTGCTATGGGACCTCTCTCCTTTGTCTGGATTCTGGGGTCGAAATAATAGTAAGCGACCTTCTCCATTGGTGGGTGATTTGAAGCCTGATTCTGTGCTATGGGACCTAACTCCAATTAATATTGGTTAATTTTATTTTAAAGTAAGTCATCATTTCCCTATCTACATTTGTTTGCAGGGGATTTACCTACATTTTGCTGCCTTTTGCAGCCCTCTAGCCCTTTCCGGGAGTCTTTTACAGCCTTTTTAGTGCCCAAAAGTTCGGGTCCCCATTGACTTCTATGGGGTTCGGGTTCGGGATGAAGTTCGGGTTGAGTTCGGATCACGAACCCGGACATTTTCCGGAAGTTCGGCCGAACCTCTCTGTAACCGTTTGGCACCCCGACTGGGTACCTCCGTTGAAAGATGCTTCTTGAGGATTCCAAGCGCTCTAGCCGACACCACAACCACCGAACCTGAGAAGCATACGAATCCTCTCAAGCCTCTGAATGCTGTAGACAGTTGAATAGGAACCATACGAATAGGTTTTCACTCCTAGCAGTCAGACTGGAACAGCATGCAATAAATCCTCCCCCAATAATGAGACGACACTTCACTTTGAGGGTTAAACAGGAACTCTCCTTTCCTGGGGCATACAGCCTCTTTTATTTACACTCCACAAACATAGTACGGCCCACAGGGGTTTGAAATACAACCAATCAATCCGTACAATAAACACAGACACTCCCACACAAAATACAGCGACCAATCAACATACAGCCAGATATATCACAATCCCACATGGCTGGTCCATTGTGGATGCTGATTAGGTCACAGCAATGTCCATTGTGAATATTGATTAGGTCACAGGTAATGTCCATTGTGGATGCTGATTAGGTCACAGCAATGTCCATTGTGAATATTGATTAGGTCACAGGTAATGTCCATTGTGAATGCCAACTGTCATTGGGGCCATAGTCGCAGGGTAAGAGGCTAGCAAGCATGCCTCTCCAATGCCCAGGGATACATGGCAGTTTGTCACACTCTCTAACCCGAACATCCAGGTGTTCGCTCATCTCTAGTCCTCACTCCTTATTCTTTCAAAATGGATGCTGGGAAGGTACTGGCAATCCAGGAATGGGTGAGGCCATCATCCCTTAAAGCCTTACAGCGCTTTTTGGGTTTCTCCAATTATTATCGTAAGTTTATTAAAAAATTTTCCATTATCGCCAAACCGTTAACAGATCTTACCAAAAAAGGGGCAGATCTAGTCAATTGGTCTGAGGAAGCCATTCAAGCCTTTGAGAATCTTAAAAGAAGTTTCACTAGTGCCCCAGTCCTAATTCAACCAAATCTGGAGGAACCTTTTATAGTGGAGGTAGATGCCTCTGAGGATGGAGTGGGCGCAGTATTGTCTCAAGGACCCTCTAACTTCTCTAACCTCAGACCTTGTGCCTTTTTCTCCAGAAAATTTTCTCCATTTGAGGAATGGAGACATTTTTTGAAGGGGGAAAAACATAAAATTACTGTTCTTACTGATCATAAGAATTTGTTATTTCTTGAGTCCGCTAAGTGTTTAAACCCTCGTCAGGCCAGATGGGCATTATTCTTTACTCAATTTAATTTTTCCATTACTTACAGGCCAGGAAGTAAGAACGTAAAGGCCGATGCCTTGTCAAGAAGTTTTTCTGCCTTTCAGTCTTCTGATACCCCTCTGGAACCCATCCTTCCAGCTAATATCATCATGGCATCATTATCCTCTGATATTGAATCAGCTCAACATCTGGCACCTGCGCATACACCTTCAGATAAGTTATTCGTTCCCGAGCATTTTCGGCTCCAGTTTTTGGGTGAGTGTCATGATTCTGTTTTATGTGGTCACCCTGGCATTGAAGGCACTCGTGAGTTGGTTTCCAGAGCATACTGGTGGCCTACTTTGTCAAGAGACGTCAATGCATATGTGTCTGCTTGTGAAGTGTGCGCTAGATCTAAAACTGTTAGGACACGTCCTGCTGGGGAGTTACAACCACTACCCATTCCCAGTAGGCCCTGGTCGCGTATTTCTATGGATTTTATTACTGACCTGCCGTCTTCTGAGGGTAAGTCAGTGGTTTGGGTAGTGGTTGACAGATTTAGAAAGATGGTACATTTTGTTCCTCTGAGTAAACTTCCTAGTGCTAAGAGTCTAGCTACTGTTTTTATTGATCACATTGTACGACTTCACGGGATCCCGGAAAATATTGTTTCTGACAGAGGTGTTCAATTTGTTTCTAAATTCTGGAGAGCCTTCTGTCAGAGAATTGGGATTTCTTTGGCCTTCTCGTCTGCTTTTCACCCTGAGACTAATGGTCAGACAGAACGACTAAGTCAGACCCTTGAGCAATTTTTAGGATCCTACATCTCTGAAAATCAACATGTGTGGGTAAAATTTCTTTCTCTGGCAGAATTTGCTATAAATAACCGTGTGAATTCTTCTACTGGGGTTTCTCCTTTCTTTTGTAACCTTGGAATACATCCTTGATTTAACTCTAGCTCGTTGATACCTTCTTCTAACCCTGAAGCCAATAGAGTAACTTCTGAACTGTGCACAGTTTGGGCACGGGTCCAAGTGAACCTGCAAAAAGCCCAAGAACAACAAAAACGGATGGATAATAGGAAGCGTTCTAAGGGGGTTAATTTTGAGCTTGGTGATAGGGTCTGGTTGTCTACTCGAAATCTACCGCTGAAGGTGTCCTCTAGAAAACTGGCACCACGGTTTGTTGGGCCCTATGAGATTATTGGCGTTATTAATCCTGTATCTTTTAGATTGAGATTGCCGGACTCTTTTCGCATTCATAATGTTTTCCATAAATCGTTGCTTAAGAAATATGATCCACCCATTGTTCCGTCGCAGTCAGCTCCTCCTCCCATACAAATTGACAATAAAGATGAGTTTGTAATCTCCAGAATTGTGGATGTTAGAAAGGTCAGAAACTCCTGGCAGTACCTTGTCCACTGGAAGGGCTATGGACCTGAGGAGAGGTCTTGGGTCCCAGCTACTGACATCCACGCTCCGAAACTCATCAAAAAGTTTCATAATGAGCATCCTGAGAAATTTGTACCCAAGGACTTGGGTCCGGTGGCCCCTCGTAGAAGGGAGGGTACTGTAACGAGGCACCGAAGGTGCACTCGGTCTCCCATCAGCCGCAGACCTGCTGCTTAACTTCAGGAGCAAGGATCTGTGTTCAGCCTTGTTCCCAGGGCAGCTTTGCTAGCTGGGAGGCTCCCTGCTCCTAGGTCTGCCTTGAGCACCGAGCTGATCACTCGGTGCTCGACTTATCTGTCTGTCGGTCATGTGACGCTGGCCACGTCACATGACCCTCACTCCCCACTATAAATACAGGCAACCTGCTGGCCACAGGTTGCCTGTGATACTGGTCTATTGGAGCTTCCTTGTCCTTTGGGTCTAGTCTGCAGCTGCTTATCTTATTGACCTCCTGACCTTGTGACCTCGGCTCGTTCTTTGACCTCGACTTCGTCTCATCCTTTGTACGTATTTGCTTTCCTGGATTGACCTCGGCTTTGACTGTTGACCTTGCTTTTGCTCGTTCCATTTGTACGGCCCGCTTCTTCTGGTTCTGACCCTTTGGCTTGTTGACCCTTCTTATCTTTCCTCTGTGCACTTACGTTAAGTAAGGGACCGTCGCCCAGTTACGCCCCATCGCCTAGGGCGGGTAGTGTAAGTAGGCAGGGACAGGGGTTGAGGGTGGAGTCAGAGTGCACCCTCTTTCCTTCCTCTCTGATCCCTGACACCTATATTCTTTAAACGTTCCAATCTTTCACAAGGTAAACCATGAGCCTAGAAGTAATTTGTAGTTCCCATATCTGCCAATAAAATTGCATTCAAGTTCCAAAACATATATGATATCTGAAATGAAAAAGATTCATGCCGAGCAGACTAACCAAACAGGAAGCACTTACTTGATTTCCTATAACAGTTAGTGCCTAAGTTCAGCTGGCCTACTACCATGTTAAATATGTAACAAAAATACAGAATGCATATATATTGAGTAATAAGTCAAGAAGGTTTTAAAAGTGTATTGAGTTAAAGAGTTGAGGAGAATAATGAAAATTATTTGGATTCATGGAGTTCAGATGAACCAAACAGAAAGCACTTACTATATTTTTTTTTTCTTTTTTCATTCTTATTTACTGGTTTGTGATGCCATAGATGTCTATGGGTCTGTGAAAATCACGAACACACCTCGGATGGCATCCACTTTTTTTTCCAAAACTTTATTAGTAGAAAAAAAATATACAAACTATCAAATTTTCCAGTCAAAATTACAATATAAAATTATCATTTTCAGTTCCCCATCATTACCCATTTCCCAACCCACCCTACCCTTGCGATGTGTCTCAAAGACCCTCCATAATCTCACTCAAAACATGTTGTTGTTCGTCCATCATTTTCGATGAGGACCTTGACACCTGATAGATAGATCTTCTGCCATTAGCAATGTTTATTTAGGTGGCTAATAAGTTAGCATTAAATGTTTTATTACATACCGAACAAATATGGTGTTTTTGTTTCAGCATTTGCAGCTCTGTAGTTACGAAGTGTACGCTTCCCCTGTGCTAGGATTGTCCTTCTGGATTCGTATGCCTGGCGACCCTGATGGATCAGGGAACGCTATGCAAGTCATGTAAAAGTGGTTCAGCTGTCTAGCATGTCTTCTGTCTACTTTCCAGGTCTCACTAGCATACATCAAGGAGGTTAACATTACCGCCTGGTAGACTTTAAGCTTTGTAGCAAGGCTTATTCCATGGGGGTCCCACACAATGGTCCGCAGTCTGCCAAATGCAGAACTTTCCTTTGCAATTCTGCAGTTAACCTCAATGTCAATTGTCACTGCAGGGGAGAGGGTACTGCCAAGATATGTATATTGGTCTACTGGGTCTACTGCATGCAGCTTTTGTCCTTTCACTGTGGTGGTAGGTTCTTGAAATAGGGCTTTCAATGCAGGCTGGTACATCACTTTTTTTTTTTTTTTTTTTTTTTGCGTTGATGATGAAGCCAAAGTTGTCACATCTTGGTTTGCATTTCCTGCTCTGATTCCGCATTAAGGGCACAATCGTCAGCAAAAAGAAACTCACGAAGCACAGTCTCTCTTTCCTTGGTGACAGCCTGGAGTCTTCATAGGTTGAACAATTTCCCGTCAGTTCTATACCTCAGATTGATTCCCAGGGAACTGTTCTGAACGGCATCTGACAGCATGGCTGAAAACATTATGCTGAACAGGGTTGGTACGAGCACACACCCATGTTTAACGCCATTTGTGACAGGGAAGGCCTCTGAAGATTCACAATTGTTTAGAACACAAGCCGCCATACCATCATGGAATTGCCATACCATCAGGATGAAGCTGTCTGGGCATCCAAACTTCGACATAATGCGCCATAAACCTTTGCGACTAACTGTGTCAAAAGCCTGGGTAAGATCTATAAAGATGGTGTATAGTTCACGATTTTGCTCCTCACATTTCTCCTGGAGCTGTTGAGCTGCAAATATCATGTCCATCATGCCACACTCTTTGCGAAAATCCCACTGTGTCTCAGGTAGCAGACCCCGTTCCAGATGGTCAATCAGATGATTTAGCAACGTTCGTGCCAAGAGCTTGCCTGCAATTGATAAAAGTGATATAAGTGATATTCCTCTATAATTATCGCAGACTTATCTTTTTCATTTCCTCTTATAAAGGTGTATGATGGACGCGTCTTTCAGTTCCTGAGGTATGGAACCGTGATTCCAGAAAGACGAACAATTGGGTGAGTTTTGAAACAAGCACTGCACCACCAGCCTTATAGGCTTCCGCCGGAATTCCATCAGATCCTGACGCCGTACCACTGGACAATTGACTGATGGCCTGTAAGGTTTCAGCCTCTGATGGTGGGACATCCAGGCTATAGTTGATATCCACCTGGGGTATTCTGTCAATTGCCTCATTATTCATGGTAGATGGGAGATTCAGCACAGAGTGGAAATGTTCAGCCCGATGCTGTAGAATCAGAGTTTTCTCACTGATGAGAGTTGTACCATTCGAATCCAGTAGAGGGGAGCTTCCTGAGGACTGAGGTCCATACAGGGATCTGATGGCTTCAAAGAATTGTTTGCATCGTTTCTATCAGCAAACTTTTGAATTTCATCTGCTTTTGCACTTAGCCAGGAGTCCTGTATCTTACGGAGTTTACTCTGTATAGTCCTGCAAGTGTTGATAAAAGCATTTTTCTTTGCAGTTGATGAGGGGGTCACACAAAAATATAATAGTTAATCCATTTGTTAGTTTAGTGGGTGACATATACCCTTTGTTTGTCTGAGGTACACCTGCACTGTATTTGTGACAGGGAAATAAATCTAGTTAATCCATCTGTTAGTTCGGTCGGTGACCTCAAAGAATGAGGAGAGCATCAAATAAGTGACGTGGCCCAGGTCGTGTTGCTGCTGGTGTTGGTGGAGCTCCTTTTGCAGGGAGAGGATGTGGATGTGGTTGATCTGTGCCAGCTGCATGCCCAAATGAAACACCTTCCTCAGGTGCACGTAGGCGACAGAACGTTCAGCGTTATTTTGTAGGCCCGAATACCCGTGTACGAATGGTGAGGCCAGAACTAGTGATGAGCGAGCATGCTCGGCCGAATATCTGTTCGGTTCCAGCATCGCTATGCTGGGCACATGGCAGTACTCGAGTACCACATGTGCTCAAGAAGAATGGTCGAGTCCCCGCCCCACACGTTTTGCAGGCTTTAAGCAGCCAATAAAGGTGCAGATAAGTACTGCCCTCACTGTAATGCGAGTAGACATGTTGGCTGCTGGCATTACAGTGATTGGCTGGCTTGAACACGTCATCGGATGCTATATAGCACCCGATGACTCATGTTCGGCTCAGATATATACAGGGAGAGCTGAGCGTAGGGAGGGAAAGACAGTGTGGGAACAATTTTCACAGTTTTCAAGGACTACTATATCTGTAAAGAATAAACCAAGGCAACTGGACTTGCTGTAGATTTTTTGAAAACGTTTCACTCGCTATATCAACGAGCTTTCTCAATTCTGGGTGACTTGTACAAGAATCGGGCAGAGAAACACCACCGGGCAGAGAAAATCCCCACCAGCACAGAGTCCAAGGTGAAGGAATTCAAACACCTCAAAGGGGCACTTAAAACTTGTGGGTATCCAGATTGGGCCTTTGTCAAAACAGAAGGAAGGAGAAGAAAGAACACCAAGACTACCAGTGAGGGCGAGAAGCAAGACAGATGCAAAAATATGGTTATCCCATATGTAGCTGGGGTGTCTGAGAAACTCAAAAGGATTTTTAATAAACATCACATCCCTGTCTGCTTTAAACCCAGCAACACACTCAGACAACAACTGGTTCACCCAAAAGACCCAACGCCTAAACACAAGATGGACAATATTGTGTACGCAGTCCAGTGCAATGAGGAATGCGCAGAACTGTATATCGGCCAAACAAAACAACAACTACATCAGCGTATGGCATAGCATAGAAGAGCCAAAACCTCTGGTCAAGATTCAGCCGTGTACTTACATCTAAAAGAAACAGGTCACACCTTTGAAGACAGTCAAAGACGTGTTTTGGATAAGGAGGCCGATTGACTCTACTGACTCTAATTAGGACTATGGAATCAACACTTTTGACCCCATGCTGTGTATAATGACCTAATTACCAGATGTTGATTTCAGTTACATATTTATTCCCAGAGAATTCTTGTACAAGTCACTCAGAATTGATAAAGCTCGTTGGAAGAACGAGTGAAACGTTTTCAAGAAATCTACAGCAAGTCCAGTTGCCTTGATTTATTCTTTTCAGATATACCATGACCTGGATAAATGAGAGCCTTCACAGACTTTAAGGACTACTGTGTGTGTGTGTTTTAGAGCAGCAATCTATTTACCTCCTGCAGTCTCAGGAACAGTGCTTTGGAAGGGACAGTTAGTGCAGGGAAAGACATTTGCTGTTTTTACTACCAAAAGCTTTTTAAAGAACCCAAAGTCCTTTTAAGGACTACTGTTTGTGTTTGTCAGCAGCAAGATATTTTTATTTTATATATTACATATACTGTACATCATCCACAGACTGTGTCTTTAATAATCTGGGCCACATCTGGTGTTCTTAGTGTGTGGCTTTGTGTAACCATTACTGTAGAACATCTGCTAACAGTGTCTGTATTACAAATTCCAATAATCTGGGCATAATATAGTGTCCATAATCTGTGATGTTCTGTAACCAATACTGTTGAACATCTGCAAACAGTGTCTGTATTACAAATTCCAATAATCTAGACCACATCTAGTGTCCATAGTGTGTGGCTTTGTGTAAAAAATACTGAGCTACATCTGCAAACAGTGTCTGTATTACAAATTCCAATAAACTGGGCCTAATATAGTGTTCATAATCGGTGGTGTTCTGTAACCAATACTGTCCTACATCTACAAACAGTGTCTGTATTACAAATTCCAATAATCTGGGCCTAATATAGTGTCCATATTTTGTGGGTTTTTGAGACATATACTGTCCTGCATCTGAAAACTGTGTCTTTAGCAGACAGTAAAACAATCTGCTCCACATCTAGTGACAAACCAATAATATGAAGAAGGCGAGCACTAAGGGACAGGGAAGTGAAGCTAATGTTGCGCCAGCAAAAAAAGACATCCACCGTACCCAGCTACATGTCCAAATTAGCTGGGCGAAGCAGGACAACACTGTCCAAGTCGGACCAGTGCAAACAGTTGGTCAGTTGGATTGCTGAAGATAATGCTTCCAGTCAGTTAAGCACCACACTCTCGTCCAGTCTTTGTAGCCAAGAGTTTGGGCAACCGAATCCTCACTCTGATCATCCTTTCTCCCACCATGGAGAGGCTTGCCAAATGAGTGATCCCACACTTGGATATTCCGAGGAGCTCTTTCCAGTGCCACTATTAGATTTGGCCCTAGCGCCCAGCATGCTTGAAGAGGGACCTGAGATATTGTGCCCTGATTCCCAACCTCTTGAGCCTTAACAGTCTCAAGAAGATGACAGTGGTGAACGGCAATCCAAGGTGGATGATGATGATGAGACACAGTTGTCAATCACTGAGGTTGTGGTTAGGTCAAGTCAGGAGGATGAGCAGAGTGAGGAGGTGGTGGATGATAAGGTCACTAACCCAACATGGGAAGGTGAAAAGCCGAGCGAGGACAGCAGTACAGAGGGTGAAGCATCCGCAGTAGAACGGCGAACGTGAATTTACACAAATGTTTGCGAACCGGGCGAACCGCTATAGACTTCAATAAGCAGGCGAATTTTAAAAGCCACAGGGACTCTTTCTGGCCACAATAGTGATGGGAAAAGTTGTTTCAAGGGGACTAACACCTGGACTATGGCATGCCGGAGGGGGATCCATGGCAAAACTCCCATGGAAAATTACGTAGTTGACAACCGCAAAGAGTTGTCAATAGTTGACACACTCATGACATGAATTTTATTCCTCTATGCGTCAATCTTGGTGTAGTGATGACTCGTGCGCACGTTCTGGAGATTGCAGGCGATGGCGGTTTTTCAAAGCCTATGGTCGTGCTGAGGTGGTTCAGTGACAGTTAAGTGACCCAGAAAACAATGATTCTGCAGTGTGGGCCCATTGTTGGCCTAGTAGGCTTTAATGATCACCTTAGATAATCACAAAGAAAATTAATGTTTTTTCTATGAAAAATTATCCAGCCGATCGCTTTTGGTCTGTTCACATCATCTGGGGTGTGCCAACATTGCCAACACACTCATAGAGGTGATCGTTTCATTGTGATACGCAAGCCCCTTCACCACAACAAGGTAAAAATCACGAAGGGGAATTGACACATGTATGTGCCTTTTTTTTTTTGTTTTGTTTTTGCAGCCAGAGTGCAGCACCAGAGGCTAGAAAAATTAGGCTTGAACCCTAGTTGGTGGCGGAGAAGTCACGCAAGTCATCCGGCATGCAGAGATTAAATACAGCAGTGTGGGGACCATTTTTTACCAAAGGCATCTCATCATGCCTTTTTTAGTCAAATGCATCCCCCACTGTCAGTCCCTTCGGGATCCATGCTTCATTCATCTTAATAAAGGTGAGGTAATCTAGACTTTTTTGACCTAGGCGACTTCTCTTGTCAGTGACAATACCTCCTGCTGCGCTAAAGGTCGTTTCTGACAGGACACTTGAAGCAGGGCAGGCCAGAAGTTCTATCGCAAATTGGGATAGCTCAGGCCACAGGTCAAGCCTGCACACCCAGTAGTCAAGGGGTTCATCGCTCCTCAGAGTGTCGATATCTGCAGTTAAGGTGAGGTAGTCTGCTACCTGTCAGTTGAGTTGTTCTCTGAGGGTGGACCCCGAAGGGCTGTGGCGATGTGAAGGACTTAAAAAGCTCCGCATGTCCTCCATCAACAACATGTCTGTAAAGCGTCCTGTCCTTGCCGGCGTGGTCGTGGTAGGAGGAGGATTACTTTCACCTCTTCCCCGGTTAGATTCCCGTTGTGCTGTGACATCACCCTTATACGCTGTGTAAAGCATACTTTTTAACTTGTTTTGGAACTGCTGCATTCTTTCCGACTTCCGGTATTTCGGTAACATTTCAGCCACTTTCTGCTTATACCGGGGGTCTAGTACGTGGCCACCCAGTACAGCTTGTTCTCCTTCAGCCTTTTTATATGAGGGTCCCTCAACAGGCATGACAGCGTGAAAGACCCCATTTGCACAAGGTTGGATGCCGAGCTACTCATGTCCCGTTCCTTGTCCTCACTGATCTCAGTGAAGGTCTGTTCTTCCCCCCAGCCACATACAACACCACGGGTCCCAGATAGGTGACAAAGAGCACCCTGGGATGCCTGCTGTGGTTGGTCTTCCTCCTCCTCAAAGCCACATTCCTTCTCTGACCTCAGACTCCTCTTCCAGCGTTGCCGCAGGTCCAGCAAGCGATGATGATGAGGCTGTTTCTGGTGGTGATAGTGACCACAACTCTTCCTCTTCCTCTTCACGCTCATCTACAGCCTGATCCAGCACTCTTCGCAGGGCACGCTCCAGGAAGAAAACAAATGGGATGAGGTCGCCGATTGTGCCTTCGGTGCGACTGACTAGGTTTGTCACCTCCTCAAAAGGACCCATGAACCTACAGGCATTGCGCATGAGCGTCCAGTAACGTGGCAAAAAAAGCCAGCTCCGCAGAGGCTGTCCTAGCACCCCAGTCATACAAATACTCGTTGACGGCTTTTTCTTGTTGGAGCAGGTGGTCGAACATTAGGAGTGTTAAATTCCAACGTGTCTGGCGGTCGCAAATCAAGCGCCTCACTGGCATGTTGTTTCGCCGCTGAATATCGGAAAAGTGCACCATGGCCATGTAGGAATGCTTGAAAAGGCCACACACCTTCCTGGCCTGCTTGAGGACGTCCTGTATGCCTGGCTACTTATACACAAAGCGTTGTACGATCAGATTTAACACATGTGCCATGCACGGCACATGTGTCCACTTGCCCAAATTCAATGCCGCCAACAGATTGCTTCCGTTGTCACACACCACTTTGCCGATCTCCAGTTGGTGCGGGGTCAGCCACTAATCCACCTGTGGGTTCAGGGTGGACAGGAGTGCTGGTCTGGTGTGACTCTCTGCTTTCAGGCAAGTCAACCCCAAGACGGCATGACACTGTCGTATCCCGGATGTGGAATAGCCCCCAGGGAGCTGGGGGGGTGCAGTTGATGTGGAGCAAGACGCAGCAGCCGAAGAGGACTCAGCCGAGAAGGTTAGCGAAGAGAATGGAGTAGGAGGAGTTGAGGAGGTGGCAGCAGGCCTGCCTGCAAGTCGTGGCGGTGTCACCAACTCCGCTGCAGAGCCACGCATTCCATGCTTGGCAGCCGTCAGCAGGTTTACCCAATGCGCAGTGTACGTGATACAGCTGCCCTGACCGTGCTTTGCAGACCAGGTATCAGTGGTCAGATGGACCCTTGCCCCAACACTGTGTGCCAGACATGCAATGACTTCCTTTTCCACAATGGAGTACAGGTTGGGGATTGCCGTTTGTGAAAAAACTTTTTTTGGCCGGGTACCTTCCACTGCGGTGTCTCAATAGCTGCAAATTTTTTGAAGGCCTCAGACTCCACCAGCTTGTATGGTAAAAGCTGGCTGGCTAAGAGTTCCGACAAGCCAGCTGTCAGACGCAAAGGGGTGACTCTGTGACATTGGCTTCTTACGCTCAAACATTTCCTTGACAGACACCTGACTGTGGGCAGATGAGCAGGAACTGCTGAAGGTGAGAGGCGGAGTGGCGGGTGGTTAAGAGGGGGCAAGGAGGACAGCAGTGGTTGACGTGGCTGAAGATGCTGGACCAGGAGGAGGATGGTGGCTTTGAGTTTGTGTGCTGCTTGTTCTCATGTGTTGATCCCATAGGCGTTTGTTGTGAGATCATGTGCCTTCGCAAAGCAGCTGTACCTAGGTGGGTGTTGAACTTCCCACGACTCAGTTTCTTTTGGCACAGGTTGCAAATGGCATCGCTGTTATCAGAGGCAGACACACACAAAAAATGCCACACTGCTGAGCTTTGCAATGATGGCATTCTGGTGGTGGCAACAGCATGCGTTCATTGGCGTGCTGTCTGGCTGACCCCGGGTGCCGATACATGCTGTCTGACTGTGCCACTAGCTCTTTGAGACAACCTCCCTCTGCTTCCAACTCGTCTCCTCCTCCTCTCTGTCTCCCCATCTGAACTTTCCCCCTGTTCTTCTTCTCTTCGAGCAGGCACCCACGTGACATCCACGGACACATCGTCATCATCAACCGCTTCACTTGTATCTGACAACTCAGCAAAGGAAGCAGCAGCGGGTACAACATCATCATCATCACACCGTACGTCCATGTGTGTAATGCTGCCTGACTGAGACATATCCTTGTTATCTACATCCTCTGGCAATAATGGTTGCGCATCACTCATTTCTTCCAACTGATGTGTAAATAACTCCTCTGACAGATCAAGTGAAGCGGCTGTGGTGCTAGTGTTGGTGGTGGCGGAGGGCAGGCGAGTGGTAACTTGAGAGGTGCCCGAAGCTGAGCTGGAGAAGCATAGTGCGTCAAGGTTCCGAGCGGAAACTGTAGAAGATTGGGTGTCGTTTGTAAGCCAGTCAACTATGTCCTCAGAATTTTTCGAGTTCAAGGTACGTGGCCTCTGAAAACTGGGCATTATTCTAGGGCCAAAGTAAATCAGAGCACCACGACCACGACGGCCCCTGCGGGGTGGCCTCTCTCTGCCTGTCATTTTTTTTTTTATTAGTGGTACTATGCGTGCAAGGTACTGTGCCACCCTATATGAGTGGTGGGCAGTGGGCACAGTACAGTCTGTGGGCCTGACACTCACTGGCAGGCAACTGTCTTTATATTACAGAGAAAAAATTAAATGACTTTTTTTTATCTGCAAGGTACTGTGCCACCCGATATGAGTGGTGGGCACTGGCAGTGGGCACAGTACAGTCAGTGGGCACAGTACAGTCAGTGGGCCTGACACTCACTGGCAGGCAACTGCAATTATATTACAGAGGAAAAATTAAATGACTTTTTTTTTATCTGCAAGGTACTGTGCCACCTTATATGAGTGGTGGGCACACAGTACAGTCTGTGGGCCTGTGGCCTCTTACACACGGGCAGGCAACTGCAATATATATATATATATAGAAAAAATAAATAAAAGCAGACTGATGTACCAGCCCTAAAAAGGGCTTTTTGGGGTGCTGTCAGGACGCTCTCCTTACAGCAGATGAGTCTTTGAGGACTGGAGTGGACACAGAACACTGGCCTAGCTAACGCTTGCCCTATTAATTCAGCAGCAGCAGCACTCTCCCTGCTCTAACTAACACTGCAGCTTCAGAATGAATCCAAGATGGCTGCCGTCCTTGCTTTTTTTTAGGAAGTGGGAGGGTCTGGGAGGGAGGGTATGCTGATTGGCTGGAATGTGTCTGCTGACTGTGAGGTACAAGGTCAAAGTTTGCTCAATAATGACGTAAAGGGGGCGGACCGAACATCGCATATGTTCGCCCGCCGCGGCGAACTAGAACAAGCGATGCTCGCCGGGAACTTTTCGCCGGCGAATAGTTCGGGACATCTCTAATCCGCAGCACCGCAACAGTCTGGAAGAGGCAGTGGGGTTGCAAAAGGTTGAAGTCGGCCCACACCAAACAGGCCCGCAACCGTTACACCTAGCATCCTCACCACCACCAACATGATCTGCCACATGGCATCCAAGCACCCTAATAAGTGGGCCGAACGCCTAGGTCCACAATCTGGGTCTGCAGGTCCCACCACTGCCTTCTCTTCCCCTGTGTTACGCACTGATGGCCAATCCCCTGTCGAAGGCGCAGACTCGGATACCCCTCGCCCTGCACCTGGACCTTCGCATGAACCGTCAGCAACAACATCCACTTTCCTGTCCCAGCACAGCGTCCAAATGTCGATAACACAGGCATTTGAACGCAGGCGCAAATACCCAAATATCCACAGGCCATAGCACTAAATGCACAACTTTCAAAATTACTGGCCCTTGAAATGTTGCCATTTAGGCTTGTGGACACTGAGGCCTTCCGCAGGCTGATGTCAGTCGCCGTCCCTCGGTACGCAGTCCCCAGCCGCCACTATTTTTCACGGTGTGCCGTGCCCGCCTTACACTAGTATGTGTCCCACAACTGGGAAGGTCGACCTCACCACAGATACATTGGCAAGTGCTGGTGGCCAGGGAAACTACATTTCACTGACCACACACTGGGTGCGGTCGGAAGTGTGTCGTATGCTGGGATGGCACAGGTGCTACCCATGCCCAGGATGTCCATCAGTGTCTCCACCAGCAGCTATGTTACTGGCTCCAACCCCAACTTCTCCTCCTCCGCCACCTCCTCCTCCACTTCCACCTCCAACAGCAGTCAGCCATCAGTCGCTAGCTGGAAGTAGTGTAGCACTGCTGTGGGTAAGCGTCAACAGGCTGTGCTGAAGCTGATCTGCTTAGGGGACAAACAGCACACCACCGCAGAGCTATGGCAGGGTATAAGGGACCAGACTGAGCTGTGGCTCTTGCCACTCAACCTATAACCAGGCATGGTTGTGTCTGACAACGGCTATAACTTGGTGGCGGCTTTGGAGCTCGGTAGTCTGACACATATCCCATGCCTAGCCCACGTCTTAAACTTAGTGGTTCAGCGGTTTATCAAAACCTACTCCAATGTGCAAGAGCTACTAGTGAAGGCGCGACGCTTGTGTGCCCATTTCCGCAAGTCGTCCAAGCCGGTCTGTCAATGCTGCAGCAGCGCTTGCGGCTTCCAGCTCACCGACTGTTATGCAATCTGAGCACTCACTGGAACTCTACATTGTACATGTTGGCCAGGCTTTGTGAGCAGCAGAGGGCAGTTGTGGAATACCAGCTGCAACATGGTCGTCGCCTTGCCAGTCAAATGCCACTATTCACAAGAGAGGAATGGGCATTGATGTCAGACCCTTTGTGAGCTTTTAAAAAACTTTGATGAATCCACACAAAAGGTTAGTGCGGATAACACTATCATCAGCGTAAACCATCCCACTGCTGTGTCTACTCAAATGATCGCTGCTCACAATTAAGGAGGACGCTCTGAATGTGTCAGACGAGGTAATGGGGGAGGACAATACACAGGGTGATAGCCAAACCACCCACAGTTCATCTTCTCAGCCCAAATTGGACCATGAAGAGGAGGAGGAAAAGGAGCTGGAGAAAGTTGCCTCTGCTACAGAGGGTAGTACCCATGGAACTTTAATTTCATATGTTCAGCGTTAATGGGCAGAAGAGGAGGAGGAGGAGGAGGAGGATGAGGAGATGGAGATTCATCCTGATGTCGACATCGACGTCTTGCCTAGTGGTACTCTGGCACACATGGCTGACTTCATGTTAGGCTGCCTTTCTTGCGACCCTCACGTTATAAGCATTTTAGATAACACAGATTACTGGGTGTTCATCCTTCTTGACCCCCACTACAAAGAAAACATCTCTCATTCCTGTGGTGGAGAGGACGAGTAAAACGGTGCAATACCAGAAGGTACTTGTTGAGAGATTGCTCCAAAATTTTCCATCTGACAACGTGGCCGGCAGAGTCCGTACTTCCTTAAGCAACCGAGGAAAGGAGAAAAGGGGAACACACAGCAGTTCCAACAAAGGCAGGGCAACACTTACCAAGGCATGGGACACTTTCATGACACCCCACCAGCAACCTCAGCCTGAAGCGCGGCCTAGTGCTACAAGGAAGGAAAAGTTTTGGAAGATGGTGAACGAATACATTGCAGACCGTGTCAGCATCCTAAATGATCCCTCAGTGCCTTACAACTACTGGGTGTCCAAGCCGGACACGTGGCACGAACTTGCGCTCTACGCCTTGGAGGTGCTGGCCTTCCCTGCCACCAGCGTTTTGTCTGAGCGTGTATTTAGTGCTGCTGGTGGCATTATAACTGATAAGTGTATCCGCTTGTCCACTGACAATGCTGACAGGTTGACTCAGATAAAAATGAACAAGGCCTGGATTGCCCCTGACTTCTCAACTCCACCAGAGGAGATCTGAGGTGCTGATGAACATAAAGGCAATTTTTGTCTATCATTTATAATGTACTTAATCTACTGTAGTGTAATCCCATGCACCTTTTTCATCACAAAAAAAGAGTTTTTGGTAGAATTTTGTTTTCTCCTCCTCCTCATCCAGATTGTATATATTCCCTCAACTCAAAATCTTTTATAGGATCAGCTCAACTGCAGGCCCTCAACTCAATTTTTTTTATAGGGTCAGCTGAACAGCATCCACTCGTATATAATGTTTTAGAGTGTCATTTGAACAGCATGCACTCGCATATAATGTTTTAGAGCGTCAGCTGAACAGCATGCACTCGCATATAATGTTTTAGAGCGTCAGCTGAACAGCATGCACTCGCATATATTGTTTTAGAGCGTCAGCTAACCTGCAGTCACTCGCATATAATATTTTAGAGCATCAGCTCATCAGCAGGCACTTGCATATAATGTTTTAGCGCATCAGCTCAGCAGCAGGCCCTCGCCCCTAATGTTTTAGAGGGTCACCAGCAGGCCCTTGCTCCAAATGTTTTTGAGGGTCACCAGCAGGCCACCAATCATAATTTTTCAAGGGTGTGTATGATTCCCTCCTTTATGTGTAATACAGGGTATATTGTAGTGCCAGTTCCTTGTAATTTTTGGCAGCTCTTTCACTTTATATACAATTGAATATACAGGTAATAATTTTTCATAACAATTTTTCCTGTGAAATTTTTATTTTTTATTTTTTTTTGGGGGGGGGGTTTGTGCGTATTTTTGTCAGTCTGTAAAAGTGGCATACAACTCTGACAACATGGTTCCCAGCAGCAACCTGAGAGTCCAAGATGCATCCAGACATCGTCCCCATGCTGTTCCCGATCCATTTCGGTGGGGTTTCTGTCACTTTTTGACCTTTTCCAATGGACCAGGCACCCTCCCCTCTTCAAAGCAGGGGATGCCTGATTGTCTCCCATTGACTTCCATTATACTCGGTTGCTCGGCCTAACACACGAATATAGCAATGTGTTCGGCCCAAACACCAGAATACTTTGATGCTCGCTCATCACTACCCATGACGCGTTCTGGCCAGCCAATCAGCGCATAGGCTTTGAGTGTAGGAGTCTCACTACCTGAACAATTGTACCAAAATGTGAATGAGGCCCTCCTTTATGTGATATACAGGCTGTTTCGGAGTGACTCTTGCTTGTAATTTTTGTCAGCACTTTATATACAATTAAATATACAGGAAAGAATGTTTCCTAACAATTTTTCCTGTGAAATTGTTTTTTTTTAAATTTATTTATTTTTAAAAATTTTTGGGGGGTGGGTTATTTTTGTCAGTACGTAAAAGTGGCGTACAACTCGGACAACATGGTTCCCAGCAGCGACCTGAGAGTCCAAGATGCATCCAGACATTGTCCCCATGCTGTTCCTGATCCATTTCGGTGGTGTTTCTGTCACGTTCTGACCTTTTCCAATGGACCGGGCTCTTCAGAGCAGGGGGTGCCTGGATGTCTCCCATTGACTTCCATTATACTTGGGTGCTCGGCCGAGCACACGAATATAGCAATGTGTTCAGGCCGAACACCCGAATACTTTGGTGCTCGATTATCACTACAGATAAAATATAAGTTTGGAAAATGAGCTGGCTAATAGAAAACCGACACATCAAAAATCAGGTGAACATCATTAACTCTCCAAAGGTTTATGATTAATTATTCAAAGAGGGAAAACACTTGAAATAAAGAGCAATGCTTTGTATATAAAACATCAAATCATATCAATGGTTAAAAAGAAAAAAATAACATGTTCGAAAATTGCATAAATTAGCACACACCCTGTAATAAGATGCATAACATGTAATAATAAATATCAAACTGATATGGAGTTAATAGTAATAGGTCCCATCCTGCCTTTTATTTAGGCCGGTCGGAGCTCTTATTTCTAACATGAAAATCCAATATTTCTCTGGCCAAAAGCTTTCTCCTATGATCTCCACCTCTGAATGGTTGAGACACCCTTTCTATTCCACTAAAAGTGAAAGAGGATAAATCCACCTTGTGGACATCAGTAAAGTGTCTAGATACTGCTGAAATATTCAAAGCCTTCTTTATTTACATCAGACAGATGTTTCTGTATCCTGGTCTTCAAGGTATTTGTTGTGCAACCTACGTACAGCTTACATAAGAGGTACACCACAAATCTGGTATTACAATTGATGTATGAAGATATTCTCTAGATGTTATTGGTATTAAAATAAGTAAAGATTTTCGGAATACTCGCAAAATCGCAATAGGGGCATATATTAAGTCCGCATTTAAAGAAACCTTTTGTTTGTAACCATGTGCAATAAGGTTTATCAGAAAAAAATAATTCAATGGTAAGTGCCGTTTTAAACAAATTCACAGAATAAAGTAGTCTAAACGGCAAAAAATGCTCAAAACCCCAAATGCTGTTCCGCATTTCTAACTGGGGGAGCAAATCCTGAACATGTGATCTGTTGCTAATGGCAATCCCTAGCAAATAATGCATACAATGGAGGATTCCCGCAACGGACCCCATGTAAGACAAATGTGCGGATGTGAACATATAAGAAACAAAAACAGAAAATAACTAAATTGGTGATCTACAATGGTAAATGCAATTGACAATATGTGGCTAAAACCCCACGCTGATATTAAAATGAGACTTTCGCCAATATATTCTTATATCAAGAACATACTGGAGCCAACACACCCTAGTTAAGATCTCTCAATATGGCACGGGACCTAACGCTAACCTACCTTGCCATATGGGCAATTTCTGTGTGTCAGACCTTATGCCCTATCAGAAGTAGCCCATATGGCAAGGTAGGTTAGCGTTAGGTCCCATGCCATATTGAGAGACCTTTACGAGGTGCGCGGGCTCTGGTATGTTCTTGATATAAGAATATATTAGCGAAAGTCTCATTTTAATATAAGCGTGCGGATTTAGCCATATATTGTCAATTACAATAACCATTATACTGCACCAATTTAGTGATTTTAAGTGATTTAGGTGCCTTTTTAGCAACACAATTCACAACTTTCTGTAAGATTTTTGAAAAAATCTCATCTTAAGGTAATATAGGAATGTATCTATTAATGATATCTGTGACCTGTCTACACTCAAGTAGAGATGTCCCGAACTATTCGCCGGCGAACAGTTCCCGGCGAACATCGCTTGTTCGAGTTCGCCGCGGCGGGCGAACATATGCGATGTTCTGTCCGCCCCCTATACATCATCATTGAGCAAACTTTGACAATGTACCTCACAGTCAGCAGACACATTCCAGCCAATCAGCAGCATACCCTCCCTCCCAGACCCTCCCACCTCCTATCAAAAAGCAAGGACAGCATCCATCTTAGATTCATTCTGAAGCTGTAGTGTTAGTTAGGGCAGGGAGAGTGGTGCTGCTGCCGAATTAATAGGGAAAGCAGTAGCTAGACCAGTGTTCTGTGTCCACTCCAGTCCTCAAAGACTCAATTGCTGTAAGGACAGCGTCCTGTCAGCACCCCAAAAAGCCCTTTTTAGGGCTGGTACATCAGTCTGCTTTATTTTTTTTTTTTCTATATATATATTGCAGTTGCCTGCCCGTGTGTGAGAGGCCGCAGGCCCACAGACTGTACTGTGTGCACACCACTCATATAGGGTGGCACAGTACCTTGCAGATAAAAAAGTTATTTAATTTTTACCCTTTAATATAATTGCAGTTGCCTGCCAGTGTGTGTCAGGCCCACTGAATGATGCCGATGTGTCCGTAGATGTCACGTGGGTGCCTGCTCGAAGAGAAAAAAAACGGGGAAAGTTCAGATGGGGAGACAGAGAGGAGGAGGAGACAAGTTGGAAGCAGGGAGAGGTCGTCGCAAAGAGCTAGTGGCACAGTCAGACAGCATGTATCGGCGTCTGACAGCTGGCTTGTCGAAACTCTTAGCCCGCCAGCTTTTACCATACAAGCTGGTGGAGTCTGAGGCCTTCAAAAAATGTGTAGCTATTGGGACACCGCAGTGGAAGGTACCCGGCCGAAAAATTTTTTTCACTAAAGGCAATCCCCAACCTGTAATCTATTGTGGAAAACGAAGTCATGGCATGTCTGGCACACAGTGTTGGGGCAACAGTCCATCTGACTACTGATACCTGGTCTGCACGGTCAGGGCAGGTATATCACATACACTGCGCATTATGTAAACCTGCTGACGGCTGCCAAGCATGGAATGGTGACACCGCCACGACTTGCAGGCAGGCCTGCTGCCACCTCCTCTACTCCTCCTACTCCATCCTCTTCGCTAACCTCCTCGTCTGAGTCCTCTTCTGCTGTGTCTTGCTCCAAATCAACTGCACCCCCCAAATCCACGGGGGCTATTCCACATCCACAGTGTCATGCCATCTTGGGGTTGACTTGCCTAAAAGCAGAGAGTCACACCAGACCAGCACTCCTGTCCACCCTGAACGCACAGGTGGATCAGTGGCTGACCCCGCACCAACTGGAGATCGGCAAAGTGGTGTGTGACAACGGAAGCAATCTGTTGGCGGCATTGAATTTGGGCAAGTGGACACATGTGCCATGCATGGCACATGTGTTGAATCTGATCGTACAACGCTTTGTGTATAAGTACCCAGGCTTACAGGACGTCCTCAAGCAGGCCAGGAAGGTGCGGCCATTTCAGGCGTTCCTACACGGCAGGGCTGGGACAAGGTCAACCACCAACAGAGGCTGAGCTTCCCAAGTGCGCCCCCCCCCCCCCATCAACTTGTGGAGTCTTTACTAAATACTTACTGTTGTAATCACACATAAGTATGCGCAGTTTAATGATTATGTACCAATTAACTATAGCTGTAAACAAATGCACAACCTCTTTAGATCCATATAAAGAAAGAAATAAAGTGCAAAAACAAGTCATATAAGACAATAACCACATAATCTTAATATAAACATAATCCCGTCAACAAGACAGAATAAAAACTAGCAAGTTTTGAATCAAAAACTGTATAGTTTTGTGGTCAGCAAAATTCCAAGTGAAAAACAGATACGGGTGTAAATTACAGTGCAACTTTTCTTGCCTTCATTGAAGCAAATTGGTCGATCACCCTTTCAAAGTCAATTTGCTTTGCCATTGCATATTCAATGGAAAGAATGGCAAGATTTGAAAGTCTCTCTTGTCCCATACTGGAGCGTAGATAGTTTTTGATAAGTTTTAACTTGCTGAAACTTCTTTCACACGATGCTACAGTGACAGGTAGAGTCAGAAATATACGCAATGCTGTTTCAATATTTGGATAGCAAGCTGACAGTGAATAATCATAGATCATTTGACAGATATCAATAACTGTTGCCGACATAGCTTGTGGCAATATGGCTTGCACCTGAAACCTAAAGCTTTCAATTTCTGAAGACAGCTCTATGGCATCTAAGTCTTTGTTATACTTCAGAGCCAAATCAGAAGCGGCCTTCTGTAACTCCGCCATATCCAGTGTAAGAAGTGCAGGACAAAAAAGAAACTCAAAATCTTGGGATGTTTCCATTAGTGCTTTTGATTTCCAAGTTAAGTCAGAAATGAGAATGTCAAAAACCTGTTTTACAGTAATTCGGAAGTTGTTCTCAGAAGTCAGATTGGCTCCTTCATCAGGGGATTCATAAGGTGCTTTGTTTTTTTTTCTTTCTTTGCCTTTTTTGAGGAAACATTGCAGGGATGTCAAGTTTTCCACATGCCTCTGAAGCATACTGGTATACTTCCTGAAAATCAATATTCCTCATTTCTTGAAAGGTTCCTCTTAAACCGTCAATCATTTTTGAAGCCTGCAACACAGAAACGCCTTTGGCCTGTATGGCTTGATTTACTCTGTCGACATGACCCAAGATTCTGTTCCAAACAAAAAGTTTGCACAGGAAACCATAGTCCACTTGCATCACCAGACTTTCTGCTGTTGAAACTGAATCTGGATTTGCTGAATTTTCCGCAATGCCTGTGAGTGATTCACATATTTCAGTGATCTGTGTATACAAAGCCTTCACTGCACTTGCTCTGGATGACCATCGAGTATCGGTATGGCCTTTTACAGTAGTTTTAACATGCTTTAGAAGTACTTCCCAACAAGCTGTGGAACTGGAGAAAAAAGTAAAAATTATTTGAACAGTCCCAAAAAAGGTTTTAATGTCAGGGTTCACAGATGCTGCATGTACCCCTGCCAAATTGAGACTATGTGCTGCACATGGAACAAATTTAGCATATTCATTTTCCAGAAGAAGTCTTGCTTGTACTCCATTATATTTTCCTGCCATGTTGGCTGCATTGTCATAGCCTTGCCCTCGTGCATCTTTAAGGTCGAGTCCATCAGTCTGTAGCTTGTTCATTATCTCAGAAGCTAATCCACTTCCAGGTTTTTCCTTAGTGTGGATAAAATCGATAAAACTCTCCTCTATTGTCACCTTTCCATTCACAACTGTAACATAACGGATTATTTCGCTCATTTGTTCCTGATGGAATATATCAGGAGTGCAGTCAAAAAGAATTGAAAAAAATTTTGCTTCCTTTATTCTATTAATGATTTGAGAGCGGACTGTATCCCCCAAAATACTGATAAATTTGTTTTGAATTTTGCTTGAAAGGTAATTGACACCACGCTTCTGATGAGTCTCAATCTTCTCTTTCAGTGAAATGTTGTGATGACTTATTACCTCCATTAGATCAATGAATATACCAGCGTTTGGACTTCCAAAAATATCTTCAGAACATCTGAGTGCAAGGTTGTTTTTTGCACAAAACAAAATTCTATCCAAAATGCACTTCAAGACATCTCGCCACTTTTGTTTCTCAGTCAAAACCATTTTATCTATAGTGCTGTCAAAAAACTGGCCGGTTTTCATGTTCTTTTCCATTACTTTCCATTTATAATAGTTGGTCCGATGCTCTGCTGAATTTTCATGTGTGGGGATATGTGGGTTTAGGTTTTTCCAATCAGAAAAACCTTTTTTTGGATTTATTATTGAAAAATTGTTCTTTCCGAATAAGATACATGGAAAACAAAACACTGCATTTGATGTTTGGGAGTATATCAACCATGCACGGTCAATTTTCCTACCACCAGGTAGATGTTTTATAAACCAACTGGGATAAAATGTATGCCCTTCTTGGAACTGAGATCTTCCAAAATCTGCATCGATTCCTTGATCTGAGCCCTGTTCTATTAAATAACGCCAAATTTTGTCTGTGATATCAGGCCATGAGGGTGGATCATTCAAGTTAAACGTCATCCTGCTGGGCTCTTCAGCTGCCATTTCTTCCGGCATGAGTTCACTTGGTATTGCCGATGTGTCTTCAGCTTCTTGCAAGCATTCTTCACCTTCAATCTGTTCTCTTTCTGACACATTGTACTCTGGACTTTCTGCCGTTTCAGTGGAAAACCCAAAATGTGGATCTGTAGGACTGCAACCAATCTCTGTAGCAGTTGAGATTGGCTCTCTGGAACTTGAACGTGCTCCTGCTTCTGAATCTGTGTCTGTACCTTTTGCTAGGCTGTAGCCATTTTTGCAATTTTTGAGAACTCTTACTTTCTTCCTCTTCCCCCAACTTTCTTCTTTTTCTGAACTCTGCTCCAGAAGGTTTTTTAGAAGACATTCTGTAATAAGCAAATAAAAAACTTAGGAGGTTCCAAGTAGTGACAGCAACTGTGTAAGCATAAGGTCAGGTGTAATTTCATACATTTTTGTTCCACAATTATCTATTTTTAATCATGTTTGACAGATATTTTTCATCTAGGGTGTCTCTGTACATTGTTGCAGTCATCTTTCCCTTTATCCTGACTATTCTCCCAGTTCCTGCCCCTGATAAACATCCCCACAGCATGATGCTGCCACCACCATGCTTCACTGTAGGGATGGTATTGGGCAGGTGATGAGCGGCGCCTGGTCTCCTCCAGACATGATGCTGCCACCACCATGCTTCACTGTAGGGATGGTATTGGCCTGGCCTGGCGATGAGTGGTGCCTGGTTTCCTCCAAACGTGACACCTTGTATTCAAACCAGAGTTCAATCTTTGTCTCATCAGACCAGAGAATTTTGTTTATGATGATCTGAGAGTCCTTTAGGTGCCTTTTGGAAAACTCTAGGCGAGCTGCCATTTACCTTTTACTAAGCCATCACTAATTTTGGTGAGGCTGGGTGAGTATTTTGGGGGGGAGATTTTTGCTTTTTTGGCCAATTGCTACAGCAACAGGCAAGCACATTTATCTGGCATCAGGCGATCTCCGCTGGTGCCATATACTGAGGACTTGTCTGCTGTAGTAAGTAATTTTAATTGCCTGGTACCTTTCTCAGATCTTAAAGCAATAATGAAACCAGAAAAAAAAAAAAAAATTCAGGTACTTACCTATGGAGAGTGAAGGCTCTAATTCCCATAGAGCATTCCTGTTCTTATAACGTCTCCTGGTTCCAGTGCTGTCACCCCCTTAAGAATCTGTCGCTGTGGAAGGCATTGGGAGCCCGAGTGCTCCCAAAGATAGGCGGTTCTGTGCAGGGCCAGACTGGGGATGAAAACCAGCCCTGGAGTAGATTACATACCAGCCCCATAGCATTGCGTAATTATACCAGCACAACGGCAGCGGCCGGTGCGATTACGGACCTGGCAGAGTCTGCGTCGCCGGCCGCATAGAATCTAACAGGAATGACCCCCGTATAGTGACTGGATACTAACACCACACTGTAACTAAATTAAAACCAATTTGACAATATAGCAGAAAATACTAGCACTACACAGATTCTGCAAACCATAAGTGATTAAAAGTACATAAATATTGACTCACAGTACGACTCAAGGGTGAATCAAAGGCGACGTCTTCTTTGATTGGAATCAGTCTTTTTCTGGCCACCACTCGTCTACGCAGAATCTGCAAAACTAATAGTTTAGGCTTCTCCTTCCATGATTCCAGCACCATCCCCACCTCTGTACAAACTCCCAATGCGTATTGCCCCACACAGTAATAAAGCCCACTAAACATGGCAACACAGAGAAAAGGAATCTGTACTATATGACAGCACAGATGGGGGAGCCTGTACTATATGGGGGCTGTACTATATTGGGGCACAGAGGAGGGAAATGTAAATAAATGCAGACTTGTATGACTTTAAAGGGGTTGTCCTGTTATTTAAAATGTATCCCCCATCCACAGGATGGGACTCCCTGAGCGATCTCCAGATAGGGCAGGTCTGTGGATGACAACACTGTTATGTGGGATCTGTGGATGGCACCATTATGGGGGGATCTTTCGATGACACTGTTATGGAGGATGTGTGGATGACACTGCTATGGGGGATCTGTGGTGGAAGACACTGCTATGGGGGATCTGAGGTGGAGGACACTGCTATGGGGGATCTGAGGTGGAGGACACTGCTATGGGGGATCTGTGGTGGAGGACACTGCTATGGGAGGATCTGTGGTGAAAGACACTGCTATGGGGGATCTGTGGTGGATGACACTGCTATGGGGGATCTGTGGTGGATGACACTGCTATGGGGGATCTGTGGTGGAGGACACTGCTATGGGGGATCTGTGGTGGAGGACACTGCTATGGGGGATCTGTGGTGGATGACACTGCTATGGGGAATCTGTGGTGGAGGACACTGCTATGGGGGATCTGTGGTGGATGACACTGCTATGGGGGATCTGTGGTGGAGGACACTGCTATGGGGGATCTGTGGTGGAGGACACTGCTATGGGGGATCTGTGGTGGATGACACTGCTATGGGGAATCTGTGGTGGAGGACACTGCTATGGGGGATCTGTGGTGGAGGACACTGCTATGTGGGGATCTGTGGTGGAGGACACTGCTATGGGGGATCTGTGGTGGATTGGATGACACTGCTATGGGGGGATCTGTGGTGGAGGACACTGCTATGGGGGATCTGTGGTGGATAACACTGCTATGGGGGGATCTGTGGTGGATGACACTGCTATTGGGATCTGTGGTGGATGACACTGTTATGGGGGGATCTGTAGTGGTTGACACTATTATGGGAGGATCTGTGGTGGAGGACACTGCTATGGGGGGATCTGTGGTGGAGGACACTGCTATGGGGGATCTGTGGTGGATGACACTGTTATGGGGGGATCTGTAGTGGTTGACACTGTTATAGGGGGATCTGTGGTGGATGACACTGCTATTGGGGGGGATCTGAGGATGACACTGTTATTGGGGGAATCCCCCCCATAACAGGGTCCGTGTAGAAATGACCCCCAAATACAAGGGGTGAGGCTGTGGTGCTGTATCTGCTTTTATGATGACAGCGCTAGCTGGGCCCGGTTATATAGTTAATAAGATTATATCCAGTGAGCGGGGGTAGTAGAATACAGTCACATTGAACGGGCCCTGCTGTCATTATGAAAGCAAATGCGACCCCACATCTCTTTTATTGACCCATTTACTGACCACCAATAAAAGAGGTGTGGGGTCGCATTTGCTTTCATAATGACAGCAGGGCCCGTTCAATGTGACTGTATTCTACTACTATAAAAGCAAAGCTCTGCAGATGTGACTGTATTGAGTCAGTCATTCACTAAATGAACCCTGTTATGGGGAGAAACTGTGGATGACACTATTTGTCATACACAGACCGTCCTGTGTCATTTAGTGAATGACTGACCCAATACAGTCACATCTGCAGAGCTTTGCTTTTATGCCTCATATGCATCCATCCATCCCCCACCCTTCCCAGCAGGCACTGTAAAAATCACATTTTTATTTTTCAAACTGTCTCCCTCCCTGAGATTTTGGCGCCGCCTACTACTTACAAGTTATACAGAGGCAGGGCACTTTATTACTGGAGCAAGATAAGTGGTGTATGTACTGTACAACAGACTGAGTCTACTCTGAGACTACAGTCCACACCAGTACAGCTGGGCACAGTGGGCAGGCTGCCTGAGCTGAGGCGGGAGAACTTGGAGAAGGCAGCAGGCGCAGGAGTCGGGAGAAGAATTCAGTCAGTGGGCGGGCTCTTCCTGGCGCAGCGTGACATCAGCGTGACGCATCATGGTCGCTCACGCTCTAGGCACGCCCACCGTTCTCCTGCCGCTGCCACCGCCGGCTCCCTCCTGGGTCCTGTGAATCACCGCTGTGATGCATGTCTGTCTTTTAAGTACCGCACTCGGCACTCGCGCACTGTCACATCACAACTCAAGCGGCAGCCGGCTGCGCCTGCAGCAGCTAGCAGCAAGCGCTACCCTGCCGCCGGCTCGCCACTAGTCTGGTAGACCGGTCTCTGGCCCCTGCTGCGCCCTGAGGCTGGAGCGCCCTGAGGCTGAAGCCTCCCCAGCCTCTGTGTCGGCCCGGCCCTGCTACACGGCCATGGCGCACTTTTCCGATATTCAGCGCCGATACAACATGCCAGTGAGGCGCTTGATTTGCGACAGCCCGACACGTTGGAATTCAACACTCCTAATGTTCGACCGCCTGCTCCAACAAGAAAAAGCCGGCAACGAGTATTTGTATGACCGGGGTGCTAGGACAGCCTCTGCGGAGCTGTTTTTTTTTTTTTTTGCCACGTTACTGGACGCTCATGCGCAATGCCTGTAGGATCATGCGTCCTTTTGAGGAGGTGACAAACCTAGTCAGTCGCACCGAAGGCACAATCGGCGACCTCATCCCATTTGTTTTCTTCCTGGAGCGTGCCCTGCGAAGAGTGCTGGATCAGGCTGTAGATGAGCGTGAAGAGGAAGAGTTGTGGTCACCATCACCACCAGAAACAGCCTTATCATCATCGCTTGCTGGACCTGCGGCAACGCTGGAAGAGGAGTCTGAGGTCAGAGGAGGAATGTGGCTTTGAGGAGGAGGAAGACCAACCACAGCAGGCATCCCAGGGTGCTCGTTGTCACCTATCTGGGACCCGTGGTATTGTACGTGGCTGGGAGGAAGAACAGACCTTCAATGAGATCAGTGAGGATGAGGAACGGAAGATGAGTAGCTCGGCATCCAACCTTGTGCAAATGGGATCTTTCATGCTGTCATGCCTGTTGAGGGACCCTCGTATAAAAAGGCTGAAGGAGATTGAACTGTACTGGGTGGCCACGCTACTAGACCCCCACAATGCTGTATTTAATCTCTGATTGCCAGATGACTTGCGTGACTTCTCCGCCACCAACTAGGGTTCAAGCCCCAATGTTTTAGTACACTTTCTGCCTGGAAAACATCAATTTTTCCGGCCGCTGCTACAGCAGCGACTGCAACAATACCTAATTTTTCAGGCATGTGTACATGCCTAAATTTTCTGGCCTCTGGTGCTGCACTGTGGCTGCAAAAACAAAACAAAACAAAAGGCACATACATGTGTCAATTTCCCTTCGTGATCGTTACCTTGTTGTGGTGAAGGGGCTTGCGTATTACAATGAAGCAATCATCACCTCTATGAATGTGTTGGCAATGTTGGCACACCCCAGATGATAAGGTGGTTGCTTCTTTGTGAACAGACCAAAAGCGATCGGCTGGATAATTTTTCATAGAAAAAACATTCATTTTCTTTGTGATCATCTAAGGTGATCATTAAAGCCTACTACGCCACAATGCAGAATCATTGTTTTTTGGGTCACTTAACTGTCACTGAACTATCTCAGCACTACCATAGGCTTTGAAAAACCGCCATCGCCTGCAATCTCCCAAACGTGCGCACCATCACAGACATCACTACACCAATATTGACGCATAGAGGAATAAAATTTATGTCATGAGTTGTATTGACAACTCTTTGCGGTTGTCTAAAATCTATTTGATACACGTCCCCTGATAGGGGACGTAACAGGGATTAAACTGATAGGAATAATACTACTTAACACACCACTCATATAGGGTGTCACAGTACATTACGCGGTGCACGCGCAGTGCCCCAAATTGGAAGTAAGAGGACCGACCAATCATCTTTTTCCATCTCCCAGTTCCTAAAATGTATTCACGTCCCCAGATAGGGAACGTAACAGGGATTAAACTGATAGGAATAGTACTACTTAACACACCACTCATATAGGGTGGCACAGTACATTGCATGGCGCAAGCGAAGTTCCCCAAATTGGAAGTAAGAGGACCGATCCTGATCGGATTTCTCTCCATTCAGAATGCATTAGAATATAACTGATCAGTTCTTTTCCGGTATTGAGCCCCTTTGACAGAACTCAATGCCGGAAAAGAAAGTACCCTAAAACAAAATTCATTCCACAGCTCCGGAATAAAAAGGAAAAACAGACGTACGGAGCAGATATGTCAGCTTTGTGGTGTAAAAAAGGTCACGTCATGCCAACTGCGACATTTCTATGTAAACTGAGAGATTTTTGTGACTTTTCCTGTTTCTCATGATTTTTCACAGTGGTTTATGTTTAAGAGCTGAAAGTGAGATTAGATTTAGATTATGGCACATTTTGCAAAAGTCGCAACTCGCTCCAGACAACCCTCTGGTCTACTTTAACACCTCAAGATGTAAACCACATTGCACTCGCGCCAGATATATTAGTTAGGTGCACCAGTTCATAAATTTGGTGCAGGCACACAAAGCAAAGCTAGACTTACAACTGACATAAAAACAACCTTAAATGATAAATGACCCCAAAATACGATATATGTATCACAAAATAGTGCCACTGAAAAAAAAATTGCCGAAGGACCCATTAAAAAATGACAACCCTGTACACAGGGGCTGACTGGGAACTAAAAGTGGCCCCGTTTTGTAGTCGAGCCCAAATTGATGGAAGGCAGGGACAGCAATACCATATTGTGGCACATTATACCGCCCCAACAGAGCTAAAAACCACAGTCCATCACAAATTACTGCCCCCAAAAATTTCCACTGGCCGGCCATGAGGCGGCCCCCTGGGCATCAGCCCACCAGGAATTTTCCCTGTAAGGTCAATGGCCAATCCGCCCCTGCCTGTACAGTATACTGTTATATGAAAACATAAAATTACTACCTCCTTAAAAGCGTTGTCCAGCCATTACATGTCATATTCATTGTATGTCATAAAAATGGTACAAATTTTCCATTTACAGGTTGTTAAGAAAATGTCCAGTGAAGTAACATTTATTTTTACATAGTATGGCGCCACCTGTTGTTTAAAGTGTATAGCCATGGGCACGACCATCTGATGAGCTGAGTGCTGGTGGTCACACATGCTCAGTCCGTCACTCTCCCCACAGCCAGGTCTCTGCACAGTGATCCTCTGCTCACAGCAGGGCAGCCAATAGGAATAGGTCTTTGCAGGGAAGGGAGACATTTCTGTGAGCTCCTCTGCAGTGGACACAGGGCAGGGAGATATCATTGTGCTCATTATTTTACATGTTATCTGTAATTATTTGATAATAAACTTTTTTTTCTAAATAGTTCTGTTCAATTCTTGAGACGTTCCATCTCAACAAAGACGATAAGAAGCTGTGGACGTGACCTTCCATTACACCAGCAGTTATATATCCCCTGCACAGTATAACACGTGGTAATGCTGACGTCAGATCCTCACGGCTTTCTTTAGACAGATCCATGAGTGGTTGGTACTGCAGTCCTCCTGATAATAACCAGATCTAGTCATTGATACACAGCGTCCTGATGGTCGTGTCTTTATCTGGATCCTGAGCAACAAGAGAATAAAACAAGGAGAAATGATGAGAAATCAGTGGTTATAAGAGAAGTCCAGACCCAGGTGATTATCTACATTCCCAGTAATGACCAGTGTGTGCTAGTGTCAGGAGGTCACTTACAAGCTGCTGTTATAATGTTCTCCATCCACCCATCTCCAGCCGTCTCCATCACGGTGAAGTCCTATCCAGTATGTCTCCTCTCCCCGCTGTCTGAGATCTCTCTGTATAAACTCCTGGAATAAATGAGGAACAATCATCATATTAGAGGCTGAATAATACGATGTCACTATGAAACGTCGGGATCCTTACAGGACAAATAAGTAAATGTCCTCATTTTCTGTCTCTTGTCCTTTTAATTTTGGGTTTTGTACTAGGTTCACCTTTTTACACTTGGTTTTAATTGCGTCTTTAGCTTGCTATCAGTTGTAAAATATGGCATTAAATGAAGACCTGGTTATAGGATGTTTTATGCCTTTCTATAACAATTTCATCTTATTCTAAGCAACTGATGAAGAGAAGGGCAGTCCAGAGGGTTACAGCTAGATGGTTGTTGTATCCTTCGGGCTCCCACCTACCCATGCTCCTTAAACTTTACAACTTCCCACTATTTTATTAAAGGGGTTATCCAGGATTTTTATATTGATGGCCCATCCACAGGATAGATCATCAATATCAGTTTGGTAGGAGTCTGACTCCCAGCCCCCAAGCCCCCCCCCCCCCCCGCCAATCAGCTGCCGCGCTCCGGTGACCAAGCACAGCGCTGTACATTGTATACTGGCTGATCCTGGCATTGCAGCTCAGCCCTATTCACTTGAATGAGACTAAGTTGCGTCTGGGTCATGTGACCGATGAATGTGACATCACTGGCCTAGGAAGTGGCATAAGCGCTCACAGACAGCTGATTGGTGGGGGTGTCGGGATTCAGACTCCCATCAATCTGATCTTGATGACCTATCCTGTCCTGGAGAACCTCTTTAAACTCAGAAATAATATATTAAAGTGAGGACATGGGAGGCTGCATTGGAGGACAGTTTATCAGAACTCTGTCTACAGTATCTCTCTGTATCACTAAACGTCTCTATAATCGGGTGCTGAGACTATACGAAGAGGCTACAGACGGACTGGATTAGGATAGGGATCCTTTTGGCAGAGTATACGCTGATCTTGTAAATTATATGAAGTGGCATTGTGCCCCCATAACAGTAACAAGAAACCCAACACAGAGACACCTACAATAATAGCGATAACCACAGATCCTCGGTAACAACCACAGATACTCCATTAGCTGTGCCAGCTACATGGCAACCAGGGAAAGAATACTTTGAGGAGGTGGAAGACTGTAGCAGACCACCATGATGACAGGAGGAACAGAGGAGCATGACCTTACCTTTCTCTTCTTTGCATCTCTGCCAATCACAGCAGAGTTTGTATAGTATAGACCACTGATGGCTAACCTCCGGTACCCCAGCTGTGGTGAAACTACGACTCCCGACATGCTACATTCATTTTTATGGAGTTCTGAGAACAGCCAAGCAAATGTGCATCTTGGGAGTTTACCACAGATGGAGTTCCAGAGGTTAGCCATCACAGGCATGGACTATAATGTACCTACAGAGTGATATTCATGCAAATTTGTAATGAAGGTGAGATGCAATACCAGATGCAACAGATGTGGCCCCATTTTTGGAAGAAAGCAGACATGTTTTTCTAACCTCCTTAACCAATAAGCAATAGTCCACATGCGCCTTCAATTCTTGTTCCAGTCCCTGCAGATCGGCACTGGAGTTATGCTGGACAGAAGTATTATAATCTATGACTGCGCTGTGAGGGAATGTTGGACACTTGGGGATGAGGAGTCAGGAGAATCGTTTGGCAAGTTATTAATATTTAAATATAAAATTTTACACACTGGAATCAAACTATTACATTTGTAGAGTGCATGGGCTCTGCGTGTAATCATGTCCATATAGATGTGGTATTGGATCAATGGCATACTGTATGGTCATAAACCAGGGCTGCTATAAGGAGCCACCCAACTTAAGGTCATAAAGACCACTTGGCTCTCTAGCCACTGGTTGGGAACCCTGCTCATACCGTAGACCTAGACACCATACCTTCTGTTCCTGGTTCTTTATGATCAGTAGATCAGCTCCCATCATCTCACACTGATCCCGGCTCTGGTCCCATGTTCTGTCTCTTAGATCTTCTGAGTAGTAATAACAGTCGTCTCCATGTAGAAGCCACTCATTAGGACAAAGAGGACATACTAAAAATACAAGAGTAAAAAAGCGCAGAACTTTATTTCTTAGGCCTCATACATTCAACCATATTTATGTTCAGTCTTCCTTCAGTTTTTACAACAGATAGCACAACGACCCATACAAGTCAATGGGGATGTTCCCAAATCTGTGTTCTATTTTCATGGATACATCTGATTTTCAAATATACGTTTTTTGAAAGCCATAAACCTAACATGGCCTTGTGCATGACGCCTTATATTGGTTAATTTTGTCCCTTTATAAGTGGAGCTCTGGAGCACAATCTAAAAAGTAAAAATTCAGTGAAGAATATATATTACTTGTATTTGTATAAAATAAGATAAAGAGTAACAATTTAATTTTGAGCATCAATTTACTTACCTCCTGAATTCACACAAAGCTCTCTCTTAATTCTTGACAGCTCAATATCTCTAATTTCCAGATTGTAATCTAGAAGAGAAGGATGGGCTTTCATGTGGTACAATCAGGAACAGAATCTGACATTGTATGACGATGGCTTATCGTACTTACAAAGTGCTCCAATAATGCGGATGAAAACAATATTGGCCCCTATGAGGGCGGTAATAATCACAAATTTCCAGGAAGGCGTCCAGATCCTCATTGTATCTGTGAGCATAGGGGGAAATATCAGGTATGATAACAAGACATTTCAGCACAGCCTGTGAAGGATTTTCAGAGCAACATGTCTTTATTTCCCTCAATGCTATAACCTCATTATCGCTGCAAGTACATTTACATGAATTTTAGTTTCAACTTTAAAGGAAATGTATCAGAAAATGATTATTCATATCAGGGTTTTATCCCAAGCACATCTTTATGTATATTATTTTTTGGAATTATCCCTATAGAAAAACCTGGAATTTTCCATTCCTGTTTTCTGCATCTGACTTTTACCTTTGCTGTGTAGGCTGGTGCAAAGTCAGCAGAGTCATCTTTATCAATAAACTGTGAGATCAACAGAGTAATCTTATTATTGTTAGTAGGCAGGGGGATTAGATGACAGCTCTATAGGTGAAGGCCTAGATAATCCAGAGCAGCCCCCTTCCCACTCCCCAGTCTCAAACTCTTCTTAGAGACTGTATTTGTCATTGGCACCCATTCAATGAGGCTGCCAGAAAGGACACCCAGCCTTCAGGGATGTGTGAGCTCTGATATGGCTGCCTTCAGGGAAGTTGTTAACTTTAAAAGTAAGTTGTGTCAGCACTTAAAAAAATGTAATAAACACCAAATTTTTCTTAAACTAAAATTAAAGAGCTTGCCAGAAGGGCAACTTCATGCTAACCAACACCACAACCCCACCCGGGAACACCTTTCTTATGGGCCGGTTTTGCGTTAGCCCTATCTGCTTTTGGTCGTGGACACCACAAATTTGCTGGGACTATCCTTGAAAATCAGGGACAGTCTAGAAAAATTCGGGACAGTTGGTAAATATGCAACTTATCGCATCCAATTCAGATCACCCCTTTCCCAATTTTGTATATAAACCATAGCAAAAATACCAAAAATCTATAAAATATATTCTGATTCCAATACATATTTTAGAAATCTACATGTTGCTTTGATTTTTCTTTTTTGGCTTTTTAACTTGTAATCGATAAATAATTCATTTAAAAGATAAGATTAACCAAAATGAGTCAATCTTTACATAAAACTCAGTCTCAGTATTCCCAGCTGTCTATGAAATTAATGTTTGTAGTAAAGATACTTACCAAATTAAATTTTTGCAAAAAAAAGTTACTTTAACAGAAATCTCAGTATATCCAATGCTGTAGACCTTGGATGTTTCTAGTCTGGGTGGTATAAGGTATGTGCAGCAGCTCTGCAGACATCGTGCCTACGTTTCCTGTGTGTGGTTTAAGCTGAAGGACATTTAGTCACAATAGCCACAAAAGCAGGTCAGTGGTCAGCAGCAATGCACGGTGTCTGCAAAGAGCTTGTGCTCAATGTAGTCATCAAATGGAGAATTCAGCTTCTTCCTAATGTGTAGAGATAAATAAATTGATTTCAACCTGACTTTTTAAATAAAATCGAGTTGCATCCGAATCTGAAAGAAAAAAATAACAAATAGTTTTTTTGTTTGTTTGTTTTTTAATTGAGAGACTTGAGAGAGAGCAAATATGGTCCATTGTCAGGCCAATTGTAGCACTTTTGATTCCGGCAGAATCAGTTCAGACCCAAATTGAATCGTTCAGCCAATTCAAGAGAATCACGTTTTGTGCTCTCCCTACACCGTATATATTACTGACACCAGCGAAATCATGTAGCCCGGTGTCAAGATAATCTGTTTCAAATTTTAAAAAAATTAAAAAAAAACTTTTACTAACTGTACCTACTTGTAAAAAAAAAACTGTTAGCAAGCTGGTACTCACTACACCATCACAAGGCGTGCACCAGCCAGGTGGAGCAGGTATGGCAGGGACTCAGCTGCAATGTGATTGGAGGAGATGCAGTGAAGTGAGTCCCTCCCCCCTCGCTCTCCTCTCCCTCGCTGCTTCCACTCGGAGCCTGGCTTGTTGCCCTATCGCTGTGCTGACAAGCAAAAATATGAATATGTAATGGCATCTGGGCGTTTTGAGCGGGAATGAGCCCCTCACTGACGTTAGGCCCGGGGCTGCTGACCCAAACGCCTCTATTATAATCCTCCATTGGGTCTGAGGTCAGGGCTGCCGGCAGTAGAGCAATTTAAATGGCGAGAACCCTGTGGAGGCCTGAGGAACTTCCCTTACTGAGAGCAACAAATATGGTAAGAAAAAAACAATCACAATCCTTACCATCTGTTTAAACAGCTTTTTTGAACATTGCCTTCAAGGTTTTATTGAACCACTCTACCAGCCCCTCGGTTTGTGGATGGTATACTGAACTTTTTAACTGTTTAATCTACAATATTTAAAATAGCTCTTTCATAACCTTGGACATAAATGGGGTCCTTGGTTGATCAAGATATCTTTGGGAAGTCCCACTCTAGTGCAAATATGAAACAACTCATGAACAATAGACTGAGCTGAGGAATTTCTGCGGCAGGCCCTCCGAGTCCCTTTCCCAAGTGGCCAGATGCATGCTGTGAGGTTTCTGTAGTGACAGCTGCATTGTCATGATACAATATGATAGAGGGATGACTACTGGCTATACACATTGTTAGACCCTCACTACTAGTCCAAAATTGGGTCCCTCTGCACTCATGCGCCACTGCCATTGCTGGTGGTGGTGGGGAGGGGCAGTACCAGCTCCATAAGCAGCAACTTCAGTCTGGAGTTGAAGATGAGCAGTTTTCTTCAGCCACCTACTGAAGAAACCACTACTACTACCTACTGGTACATTCCCCTATAGAAGGGACAGGCTAGACACAAGTGAAGGAGGAGTAGAAGATGAGAGGAGTTATGAGGAAATGTTCAGTGAGGAACGTCAGACAAGTCCACCATGTAGATACCACTTTAGCACCCTTGGCAGTGGCTAGGCTGAGGGAGGTTGAAGGAGGAATCATCAGAAGCTACCCAGCACAAACCAGTGTAGATTTTGATATAGAGCAAGTCTAGTGCAGATAGCAGCAGTCTTTATCTCATGGACTCCCCAGCACCCAGTGACCAGAAGAAGCCACCAGCACCTGAACACACCACTAAAACTAAGTGCCAGTTATTTATTTACTGCCTCCTCTTTATTTCTATCACCTCCTTTGCACCCAAGTAGGTGAAACTCACCTTAGGGACCTTGCCTTCTCTGCATCTAAAACCTTATACCATCCAGGGCACCTCAACCAACATTAAGCAGGAGATCCCTCAACATCAGAGTGTGCCCCAAAGGAATCCGGTGCCTTCCTTCCACCCAATGCACGCTGGCCTAGGGAGCTACTAACCGTGAGTACCAACTACTACACCCATCAGGCCATCACCACATTTACACATTGCACCCATATGGCATGGTCACTGCACTCCCACAAATGATCATACTGTATTGTGCTGCCACACCAGAATATTCAGCAAAATGGGCAGTTACTTCTGGCCACATGCTGCTTCCACCATTCTAGTGCTGCCACCCACCTGATGCCTCTTCTGCCATTCCTCCTTCTTGGCCTACTGATATGTACATGTTAAAGGGATTCTGTCATCAGATTTTTGCCTCATAAGCTGTGTGACATTAGCTATGGGCTAATGTCAGACTAACCTAATAATGTTAATCAAATGCCTCTATGACATGTAATAACGCTAAAAATATGCAAATTAGCCTCTAGGAGCCGGGAGAACGTTGCCCCTGCTCCTAGAGGCTCCATGTTCCCACCTGCAGCCACGCCCCTCTTCTTCTGATTGACAGTGCCGGGCAGCGCAGCTCTCCTGCTTCCGGCCCTGTCTTCATGCCGAAATCCCGCACCTGCGACGTCCACTTGTGTATTCGGCGCAGGCGCAGTGAGCTGTCTGAATACACAAGCAGACGGCGCAGGCGCGGGATTTTGGCATGAAGACAGGGCCGGAGAGAGGAGAGCTGCGCTGCCCGGCACTGTCAATCAGAAGAAGAGGGGCGTGGACGCAGGTGGGAACATGGAGCCTCTAGGAGCAGGGCAACCCCCTCCCTGCTCCTAGAGGCTAATTTGCATATGATATAAAATCATTTTTTTGCGTTATTACATGTCATAGAGGCATTTGATTAACATTATTAGGTTAGTCTGACATCAGCCCATAGCTAATGTCAGACAGCTTATGAGGCAAAAATCTGATGACAGAATCCCTTTAAAGGGGTCATTTATTTAAACCGCTGTTTTAGATGCTGGTTTTAATACACCTTTAGCTGGTGGTGGATGCGCCAAACTTATGTAGAGGCCTCTACATAACTTTGGCGTGTCCACCGACCACCGCTTGTCTAAATCTATGCCAGCTCCCTTGCCAGCGTAGATTTAGACTATTTTCTAGTTCTAGAACAGACATGATAAATAAGACAATCCTACCGGCCCATGCCTTTTCTTAGACCTGGTGTGAGCAGGGAAAAGTCCCAAATTAGGAGTTAAATCTCCTTTGCAACCGAATCTGCGCCAGATATATGCCAAAAATTGGCGTATATCTTGTAATAAATGGCCCCCTAAATTTTTTAAATGATATGCATGCCACTGGGCCTTGCTATCACACTGCTGTTTTTGGGTTCTGCTACTACTGTGATCTTTCACCATCTTGTGCTGTATGTCACTGCTGCGCCCCCCCTCGATTCTGTTATGGGGCCTCTATTGCCCCTGTTTGTCTGTGTTGACATCATAGAGTATTTGATCAGTATTTGTAAGTCAAAATCAGGAGTGGGTTCAAGACACATATGAGATACAAATGTTTCCATTTTTCCATTTTATCTCTGTTTTGAACCCACTCCTTTTTTCGGCTTACAAATACTGATCAAAACTTGATGCAAAATACTGACCATGTGAAAGAGCCCATTAAAGACCTACATGCAGGACTGTCTTTCCTTGTTAATTTTTTTTTTATTTTAGACGTAAATGGCCAAAACAGATGCAAAGAAGTCCCCTTTCAGATGGTCAGTATTTTGAATCAGTATTTGTAAGCCAAAAGCAGGAGTGGGTCCAAAATAGAGGATAATTACTGATCAAATACTGACCGTCTGAAAGAGGTTTTATGCATTCTCAAAACACAGGCTTAGTGTTTTTTTTAGTTTTGTGTTCAGCGAAATGGAAAAATAAATAGTGATGTGAACACAGCCTTACAGCCACTGCTGCTGCCACCCTTCCCAGTCTGAAATGGAGCCAATGCTTGAATCTTGGGTCTCTGCACGGTTAAGTTCACAGCGATAAATTAGACCAGACACTAACAGTGACCTGTAATACTGACGCACAGTAAATCTACAGCTAACAGAAGAGATTAAAAAGTATGTGTTTGAACCATCACAACATGCATTAAAAGCCATTGCACTTCAGGGGAGCACAAGAGTTTTTTGCTTTACTGAAGGGTGCTGTATGCTTTTCTTTTTGTTTAACATAATGGATTAACTATGAATGTGCGTGTGTAAGGATGTGGGGCAATTCTGTTATGTCTTGAACTGCATAAATACTGCAACATCTCCCTTTAGTGAATAGATGGCAGCAAAGCATAAGCCAGTCTGTCAGCATTGGATCTGCCTGTTAGAGAAAAACAACGAACTTATTTAGGTAATAAAGTTTGGAAACAACTAGTTTCTGGGCCGTCTTGGACTCTTAAAAGTTTATTATCAAACTGAAAATGCAGGTTTGGCACTGCACTGAGTAAATGACTTGTTGCATCACACAATCCCTGTGGTTCCTATGAGGAGCAGGAAGTGTCCAGACAGAGTCTCTGGTTGGTGGGAACAGCTCGGCTAATTCTACAAGTGAACTGACTGGCTCATGGTGGAGACTGGCGACATCACGAGGGGGAGGTTTGCAGCAACGGCCTCAGGAGTGTTGCGTCTTCAGGTTCCAGTTCTGGAGGGGACCAGGAAATAAGGAAGGAAAAGCACCAAGAACCTGCTCAAGGAACTGCTTTGCCGCATCACATTGCAAAACACGGTTAAAATGGCACGTGGGCATACAGATAAAGCATCAAGTAGCCTGACGGGCTGCAGTCTAAGGCGTAACCAAAAGGGACTCAAACACAGACACCTTCTTATCATAGGAAATTCTTGGCTGCGTATAGGGTGTGACACTACTGGGAGCTGAGACAAGGATTAGAGCTGCAATTAAAGAGACAGACATCAGTTACCAATTAATTACTAATAGCAAAGCCTTATTTAAAGAGACAGACATCATTTACCTGTGGATTACAAATAGTATTGTACAATACTTAGAGTGCACCCCAACGAGGAACTGTAAGTGCTGCTTTCCCGCATCACACTGCACCCCACGGTTGAGGTGGCATGTGGGCATACAGATAAAGCATCAAGTAGCTAAATTGTAGCCAGAAGAGACCCACACACCGACACGTTATTATAGGAGAGTCTTGGCTGCGCATAGGGTGTCGCACTACTGGAGCTGGAGCAAGTATTAGACAGACATCAATTACCTGTAGATTACAAATAGTATAGAGCAATACTTAGGGTGCACCCCAACGAGAAACTCATCCAAGAGGAACATACAAGTTCAGCTACGCTACATAAAAGACTTTGGGGAAAAGGTCAAATTGACTGTTATACTGTTTACTGGCCATGTTACAGTTATTGATAGTACCTATCTGTATATGTATATATATATATATATATATTTATATATATATATATGTATTCCCAGGTCCTTGTTCACTACCTCTTCTAGTAAACATAAGTGCTGAGAAAGAACCGCTGTCTGTGTGGCATCGTGTACCCTCTGTACCCGTGGGCCCAGTCCTCGGTCTTCTCTCAGGTATACTAGAATGTAATGCACAGGGATACACTCTACCTGCAATCTCCCTGCGGTTCACTTTCTAAGACTTCACACTGAGACTCAGCCACCAAGTGGGATGGGTATGATTCGACAGAGTGGCCTGGTTATACCTAATTTATCACAATTAATGACAAATTAATTTGTAACGATCATAATTTCTTGTCGAAGTTTGCAGAATCAAACTTTTAAAAACTACTCTCATCACTAATTGTTAGGTATAAAGTTATTGATGTTTAGAGGGGTGTCATGTGCCTCCATGTGCCATTGGTGTCATTTATGTGGAGGGTGTCTTGTATACTCACTGGTCACTCTATGGTTTCTATGCTGAAGCAGCACGATCTTCTCAGGGATCTAAGAAAAGAAAATCGAAGTGTGAGGTTGTCAGAAGAGTCTTGTGGTGTAATTGGTGGTTGGTGGTCAGAGATTAGACAGGCTGGAAAATGGACATGGGCCCCGGTTCTGGAGAACCCCTTATTCAAAGACAGGACCCTACGTGATCAATTTTCAAGCAACACACCACACCAACACACCAAAAATTTTCAAGCAACACACCAAAAATAGTAAAGCAGTCAATGGGTGAAACTAAATCTATAAGTGTCTATGTAAGACATGCAGAGAAGAAGTCCTCCAGAAATATTGCTACTATCTGAAAATGTCGACCACAGCTACTAGATGGAGGTCACACCATCAGTCCCGCTCTATTAGCTTTATATTTCCTAATAGGGACGAGAAAACTAAGTGGGTGCAATAATTCATAAAAACCTGCACTTACCTTAGCCCCAGCTCTCCCCTCTGCTGCTGATGGAGGAAATAGAAAGAGATAAGAAATATATAAGACATCATAGTAACATAAGGAGAATAACAAGGGTGGACCACACGGCAATGTCCAGCCAGTATTCACAGGCTTCTTGGACTGTTTCTCCTGAACCACTTGGGGAGCCAGGATCTTCTTGGTCTATAGAAATTTCCAAAAAGAGGAAATAAAAGGTGTGATGAGGGCTGGGGCGTAGGAAGCCCCAAAAATCTGGGGGGGACAGCCCTGTGTCCCAGCCCACCCTCAAGCCACACCCACATTTCTCCGCCCCGCCCCCCCAAGTGCCAAAAATCTCTCCCCTCCCCTCCTTATGGGCCAGTGGGTCCGGTTAAAAAAAAAACAACACAAACACACACAAAACAAGACACTTATACTTACCTCCATCCGTCACAGCGATGCGATGCAGGCCTCTTCCGGCCTGTGTCCCCCGCTGTACGGCTCACAGACTGTACCAACATCTGATAGGCTGCCGGCCTAGTGCCGGCAGCCTATCAGAGGAGCAGGGAAGGGAGACGCCTCTCTCTCTCCTGCTCCGCAGCACAGCCATCTGTATCGCTGTCCTGGGGACGGCGATACAGATGAGTATGGAGATGAACGCTTCCACAATGGAAGCGTTCATCTCCCTGTGCCCCGCCACCGCCGCACACATTGCCCTGCGAATGCTGGGGGGGATTTTTGCATACCCATCCCCCCCGCATTATTTCTTGGGGGGGATCCGACCCCCCCGCCCCCCCCCCCCGCTTCCTACGCCCGTGGATGAGGGGAGGACGGAGGATCAGTCTATGCGATGTGATCAGCTCATAGTCTCTGGACTCTGCTCTTACCTTTCCTCCCCCTCTCCGTCCATTTCTTCTTCTCTGTTGGACATAAAACATAATAAATAAATTTGCATTTTATAATCAATGGGGATGCTCATTATGAAGAGTTCTAGGTCCAGATGGAAGAAATTATAGAGACTAGTCATTCGGGGTCAAGTCATGGAGAAGGCTCTTAGGACACCAAGGGTTGTGGACCAGATGGCTGTAACCTCAGCCTTACTACTCTTATACTGTATACCTACATGGTCTCCATACATTTGCGGGTTATCGACACTAATGATCAAACCATAGTGTGCTGCCACACGGGAATATTGTGCAAAATGGGCCACCATTCTGATGCGCCACCCGCCTACTGACTGTAGTGCACATTACTACAATGGGACTTCTTGGCCTACTGATATGTATATGTAAGGCTACTTTCACACTTACAGTAGCCTTTTCCGGCAGGCTGTTCCGGCGGGGGAATGGATTTCGGAGGTCCGGCCGCAGCACGGCAAACATGCCGAGAGGTGGCTGGACAAAAACTGCAACATGCTGCAGTTATAGTGAATGGGGCCGAAGCGGATTTCCGGCGGCACTGTGGACTAGCGGCAGCACGGATCTGACAGGCTGTTCGTCCGCTGGGCCTTGCTTTCACACTGCTGTTGTTGGATTCTGCTACTACTGTGATCAGTCCCCATCTTGTGTCGTATGCCACTGCTGCTGAATGCCCTCTCCACTCTGTCATGGGTCCACTATTGTTCCTTGTACTATCACTGCTGTTTCCACTACATGAATGTTGGTGCACTGCACTCTCAGATAAGGTATCATTAAAAGTTCTACACTTGTGTTTTTGACCCACACCTGGTTTTGGCTCACAATAACTGATGAAAATAACTGAAGTGTGAACTGGGCCTTATACTGACGCACAGTAATACTACAGCTAACAGAAGGGATTTAAAAACATGTGTTTGGACTGCTACAACAGGGGTGTACATGGGTTTTTTGCTTTATCAAAGGCCGCTGTATGCTTTTCTTTTTTTTTTAACAGAAGGAAATAGCTATGAAACCTGGTGCACACATCAATATATGAGACCTGCCTGTACTACAGATTAACTGTTTCGCTGCCAGAACGGATTAGCTATGAATGTTGATGAACTGCACAATGATGTACACAGCGATACACTCTCCCTACACTCTCCGCAGTCTCCCTGCAGTTTAACTTCCCAGCCTTAACAATGAAATTGGGCCTTCAAGTTGGAAGAATATGATTAGGCAGAGTGGCCTACCGCTCAGAGATTTATCTTGATTTGTGACAAATTAAATCTGAACTAATATTATTTCTTAGCGGTCTTTGGCAAATTACACGAATAAACATTTTTAAAACTTTGCTCATCTGTAGTTAATACTTTCTGTTAGGGGAAAAACTATTTTGTTTCAGTTTTATTAATTTATTCCTACATTTACTTATTCCTACACCAGCCTTTAATAGTGTCTTGTTTCTTGTATTTTTAGATTATGTTTGTGTAACCCCCTCTTGATGTACAGCGCCATGGAATGAAATAAATAATAGGAATAATAGCATGTAATTAGTAATACCAATCAGATAACCTACGCATAAGTTATGGGTCTCCATAGAGGAAGATATCCTCCAATACCCACTAAGACAACTTATTTTCTCACCTTCGACATCTCCCTCAAAACTTAAGACCTTTAACGCACTCACAATTGAAACCTGCGCAATATGGAATGACACTAATGTACGCACCCGATGTGCCCTGTACCCCTCTCCATTGCTACAAATCAGAGATCTGCTCTACACTACAGATCCCATTTATAACCCCTCCATCCCTAAGGACCTAAGGTCCAACAACTCCACTGTGGATTCGATTATTCTGGATGGTACGGTGCCCACTAAAGAAGCATTATCAGACTTCTTAAAATGCTCCCTATCGCCTCCTATGATATATAACAAAATCACATATGCACTTAAACTACTGATCAAGCAAAATGATCTTCAACGCACCATGACCCCTTTTGAAACCTCCATGGCCCAAGCTAAACCCCCTAAGAAAGTAATCTCGACTTATTGTAAATTGCTGTCTACTTCAATACTACCTACAAAACACTCTTTCATTAAAGCGTGGGAGGAAGACCTCTCCCGGAAGTTCACAGATTCTGAAATTCAATCACTCCTGGCGGCGCCAAAACGGACTTCTCGCTGCGTGAGAATGCAGGAAAGTGGTTATAAGATATTGACTAGATGGCATTTGACCCCAGTCTTATTGCATAAATATAACCCGTGTTATGACCCCACTTGTTGGAGATGTGGTCAGCAATTAGGGACTTACTACCATTTATGGTGGACCTGCCCACGTATAGTACCATATTGGGCAAATATCATAACTCAAATTAACACTGTAGCAAAAACACAGCTGCCCCTAACCCCTGAGATCTGTCTGTTTCATTTGCTCCCAGACAAACTCTCTAAATGCACAGCAAAACTGCTGAGACATCTGCTAGCTGCGGCGCGCATACTAGTACCCACATTGTGGAAAGCCTCCCACCCCCCTTACATTCAACCCATGGTTGGATAAAGTAGACTCGCTATACCGCTTAGAAGAGCTTGCTAGTTGGGAGTCAAAAACACACAACACTTTTAGTCAGGTATGGGCCCCATGGGCAGCTTTCCGACACTTTTCTACTCACTTATAATTCATATTTGATACCGGCTCTAGTTAGGCTCCCCCCCCCTCTCCCCCCCCCCCCTTATGTCTGCGGTTTATGTTCCATGTTACTTACTCTTTATAAACCTGTTCTTCAGTAATAAGCGCTGTTACCAGAGGACTGCACTAACTTGATCTTAATAAGCCCTTGATCCATTGGTACTGCATTGTCTGCCTTTCTGTTACTACTTAGGCCTCTTGCACACGAACGTATTTTTTGCTGTCCGTTTATAACGGATCCGTTTTTCAGTTTTTTTGCTTCCGTTTTGTTTCCGTTTCGGTTCCGTTGTTCCGTTCCGTTTTTCCGTTTGGCATATACAGTATACAGTAATAACATAGAAAAAATTGGGCTGGTCTTAAAATTTTCAATAGATGGTTCCGCAAAAAACGGAACGGATACGGAAGACATACGGATGCACTTCAGTATGCTTTCCGTTTTTTTTGCGGACCCATTGACTTGAATGGAGCCACTGAACGTGATTTGCGGACAAGAATAGGACATGATCTATATTTAAATGGAACAGAAAAAACGGAAAAACGGAAACGGAAGGCATACGGAGACACTTCAGTATTTTTTGCAGACCCATTGAAGTGAATGGTTCAGTATACTGTCAGTATACTGAACTGAAAAAACTGCCAGTATACGGTCCGCAAAATACTGTCGTGTGCAAGTGGCCTTACTCAGTGGATCTCATGATAACACCCTCTGATAACCTGTCAAGTATGTATATTACAATATTGTTTGTTATTGATCTCTATATATAAATTAATAAAAAGAATTTTGAAAAGAAAAAAAAGTAATACCAATCAGATGAAAGCCTTTCTTATCCCACTGTCAGTGTGCCAACCTATGCCATCCAGTCTGCACCCCTTAAAGGGGTTGTCTTACTTCAGCAATTTGCTTTTATCATGTAGAATCATGAAAGTTAATTCAAACCGCTTACTAATATATTCTGATTGTCCATATTGCTTCCTTTGCTGACTTGATTCATTTTTTCATCTCATTATACAATACTCGTATTATACAGTGCAATCCATTAACGGTGTCCGTGCTTTCATATTATAGGAAAAAGTGCAGGCATCTCTGGTGACCAGGACCTCAGGAGTGCACATAGGCCTGCAGTTTTTCCTATAGTTTGCAAGCATGACCACCACTGCTGGATTGCAGGGTGGTCGTAACCATGGAAACAAGCAGTTTATAATGTGATGGAAAAATTCATCCAGCCTGCAAAGGAGGCAATATGGATAATCACAATACATTAGTAAGTGCCTTGTATTTACTATCTCTACATAATAAATGTTATTTGATTAAGTGAGACAACCCCTTTAACGATTAAAGTCATTGTCCTTTGCTGGCTATACTTCTTCCAAATGAACCAAAAAAGTCTATACGTCCTAGAAAAGTGACCAGGATGCGGAGAGAGGACTAAGGCCTCTTGCACACGGGCGTCATGTTTGACGCCCGGATAAGAGGCGGGTGCGTTGCGGGAATCGCCACGATTTTTCCATGCGTGTGCTAACGTTTGTAGTGCGTTGAGCACGCGCGTGAAAAAATCCGCATGCTTGGTACCCAGACCCGAAGTCAGACTTCATCACTGAAGTCCGGTTTCAGGATGAGTATTCTGTATATGTAATTATTTTCCTTTATAACATAGTTCTAAGGGAAAATAATCGCATTCTAATTACAGAATGCAATGTTCCCCGGGCTATAGAGGGTTAACAATAATAAAGAGTTAACTTACCTTCTCCCATTGTACGCGCAGAGCCCCAGAACGTTTTCTCTCTTGATGATTGCTTGCTTCAGGACCTGTGGTGACGTCACAGGGTCACATGGGTCACATGGTCTAATCATAGAAGCATTTGAGTGGACCATGTGACCCATGTGATCCTGTGACATCACGGCAGGTCCTTCATCCAACATCTGTTGGTTGAAGGACCTTTGGTGATGTCACAGGATCACATGGGTCACATGGTCCACTCAAATGCTTCTATGATTGGACCATGTGACCCTGTGACGTCACCACAGGTCCTGAAGCAAGCAATCATCAAGAGAGAAGACGTTCTGGGGCTCTGCGCGTACAATGGGAGAAGGTGAGTTAACCCTTTATTATTTTTAACCCTCTATAGCCCGGGGAACATTGCATTCTGTAATTAGAATGCGATTATTTTCCCTTATAACTATGTTATAAAGGAAAATAATAACGATCGGGTCCCCATCCCGTTCGTATCCTAGCAACCATGCGGGAAAATCGCAACGCATCCGCACATGATTGCAGATGATTGCGATTTTCCCGCATCCCCATTCACTTCTATTGGGCCTGCGTTGCGTGAAAATCGCAGAATATAGAACATGCTGCGATTTTCACGCAACGCAGAAGTGATGCGTGAAAATCACCGCTCATATGCACTACCCCATAGAAATGAATGGGTCCGGATTCAGTGCGGGTGCAATGCGTCCTCCTCACGCATTGCACCCGCGCGGAAAACTCGCCCGTGTGAAAGGGGCCTAACGCTCATCAATATTAGATGATGTGGAAAAGGAGGAAAAGAATATTCTTCCACTTGTAGGACAGGAGAACACTGGGGTTGGAGAAGTGGGTTGGCGACTCGGGGGGCGGGGGGGAGCAGGGTGTAGGGTGGTCACTTTCTTCTTCTCTCACTTGGTAGATGAGCCATCACCGGTCTTCTCTTCTCTTTTCACAGTTTGTTGGATTCAGCGGCTGTCACCCGCTGGGCCACCAAGTCCTCTACTTATTTTGCTTCAATATGCAAGTGTTAATGGTGTCACTTTCTTTATAAGGTAAAATATATATAGTGGTCAAATATTGGTCCCATGTGGCCCCTTTATGTAATTCTCATACAAAAGGGGCATTTTCAGGAGATTGCAGGACACAGCTGCATTCATTGGTAGATTGTGCCATGCACCTAACCAGCCAAACCCCAGACCAGCAACGGCCCCTGTTTGGACACCAAATTATATGGTTTTCAGGCTCCTTTATGCCAATAATGCAGCGGCCATATTTGATCCATCCACCATGTTCGGCCCATCTGGTTTGAACTGTAATACATTTTAAAAGTAAAATGCCATTTGGTAATTATTATATATTCTTACATTTTCTTATTTTAGACTTGGAATATGGAAATCAGTCTTTTTTTTAAAGGGATTCATGTCTACGGTGTATAAAAAAAATTCAGTTTTTTCAGTAGTTTTCCATTTTACAGAACAGAGTAATTTACAATTTTAATGTGTACGTTTTATCTTCTCAGTCCTTTTTGAAATGTCCTTCCTTGTTTGTATTGTATTGTCTACATATGGTACATATGACTTGATCAGTTATTCTTGGTGGGAAAGGTCACCGAAAAACATAAAATAGTGTGTGTGTTTTATTTATTTTTTCCGCCATGAGTGCACTCCAAATTTTTTAAATATTTTAATCGTTCAGACATTTTATGACGTGGCAATACCTAATATATTTTTTATTTATATATTTTTATATGTAAAATTGTGAGAATGGGGTGTTTTAAACTTTTTGTTTTATTTTTTTACTTTTACAGTGTTAACTTTAAACCCCTTTGGGGTCTAGAACCTGAGGTCTTTGGATTCCTTGCCCTATTCACCCTAATAGAGATCTATGAAGGTGAATTGGATTTTGACGCGGCACAGCAGGGAGGATACCATAGCAACCATTGGCACCTTCAAAAGCGCCCAGGCTACCATGGTAACCGATCAGATTCCTGAGATTTCACTGTGGGGGCTCAGTTCGGAAGGCAGAGGAATCCACATCCCTCCGCCTTACCTCACAGATGTTGCGATCGGTGTTGATTGAGGGGTTAAATGATGGGGGGCGGCGGATTTTACATTCACTGTCATTGCAGCCGGGTTTCTGTGAGTGAGCCTGGGAGAAGCAGACCACCATGGCCTGAGATAAGGAACTTGGTGACATCCAGTTTAGCATCTCTGTGGTACCAGTGGCTGCAACATCAGTGCTGTGTCTTCAGGTGGAGGAGACAGAGAGAGGGGCGCTCCCATGAGAATGACGAGAGTGTGGGTAACAAAGGTGTATTGTGTATTTTATCCTTGTGAGCATACCCTAAGGCAGGGGTGCACAACCTGTGGCCCCCAGAGCCATGGTTTGCGGCCCCCGATTGTGCGATCAGCTGTGTTTCTGCCCGGAGCACCACATAATTGCAGGATTACAGCTCCTGCTCTGTAGCAGGAGCAGTACAGTCCGCATCTGTCAGAGACAACGGGGAGCTGAGGAGAGGGCAGAAGCTGTGTATTAGCGCTTCTGCCTTCTCCTCACACAGGTTAGCGGCGTGTTGTGTTAGGGTCAGAGGAGTGCAGAGCCTCCCCAGCTCTGCCCTGTACAATGCCCCCTTCAGAAGGCTGGTCTCCCCTGTAACTAGGGCTAATGTGGACGCTTCAGTTACAGTGGAAATAGTGCAAAAAAAAAAAAAAGCCTGTGTCCCCAAAGGTCTTTTATGGAACTTTTTGGGACAAATTATGTGGCAAATATATATATTTAAAGTTAAAAAAAATGCAATTAAAAGGAAAAAAAGTGCCAAAAAAAAAGTCAGTGTCCCCCAGAGGGGACGTGCAACCAAATGCACGACCTCTCTTGTTGAGGTTGGCTAAACTCACAGGCAGGGCTAGCAACTAGCTAAATCCTCCTCTCTCTGAGAGAGGAATAGAGGCTGGAAGGGAAATTCCAGACTCTGCAACTATTGCTCTGTCAAGTCTGCTGCCATCTGCTGGTGAACCAGGCTACTACATGAACATAAACAGTTTCACAGGAATTAATATGCACATCAGGGATGACATAAAATACATTTTGATGACATAAATTAGCGCATTGGAGACAGTAACATGGTGCAAAGAGTGGTAATGGCACTCTGGGTCATTACACATACAGTGCTGCAAAAATACATTAAAAAAAAGAAAATTTTAGCAAAATGATTTAAAATAAATAAAATACAATTAAAAGAAAACTATAAAAAAGAAAAAGCGCAAAATAAAATTGTCATATTATATGGCAAAAATATATTTTAAAAATGAATAATAAGTGATGATTAAAAAAATTAAGACAAAGTAAATAAAATACAAATAAACGGAAAAAAGTAAAATGTGTAAACTAAAAAAGTCAGTGTCCCCCCAAAAGGTCTTTTTGTAGCAGAAATATATTTAAAAAAAAAGTTAAAAAAAAAATGAAAAAATGGTAAAATATATAAGAGAAAAAAACGCCCACACCAACAAAAACCATAACAATTATTACCCCATTTATGTGAAACTATACATATTGTATAATAAAATGATCCAGCACATATCGGAACTAATTATAATAGTTTGTATATTTAAACAATGAGCTATAGTTTGAATAAAAATGACATTTAAAAAAAAATTGTACAGTTTTCCCCTTATAAAGCAAAACCAAAAAAAAGGCCCTGTGTTATGTAATAAAAAGTTGCAAAAGTTATTTTGGTAGTCCAACAAATAAAAAAGTTACAAGTGTTTGAACCACGTGCGCTAAATCACTAAAAAGTGACTGGTCATTAAGGCCTTTCCAGGCCTGGTCATTAAAGGGTTAACCAATAAGAGCTTCCCCGGCTAGTAAGGCCTCATACACACGACCGTACCTTTTCTTTTGGTCCACAGGACACCAGCCATGTGTGTTCTGCATTTTGCAGAACGGAGTAACGGATGCGGACCGCACATGGAGTGCTGTCCGCATCTTTTGCGGCCCGTTGAAGTGACTGGGGCCACATCCAAGCCACGCGGTTCAGATGCGGACTAAAACAATGGCCGTATGCATGAGCCATCAGGGAAAATGCTTACTGGTTATTGCAGGGCACCTACAGTATATCTTGGGGTGCAGGAAGCGGTAAGAACCAGTGAGCGCCGTCTTCTGCAGTGAAGTAAAGCGCTCATTAGTGAATAGAAGGCAGGAAGGAAATGTCGCCACTTAAGGGAGTTTCCTAGTTAAAATGATTTTTAACCAGTTTCTGCAGCATGGTCCCTGACACAGAAGATTCCTACTTTCCTGCTCCGTGCCGCTCTCGCTGTCTCCATCTTCCGGTCCCGCAGCACCTCTCCAGCAAATGACTGACTTTAGCGGTGACACGCTGTTTGTGGCCACATCACCACTGAAGCCAGTCATTGGCTGGAGAGGTACAAGTGACTCTGCCAGAACCAGAAGATGGAAACAGCGAGAGCGTCAGGGAGCAGGTAAGTGTGAATCTTCTGTCTCAGGCCCATGCTGCAGGAACGTTTTAAAAATCCTTTTTTACCAGGAAATCTCTAAGCCCCTGTTACACGGCACGATATTCAGGAAAGTTACTGGAAAGAAGTCTGCACAGGAGCGCTCATTCCTGATATCTGGCGGTATAATCGTGCCGCTGATCAGCCGAAAAACAAGGAATCACTCGTTTGTCAACTGATTCGCATATTTTATCAGGATGAAAGATGTACAATTATCGTCAGCACATCTCACCGTGTTTTCAGGAATGTGCTACCGATAATCGATAGAAGTGAATGAGGGAGGAATGACTGTGGTAGGGATCATTCCTCCCCAGTCACTCTGCATTAGCCCGTGTATTAGGCTTATGCAAACAAGCGCTGATTAACTTTTTTTTGCGGCCCCTTGAAATAGTGCGATGTGACAATGCGGCCCCCAAACCAAAAAAGGTTGTGCACCCCTGCTCTAAGGCTAGGGCTACAGGGCGACATGAGTGGTGCGACAAAAAGGGTACAACCACACTGCACCAATGTCGGGCAGCATTTTTTGTTTATGCACATAAAACTTCTGTGCAGATTTATGTCCGTTTCTGCAGCATATCCGCACCAAAATCCTCAATGTCTGCTTGCTGATTCTGGTGCGGGTCAGATGCGGTTTTTGCGCAGACCTCACCCTTCTATTGAAAAGGGTGAAGTCCGCAGCAAAAACTGCAAACATAATTGGAGGTCAATTTCTGCTTGGAAAATATCTGCCTAGTGTACATGAGAATTGTGTCATCTCATACACATTGCCGGTACTGGAATACGCTGCGTTTTTTCCACACAGGGATCTTTAGGGGGAAAAAACTGTATTCCACAGAGAGTGCAGGCGGCCTCAGTGGTGCTGGTTGTTTGTCTTGTTAGATTTGTATTATATTGTGTAATGTTCTGTTGTTATTTTGATGCAGCAAAAGATTGTTGGATTTCTTGCCGAAATTTCTAAGCCTCAAAATCAGTTCCATTTATCAAGTTCATCATTTTCTGCCGGCCCCATTCAGAGGAATGAGACAGAAATGTCTGTAACAAATCTGCCGAGCCTGCAGTCACCCGAGCCCACAGATCTAATGGAAAGTTTTAATAATTTCATTTAGCTTCATGTATATTACATAAAGGTCAGATCCTCACGGCTTTCTTTAGACAGATCCATCTGTTAGTAGATTTGCAGTCCTCCTGATAATAATCAGATTTAGTAATTGATACACAGCGTCCTGATGATGGTGTCTTTATCTGGATCCTGAGCAACAAGAGAATAAAACAAGGACAAATGATGAGAAATCAGTGATTATAAGAGAAGTCCAGACCCAGGTGATTATCTACATTCCCAGTAATGACCAGTGTGTGCTAGTGTCAGGAGGTCACTTACAAGCCGCTGTTATAATGTTCTCCATCCACCCATCTCCAGTCATCTCCATCACGGTGAAGTCCTATCCAGTATGTGACCTCTCCCCGCTGTCTGAGATCTCTCTGTATAAACTCCTGGAATAAATGAGGAACAATCCTGACATGTCAGATATAACTAGATGTGATGACACAGACAGCGGACTGCGGCCGGTCTTCTCCTACTATAATCTCCTTATACATGGACATAGACACCATACCTGCTGGTCCTGGTTCTTTATGACCAGTAGATCAGCTCCCATCGTCTCACACTGATCCCGGCTCTGGTCCCATGTTCTCTCTGTTACATCTGAGTAGTAATAACAGTCGTCTCCATGTAGAATCCAACCATTAGGACACAGAAGACAACCTGGAAGAGTTTGAAGCTTCTTTATAGATCCAGTAATAGTAGGAGCGCCATTTACATTCATAAGATGTGCGTAAGGAATAATGCGCAGCGCTGAGGTTTTACTCCAAGGTGTTCGGCAGATCTACCGAGAGACTAAGGGTGGATTTACCCCGGGCGAGGACAGTCGGCTGCTCGTTCAGTGGAGATGAAGTTCTGTATTTACATGCAGCAATCTCCTCCACAGTATGAGAAGGAGGGATCACTGCTTCTATCACTCGTCCCCATACAAAATCATTGCTCCTGGGTAGTAAAGCGCTGATTAGAGAGCACCATCTGCTGCCCGGGAACGAGGACTGAGGTGCCCTCGACTCTGATCATTTCACCCAAGGAATTTCGCTTGTTCATCAGGTGATCTGCGGCACTTTTAGACGGGCCGATTATCAGGAACGAGCGTTCTGCCCGAACATTGGGCCATGTAAATCTACATTTAATTGTACTTTTACACCTAGCAGTTATCATGGAAAAACTTGCACGGGGGTGGGGGGTGATGTGTGACGTCATTGTGTTGCTGCGCAATGTTTGTTTCTTCAATCAAGATGGCCACGTCAGCCTCTCTGTGAGCAAATGAATAAGGTGAGTATGTTTTTTTAACCCTAATTAACCCCTGAAAGGCCTCTATCTTAACATCAGATGCCGCTATCAGCAATGAACATGACATCTGAGGGGTTCCATGACGGTAGGTGGTGCAATTGTCATTCCCCATCATTGCGCCTGCTACTTACAATTGAATGCGATTTGAGACAAAGAAACTGTAATAGCCCTGCAACGTCGCCACTATGCAGACAGCACGCAGGTAAAGATTGAAGAGGACGCAACTCACTTCAGGAGCGCCATGGCCCCTTCACAGCTTATCAGCAGTAGGACACCCCCCTTTCTGAAGCTGAAAACCCACTTTAAGCCCTTTGCGACCATACATGTACAGCCAAAGTCAGAACTTTAAAGATGATGTCTGCTCGCGCATGCAGCCGGCGCCATATCTGCCAGGTTTCTGCTGTTTCAAACAGCAGAGGCCCAGGGCTGATCGCATACAATTAACCCCTCAGATACTGTGGTCAAATAAGTTGCAGTTCCTTAACCCCCCCATAAAACAGAGGCAGAATTGAGTTTTTTTTTGCCAGTTCCATCCCATTTGGAATTCTACACTGTAATCAATACTAAATTGGACCATTAGAAAGCACTACTTGTCCCACACAAACAAGCCTTATTAAGGCTATAAGAACGGAAAAATAAAAAAGTTATAGCTCTGGGAAGTGGGGAGTGGAAAATGAATTAGCAAAAACAGAAAATCGCTTGATTTTCTAAGGGTTAATGTAAATATTTGAACTGTCAATATAATTGATGTACCTAAAGCACTGTCAGCGTTGATCACACAGAGCTCCTGACGTAGTTTATTATATTCAGTATTACTTTGTTTTGTTGGATGGTGGTTATAAAGGCGCTGACAAACTGAAAGACACAAAAGTCAACCAGACATCAGAGTAAAAAAATACACCTTCCAGAGATACATTGGATGGAAAAAAACAAAAAAACTAACAATTATACATATATATATATTTTTTTATTATTTTTTTGCATTTAGCAGAAGCAGAATACAAGAAACATAACATTTAAAATATCGTACTAGTGGAAAGGAGCATCTTGCTTACCTTCCTGCAGCCTTACCTTCCTGCAGCCTGTCGCTTCCTGCAGGCTATCTGCAAATGTCCTAACAGAGACTCCTCACTGGTGGGAAAGAAAGGGATGTATTTACAGTATGTCTAGTGGAGAGCAGTGCAGTGCATCAATGGCTGCTTAGGTTGTTTGGTGGGTCCTTTCTCTGCCCCCCCCCTCCTCCCAATACTTTAAAAAAATTGTACCCCTCACAGTAGTATTGCCCTCATTGTACAACCTTCACAGTAGTTTTGTACAGATGTGTGCCCCATAACAGTAGTTATGCCCACATTGTGTCCCCTTAAAGTACTCATCCCTTCAATGCGCCCCTTTCACAGTAGTTATGCCCTATCTGTGCCCCTTCATAGTTGTAATGCCCTATTTGTGCCCCTTTCACAGTAATAATCCCCATTGTGCCTCCTTCACAGTTATAATGCCCCTTAATAGTAGTAATGCCCATTGTGCCCCTTCACAGTAATAATGCCCATTGTGCCCCTTCACAGTAATAATGCCCATTGTGCCCCCTTCACAGTAATAATGCCTATTGTGCCCCCTTCATAGTAGTAATGCCCATTGTGCTCCCCATAGTAGAAATGCCTATTGTGCCCCCTTCACATTAGCAATGCCCATTGTGCTCCCTCCAGAGTAGAAATGCCCCCTCTGTGTTAAAAAAAAAACACACACAAAAAACACAGTAACTCCTCACCTTGTCCTCACCTTGTCCCGTTCCTGAAGCTCATGTTCCTGCGCCCACACAGGCCAGCAGCGCGATCTGTGCCTGCAGGCTGAATGGTGGAGCAGGGAGAAGTCTTCCTGCGTTACCATTTAGAGCGCCGCCAGCCTGAAGGAGGGGAGGAGCATGGAGAGCGGTAAGTGACAGGACTGCACCTCCCAGTTCACCAGCAATGAGCGCTTCCATCTCTATTAATGGAAGCACTCATTGCTTCTGGACTCTGGCACCCCCCTGAGAGCGCCCCCCCCACCCCCACCCTTAGCATGCCACTACAGTACATGTAGTACAGGTAGAGAGCAGTCCAGTACATGTAGTACAGGTAGAGAACAGTACAATACATGTAGTACAGGTAGAGAGCAGTATAGTACATGTAGTACAGGTAGACAGCAGTACAGTACATGTAGTACAGGTAGACAGCAGTACAGTACATGTAGTACAGGTAGACAGCAGTACAGTACATGTAGTACAGGTAGAGAGCAGTCCAGTACATGTAGTACAGGTAGACAGCAGTACAGTACATGTAGTACAGGTAGAGAGCAGTCCAGTACATGTAGTACAGGTACAGAACAGTACAATACATGTAGTACAGGTAGAGAGCAGTACAGCACATGTACAGGTACAGAGCAGAAAGGTACATATAGTACAGGTAGAGAGCAGTACAGTACATGTAGTAAAGGTAGACCTGATATAACCTGTATTAAAATCGCATTGCGAATTCAACTTAGAGCTGGGTTCCTAATAGTTGTATTGCTAGAATATAACGAAGATTGTGAATATAGCGCTATATTCGTTATATTCGTCAATTCTAGCAATACAACTATTAGGAACTCAGCTCTAAGTTGAATTCGCAATGCGATTAATGCAGGTTATATTAATCGCATTGCAAAATCAACTTGCCACACTCTGCGTCAACTACGTAATTTTCCATGGGAGTTTTGCAATGGATCCCCCTCCGGCATGCCACAGTCCAGGTGTTAGTCCTCTTGAAACAACTTTTCCATCACTATTGTGGCCAGAAAGAGTCCCTGTGGGTTATAAAATTCACCTGTCTATTGAAGTCTATGGCTGTTCGCCCTGTTCGCCCATTCGCGAACATTTGCGTAAATTCGCGTTCGCCGTTCGTGAATGGAAAATTTTATGTTTGTGACATCTCTAAGTACAGGTAGAGAGCAGTTTAGTACATGTAGTACAGGTAGACAGCAGTGCAGTACATATAGTATAGGTACAGTGCAGTATAGTACATGTCATACAGGTAGAGAGCTGTACAGTGCATGTAGTACAGGTAGAGAGCAGTACAGTAAAATTATTACAGGTAGAGAACAGTAAAGTACATGCAGTACAGGTAGAGAGCAGTACAGCACATGTAGTAAAGGTAGAGAGCAGTACAGTGCATATAGTATAGGTTTCAGTGCAGTACAGCACATGTAGTACAGGTAGAGAGCAGTATAATGCATGTAGTACAGGTAGAGAGCAGTACAGTATATGTAGTACAGGTAGAGAGCAGTACAGTCCATGTAGCACAGGTAGAGAGCAGTATAATGCATGTAGTACAGGTATAGAGCCGTACAGTACATGTAATACAGGTAGACAGCAGTACAGTACATGTATTACAGGTAGAGATCAGTACAGTCCATGTAGCACAGGTAGAGAGCAGTACAGTACATGTAATACAGGTAGAGAGCAGTATAGTACATGTAGTACAGGTAGACAGCAGTACAGTACATGTATTACAGGTAGAGAGCAGTACAGTCCATGTAGCACAGGTAGAGAGCAGTATAATGCATGTAGTACAGGTAGAGAATAGTATAATGCATGTAGTACAGCAGATGTAGTAAAGGTAGAGAGCAGTACAGTACATATAGTATAGGTACAGTGCAGTACAGCACATGTAGTACAGGTAGAGAGCAGTATAATGCATGTATTACAGGTAGAGAGCAGTACAGTACATGTAATACAGGTAGAGAGCAGTACCCATTAGTGTCCAGCAATGTCAAATGGTGACCATCCCTCTACAGGTTGGAACAGATGCCACGGTTGTCACCCAGATTCTCCGCGAAAACAAAGAACCAAAAGCACTGAGCACCCTCTACATAGAATTGTTGAAAAACATGATGAATTAACGGGAAGACAATGATATTTATGGGATTTTAAATAATTATTTTTGTTGTAACTTCTCTGAATCCAATAATGCCAGGTAGTAGTAGTATCATCTGTGACTCTAAAGGCCCGTTCACATGGCTGTAGTGCCGCCGTGCCTATGTTGTGGACACAACACCGGCATATCGACACTACAGCCTTGTCAATATGCCCTAACAAGATACCTTATTTTTCGCTTTATAAGATGAACCTGATTATAATATCCACCTAGGTTTTAGAAGTGGACAATAAGAAAAAAGTGTTTTTCCATCAGACCTGAGATCCCCGACAAGATCCCCAATCTTCATAAGAGCCCAAAACCAAAACCCCATTCTTCATCAGACCTCAAAACAGACAGTAAAATAAATAAAACTACTCACCTCCCTTGCTCCAGACGGCGCTTCCTGCTCTCACAGTGACATGGTCACCTGCTGGCACCGCTCTGCACTGTGACCTGTGCACTACGTCCTGGCGCTATACACAGTCAGGACACAGCACAGCAGCCACCTGAAAGAAGACCAGGGAGCGGTGAGTACAGTCAGTGCTACACTCACCTCTCCCCGTGCTCCTGTATACTATGTGCTTAATAAGACACATGGCCATTTTCGCCTCACTTTTGGGGGGAAAATAGTGAGTCTTATTTAGTGAAAAATACAGTATTTATAGTATTATGTAATATATTGCTCTTCAGAAAGAAATCAGCAGTTAAGGAGTTAGCGTTCTCTGGTACTCACCTCCGGACCTGTCACTGCTATTCATACAGAGCTCATGCAGAGATTCTGAGTGTTTAGCTTCAGAGATTTCCCGATTATAAACTAGGGAAGTAAACATGAATATCAGTAATTAGTAATATCATCAGTGACAATGAGCAGACCCTCCTGCCTTCTATAGAAATTTGTCAGACTTACTAAGTGCTTCGATAATACGGATGAGAACAATATTGGCTCCTAGGAGGACAGTAATAATCAGGCATTTCCAGGAAGGTTTCCAGATCTTGGTTTTATCTGTGGGCATTAGGAGAACGTTCATTAGGTAATTCTGAAGTAACAGAGGCAGAGCCCCCTGTTCAGGACCCTCATCTATTAACCAATGCGAAGAGCAGCCACAAAGGGACATCTCTGGCGGCATCTCTATGTATCACACAGGCCATTCAGTTCAATGGGGAGAGTGTAATACATCCTCTCCCCCTGTGGTGGTGCTGCAGGAAGTTTGGACACATAGGACACCTTATAATCAGATTATTGTTGTGGGCGCGTTCAGTAGTGATGAGTGGCAGGGGCAATATTCGAATTTGCGATATCTTGCGAATATTCGGTAGAATATTCGTCATATATTCACAAAGTCGCGGTTATTTTCATGATTGCGAAATGTAATATGCGTGTAATGCGTGCGCAATACAGGCGTGGGTCACTATGGCTACATTTTTCAAGCTGCTAGAAGCTTTCTGAGACTGGAGAAAATGTTTGGCATTCAAAACATTACAATAGCTTTACATGCAGATAGAGTGCTCCGATATATTCACGATTGCGCAAATCGGCAATTAATGATGCGCATATTTTTGCCAATACGTGCAACTTCACATTTTAGCAGGTCTGACTACATATTACTGATTGGTGCAGTAAGTATTGTTTTGAACTTGTGAAAACACAGCACTATGTCTGTAGCATGTATGTATCACACTACCTAACACCCTGTACTGGAACCTATCAGCTACACTATATCACGATCTAACCTACTCTGACTATCTCCCACTAACTATCTGTATTATATATATAACCTAACTAACTAACTATCTAATGTAATGTGACACAGGAAAGCACAGAGCACAGCAATGACACTGCTGTCTCTCTCAGAACTGTAATAAACTGTAGAAAATGGCTGCTGGGGAGGTTCTTATATAGTAAGAGGTAGGCGAATTTCCTATTGGTTGCTAGGGATGTTGCTAAGCTCAGACAAAAACATTGCAGCCTTCTAATTGGCCCACAAGCAAAAAGGGAGGTTACTTATGAAAAAAAATTGTAGAATATTTGAAAATACGAATATATATCACTATATTCTAAACATTTGAGAATTCTCGAAGTTGCGATATTCGCAATTAAAATTCGTGATTCAAATATTTGCACCCAACACTAATAATGACAAAGGGATCGTCCAAGGCCGAGTTTAGTTTTAGTTTGCTTAGATAAACCTTCTTACAACCTACATCTGGTGTGACCTCATAATAGAAAATATTGCAGACTTCCCAATTTTTTTTCTACCTTAAAAACCATCAGATTGCTGTTGACTGATCTGACTTTATCTTAAGTTACAATTTATTGTTTGTTGTGTCTGTAGTCTGCTTTTATATTATTTCCTTTTTATCTCTAAGGGTACTTTCACACCAATGGCAAGGAACTCCGGCAGGTGAACAGCCTGTCGGATCCGTGCTGCCGCTAGTGCACACATGCCCCCGGACTACCGCTCCGGCCCCATTGACTATAATGGGGGAGTTCCGGAGATCCTTCAGAAACACGGTAAACATGCCGAGAGGCTGCCGGATTAAAAGTACGAAAGATGGTGTGGTGTTATTTACATGGGACTGTATTTTGGAGGGGGCTGTAGATAGAGATGGATGTTATTTACATGGGACTGTATATTGGAGGGGGCTGGAGAGATGGTGGGATGTTATTTATATGGCACTCTATGGTGGAGGGAGGGAAATAATGTTATTTACATGGGACTGTATGGCAGAGGGGCTAAGAAATTACAATTTCTGAGGACACTAATCAGAGGAATATAAATACAGGGGGCACTGCAGAGGGCATTATAATACTAGGGGAACTTCATGGTGAGCATTATAACAGTAGGGGGCATTGTAAATACTGGGGGCACTGTAGGGGCATTATAACATTAGGGGCAATATAAATACTGGGGGCACTGGGAGACATTTTAAATCCAGGGGACATTAGGCGTTTTTACTACTGGGGGCTCTATAGGAGGGACTTATATATCTGCCTTATTTCTACTGAGAGCACTATGGGGGGCTTATTACTACTGAGGGGTCTGTAGAGAGCTTTATTACGACCGGGGGAACAATAGGGTGGCTTTATTTCTACTGGGGGCTCTGTAAGGGCATTATTAATACTGGAGGGCTCTTCTACTAATGGAGGCAATCTTGAGGGGCATTATCACTGTTGGTGGCACTGTAGAGGACAGTATTACTAATAAGGGCATTTTAGAAGGGAATTACTATTGGTGGGACTATGAGGAGTACTATTACTAAGGGGGGGTCGTGCACTCATTTTTCTCCAGGACAGTATTTGGGGGTACAGAAAAGTGAGGAAGCTAAGATATCTGTGTGTCAGACTGCAGAGATGAGACGGCTGAACGAAGTTGTCGCGACCAAATGGAGAAGAAGATAACAGAGAAGATCTACATCAGAGGAGACGTCACCTGGAGGCCCTGGATGTCAGAGGTAGGTGCAGCTGTATAGCTGTATAGCAAGTACAGTAAAATGTATTCAGTGCTAGTGTTTTCAGGGTGGGGGTGGTGGGGGTTTCGGGGTGGTTGGGGGGGCAGTTGTTCGACTTAGAGAATTGGGCCATATGCATTGGGGCTTGGGCCCCATATCTTTTGAGACCCTTGCAACACCCCTGGTGTTCGGATTAACAAGTCACACTTTACAATATCAATGAAATCATTACAGAAATGTCTCTTACCGGGAGTCTCCATGTCTATAGACGCTCACAGGGATTCTTAAGATGCTGTAGAATGGTGTCAGGTCTTACAGACACTTCAGTATAAGATGTGTGGTGGTCTTCTCTCAGGATGTCAGCCTTTCCTGTTTCTGGTGAAAAACATTTTGTCACCCACATCCGTCCAACCAACACGGTGGTCAGTAGTTATCAGCTGTCTGTACAGGGCAGTGCACGGAGGAGACCACAAGTTGTTTCCACTTCTAATCTCTGTGCCTCCATATACAGTCATAGGGAGAAGTAAGTGCCCCCTCCTCGTGTGCTCCTCACCAGCTTCTACAAATCCTGATGAACCTCCGATGAGACCACAAACCAAAAGACATCAATGTGGCCTTGTTTTCTCCAAAAAGGTAATAAGTAAATGCACCGTCCTACTCCTCCTTGGATGGGGTGCCGTAGACTGTTATTCCCCTTCTGACACACAGTAAAAAACGTATCTTCAGCCAATGAACTCTTCCTCTTGCTAATTTCACTCAGGCTGGGTCTCATGGGCAGGCTGGTAGCATAAAAGCTGACATGCAATGTATTAGAATACAGGATTTATTGTAATACATTGCAGAGGGGATCAAACCCCAGAATTTGAAGTCCCAGAGTGGGACAAAAATAAAAACTTAAAAAAAGTTTTAAAAAAATGTGTTTTTCATAATACAAAAAAAGTTTCAAGTAAAAAAAAAAAAAATCCCTAAATAAAACACATAAAATTGTAAAAAAAATAGAGAATAAAGAAAACCAGACATACCCGTATTGGGTATTGCCGCATCCGTACGGAGCGGCTCTACAAAAATATCACATGATCGACCCCCTCACCTGAACGCTGTAGAAAAAATAAAATAAAAATTGTGCAAAAACAAATTTTTGTCACATTACTTCACAAAAAGTGCAACACCAAGCAATCAAAAGGATCAAAATGGTACCAATCAAACTGTCAACTCATCCCACAAAAAATGAGCCTCATAAAACAATTGGGCAAAAAATAAAAAACTATGGCTCTCAGAATATGAAGACACTAAAACATGATTTTTTGTGTTTCAAAATTGGTTTTGGAACAAACACAGAACCAGAGATAGGTGCACACTGCCGTCACACTAAACCCTCACACTGATGTTAAAAATTGAGAGGTCAGTTCGACATATCCTACTAGGAGGACATGTCTTAAGCCTCGGGCACCAGCGTCAAGGTCTCTCAAGTAGCCCGTGGGCCCTAACACTCACCTACCTGCGCCATATGGGCGATATCAGGGGCCAGTGGGCAATTACAGGAGCATTAGGACGACTCGCAAACATCTCCTCTGTTACCTCCAGCATGTAGCCATGCTTGCAATGGGAGGTGGGAGGTGTCTATGAGCCCTACCCAAGACTGACTGATATAGCCCAAAGCCTAGCAGGTGCACCCAAATGTGACCTGAAGATGAAAAACAGGCACATTTAAATTGGAGTTTATACACCTCCGTACATATATATATATATAAACCATCAAAAAATGTGGTGATAAGAAAGCAGGATGCGCTCATACCCATATGCAGTTGTGCATTTCTATAGGGGAGCACATCCTGCACTTGTGTAGGAGGTGTATAAACTCCAATTTAAATGTGCCTGTTTTTCATCTTCAGGTCACATTTGGGTGCACCTGCTAGGCCTTGGGCTATATCAGTCAGTCTTGGGTAGGGCTCATAGACACCTCCCACCTCCCATTGCAAGCATGGCTACATGCTGGAGGTAACAGAGGAGATGTTTGTGAGTCGTCCTAATGCTCCTGTAATTGCCCACTGGCCCCTGATATCGCCCATATGGCGCAGGTAGGTGAGTGTTAGGGCCCACGGGCTACTTGAGAGACCTTGACGCTGGTGCCCGAGGCTTAAGACATGTCCTCCTAGTAGGATATGTCGAACTGACCTCTCAATTTTTAACATCAGTGTGAGGGTTTAGTGTGACGGCAGTGTGCACCTATCTCTGGTTCTGTGTTTGTTCTGAGTTCTTGCCACATCCACATAAATTTCATCTTATGTAGGATGTCCATTGTGGTACTTGTAGTCCGTTGCTGGCATCATCCATTGTATGCATTTTTTGCTGGTGATTGCCATTAGCAACGGACTACAAGTGCAGGATGTGCTCCCCTATAGAAATGCACAACTGCATATGGGTATGAGCGCATCCTGCTTTCTTATCACCACATTTTTTGATGGTTCAAAATTGGTTTTATTGTGTTAAAAGTGAAAAAACTAAAACAGTAGACATATTATGTAGTGCTGTGTCCATAACAAGCAGGTCTATTAAATATCATATGACCTAACCCCTCAGGTGAACACCGTAAAAAAAAAAAAAAAAAACGATTTTAAAAAAAGCCATTTTTTGTCAGCTTACATTAGTAAAATGTAATACCAAGCGATCAAAAAGTCATACGCACCACAAAATAGTACCAATTAACCTATCATCTCGTCCCGCAGAAAATGAGACTCTACCTAAAAAAATTATAGCTCTCAGAATATGGTGACACTAAAATACCATTTTTGTTTTAAAAATGTTTTTATTGTGTAAAACTTAAATAAATAAAAAAAGTATACATACTATGTATCGCCACATCCGTAACAACCTGCTGTATATAAATATCACATGAGCTAACCCCTCAGATGACCACCGTTAAAAAAAAGTGTAAAAAAAGCAATTTTTTGACATCTTACATTACAAAAAGTGTTATACCAAGCGATCAAAAAATCATACGCACCCCAAAATAGTATCAATCAAACCATCATCTTATCCTTCAAAAAATGAGACCATACCTAATACAATCGCCCAAAAAATGAATAAACTGTCTCTCAGAATATGGACACTAAAACATGATTTTTTTTGTTTCAACAATGCTGTTATTGTGTAAAACAAATAAATAAATAAATAAATAAATAAAAGTATACATATTAGGTATCGCCACATCTGTAACAACCTGCTGTATAAAAAAATCACATGACCTAACCCCTCAGGGGAACGCCGTAAAAAAACAAAAAAACATTTTTGTTACCTTACATCACAAAAAGTGTAATACCAAGCTATCACAAAGTCATATGCACCCTAAAATAGTACCAATCAAACTGTCATCTCATTTCCAAAAAAATGAGCGCCTACATAAGACAGTCGCCCAAAAAAAAAAAAAAAATATGGCCTTCAGAATATGGAGACACAAAAAAAATCATTTTTTTTCAAAAATGCCTTATTATGTAAAACTGAAACAAACCACCAAAAAAAGTAGTCATATTTGGTATTGTTGCATCCGTAACAACCAGCTCTATAACTTTGGGGTAACTTTTATGTAGTTTCTGCACTAGCGGTGCATCAGCGGATCTTCAAATGTGACATGGCAATTTAGAATTATCCTAGTGAAATCTGCCTTCCAAAAACCATATAGAGTTCCTTTCGTTCTGCTCCCTGCTGTGTGCCCGTACAGCAGTTTACGACCACATATGGGGTGTTTCTGTAAACTAAAGAATCAGGGTAAAAAAATTATGAGTTTTGTTTGACTGTTAATCCTTGCTTTGTTATGGGAAAAAAATTATTAAAATGGAAAATCTGCCAAAAAGGTGAAATTCTAAAATTTCTTCTACATATTCCTTTCATTTTTGTGGAACACCAAAAGGGTTAACAAAGTTTGTAAAATCCGTTTTTGATACATTGAGGGGTGTAGTTTCCAAAATAGGATCACTTTTTTGGCGTTTCTACTCTAGGGGTGCATCAGGGGGTCTTCAAATGTGACATGGCAATTTAAAATTATCCCAGTGAAATCTGCCTTCCAAAAACCATATGGGGTTCCTTTCCTTCTGCGTCCTGCCGTGTGCCCATACAGCAGTTTACAACCACATATGGGGTGTTTCTGTAAACTACAGAATCAGGGTTATAAATATTGAGTTTTGTTTGGCTATTAACCCTTACTTTGCTACTGGGAAAAATTATTAAAATGGAAAATCTGCCAAAAAGGTGAAATTCTGAAATTTCATCTACGTTTTCCTTTAATTCTTGTGGAACACCTAAAGGGTTAACAAAGTTTGTAAAATCAGTTTTGAATCCCTTGAGGGGTGTAGCTTCTAAAATGTTTTTTTTTTATTTCTGCTCTAGGGATGCACTAGGGAGTCTTCAAAAGTGACATGGCAACCTAAAAATTTTCTAGTGAAATATGCCCTCCAAAAACCATATGGCGTTCAGTTCCATCTGTGCCCTGTCCTGTGCCCATACAACAGTTTACGATCATAAAGGGGGTGTTTCTGTAAACTACAGAATCAGGGTAATAAATATTGAGTTTTGTTTGGCTGTTAACCTTTGCTTTGTTACTGGAAAAAAATTATTAAAATGGAAAATCTGCCAAAAAGGTGAAATTCGGAAGTTTCATCTACATTTTCCTTTAATTTTTGTGGTACACCAAAAGGGTTAACAAAGTTTCTAAAATCAGTTTTGAATCCCTTGAGGGGTGTAGTTTCTAAAGTGTAGCCATTTTTGGGTGGTTTCTATTAAGTAATCCTCACAAAGGGACTTTAGACCAGAACTGGTCCTTAAAAAGTGGGTTTTGGAGACTTTCAGAAAAATTTCAAGATTTGCTTTTAAACTTCTAAGCCTTCTAAAGTCCCAAAAATAGAAAATGTCATTTACAAAATGATCCAAACATGAAGTAGACATATAGGAAATGTAAAGTAATAACTATTTTAGGAGGTATCACTATCTTTTTTAAAGGCAGAGAAATTGAAATTTTGAAAATGGAGAATTTTTCAACATTTTGGGTAACTTTGGTATTTTTTTTATAAATAAAAATTAAAATATTCTGACTCAAATTTACCACTGTCATGAAGTACAATATGTGACGAGAAAACAATCTCAGAATGGCTTGGATAAGCAAAAGCGCTTTAAATTTATCACCACATAAAGTGACACATGTCAGATTTGCAAAAAAATGGCTGAGTCCTTAAGGTGTAAAATGGCAAGGTCCTTAAGCGGTTAACAACAAGTGTCTTTTTACGGTAAGCAAACGAGAAAAACGATTAACATCCACAATATTCCCAAATAAATCAAAATAAAAATTCTGAGAAAAACCTACACCTTTAGATAACAAGGGAATATGATCACTGCTTTGAGCAGAGATATTCAACACATTATTTATTTGTGTTTTCTTGTGGGATAAGGCCTTTTCTCCCCACCGCCGTTGTTTACTTCCGGTTCTGTGAATGCGTTTTATGCCTGCATTGTTCTATAGGGGAGAATAACGTTAGCAGAAAGACCCACAGACGAGGGCTGAGAATTTTCTGTAGTGTCCCCAGAATCCAAATCAGAAGACTCTATATCTGAAAAAGAAACCTTGGTATGTCTACTTTTAGATTGCTGTCTCTTTCTATTCTTGGATTTATTCCTTAATATGGATTTTGGTGTTCCTGGTGTTCCTTGGTTTCTTCTCCAATTATATACCATATCATTTTCAAAGTCCATAATATCTCTACCGAATAAAATATTTAAAAAACTCCTAGATTTCATGATTTGCCACATAATGCTGATCCTTCTATCTTCCTTCAGCAGGACCGGCGCTGACGTCACCGCGCTCAGGCTCGGACTGGCCAACCGGGGTGCCGGTGAAATGCCCGGTGGGCCCTTTGCCTGTCTGCTTACACTACAGCCAGAACCACCAGCAGGGCAGTTACTATACTGTCACAGGCACCTGGATGTTATCAGATGCTGGACTGCAGCACTGGCACACATAGTTTACTTTGGGGAAAAGGACAGCACAGTACCTGCAGGGCTTGTTCCTTTCTCCAAAGTAAAAATTCACGGGACCCCATATCAGCAGACAGCTCCCCCCCCCCTCCTCTCTGCAGTGTGAGATTCCATCCTGTGTGAGGAGGGGGCGGAGCCAGAGGAGCCGAGGCAGCACCGGGAGGAGATAATGGAGAGGCTGCTCTGACCTCCTGTGTTGCTGTGCCTGAACGTAGCATATCAAAAAGTGATTTATTGTTGCTGACACTGGGTTGAATAAATTACCGTTTGATGTGCTACATTGGAGTGCTGCCGTGCCTTTCTTCATAGATAGATAGATAGATAGATATTAGATAGATAGAAGATATCTAGACAGATAGATATCTATCCCCTACCTCCCAATCCTACCCAAAAATTTCCCACTTGCTTTGGCAATGCTAAAATGTATTTTGTCCTGCCAGTAAAGCATATTTAGCAGATAGATATGAGATAGATAGATAGATAGATAGGAGATAGATATTAGATAGATAAATATATAGATATGGTATAGATAATAGATAGATAAATAGATAGATAGATAGATAGATAGATAGATAGATATAAGATAGATTGATGTAATATAGATAGATATAAGATAGATAAATAGATAGATAGATAAATAGATAGATAATAGATAGATAGATAAAAGATAGATAGATATAAGATAGATAGATAGATAGATAGATAGATAGATAGATAGATAGATAGATAGATTTTAGATAGATACCATATTTTTCGCCCTATAAGACGCACCTGATGATAAGACGCACCTAGGTTTTTGAGGAGGAAAATTAGAAAAGAAAAATTTTAACCAAAAGGTGTGCTTCTGGTGGGTTTTGAACTAATGGTGGTCTGTGGATGACACTGTTATGGGGGGATCTGTGGATGACACACTGTTATGGGGGATCTGTGGATGACACACTGCTATGGGGGGGCTTTGGATGACACACTGTTATGGGGGGTCTGTGGATGGCACTGTTATGGGGGATCTGTGGATGGCACTGTTATGGGGATCTGTGGATGACACTTTTATGGTGGATCTGTGGTTGGCACTGTTATGGGGGCGCTGTGGATGGCACTGTTATGGGGGATCATTATGGGGGCATCTGTGGATGGCACTGTTATGGGGGCATCTGTGGATGGCATGACACTGCTATTGAGGGATCTGTGGATGACACATATACAGTATAGTATCTTATGCTATGTCTCATCCACAGATCCCCCCATAACAGTGTCCCTGTGTAGTGAATGGGGGCCGGCATCTGGTTTTGTAAAGGCATTGGGGCCCGGTGCAGTCACTGTATTCTACTACACCGGGCCCCGCTCACTGTAGTATAATCATATCTAACCTGTAGGTATTGTTAAACTATTCAAATCATCTGAAATCCAGCGCCTGTACTATTTACTACTAACTTCGTAGCAGGCAGGAGGCTGTGCGGGCGGACTGGCGCTAGCAGAGTGACTCACTACATCACGCGCCTACTTTATTCATAAAGTGGGCGGAGCAGGCGTGTGACGTAGTGAGTTACGCTGCCGCCCGACCCCCTGCCTCCTACGAAGTTAGTAGTAAGTAGTACAGGCACTGGATTTCAGATGATTTGAATAGTTTAACAATACCTACAGGTTAGATATGATTATAATACAGTGAGCGAGGCCCGGTGCCATTACAGAACAAGATGCCAGCCCCCAGCCCCTACTCTCTCTCAGCTGATACACCCACCAGCCGCGATGCTGCATGGCGGGGTATCAGTGTAAATTGCAGCATTCGCCCCATAAAACGCACTGCTATTTCCCCCCCACTTTTTTTTTTTGGGGGGTGGGGGGGGGGGGTGGAGTGCGTCTTACAGGGCAAAAAATACAGTAGATAAATAAATATTAGATAGATAAATAGATAAAAGATAGTGTTCTCCTCTTCCCCCAACAGTATGGACAGTCTCTCTCCCTCTTCCATGGAGGTGGAGTCTGGGCAGAGATCAGACAGTCTCCTGAAGTGAGAATCCCTCACTACTGAGTATTTGGGGCACCGCAGCAAGAAGTGAAACTCATCCTCCACGGCTTCCTGGTCACACTGCTGGCACACTCTGCTCTCCCTGGGATTGTACCTCTGTCAGTGACGCCCGGATTCAATGAGCAGGCTGTGGGCGCTCAGTCTGTACCAGCTCAGGATCTGTCGGCCTCTTGGATTGGGGAGTTTCTCCAGATATTGGGCCAGTTTGTACTCCCTCTGCAGGCTCTGGTATACTGTCAGCTTCTGTGATGTTCGTATGTCATTCCTCCAGACGCTGATATACTCCTCTTTGCCCATGTGTATCATCCTCTGGATTTCCCCCTTTGCCAGGCTGTATGGGTTAGTGGCTTGGGCAGGCTGCATTCGGGTGACTTGTTCCAGGGTGCTTTGTTTTTCTAGGGCTTCTTGGTGTAGCAAGGCTTTGTGATGGTAGGAGCTGGGACTGTTGCTATGCAGGTGGGCTCTGAATGATAGCTCCCTCTTCTGGACAGCCAAGTAGTGTGGAAACTGCCCAGTTCTGCTTGACAGTTGCTGTTTGAGGTTGTCAGATGAACCTGGAGAAAGTGTTTGCAGAGTTCTAGGTGGAATAGTTCTGTTGGTCCAGAGTCCCACTTTGCCCAGTGTGGGTATATGTCTGGGCCACAGACTTCGCTGTCATACAGGAGGATAGGGGCGATGATGGTGTCAAGGATTTTAAGCCAGACGGTCATTGGTGCCTTAAGATGATACAACGCCTTCTGATGGTATAGAAGGTTTTGCTCGCCTTGTCTTTCAGTGTTTCTATGGCTTTCTTAAAGCTCCCTGATTGGCTGATTTCTGGGCCCAGGTAGGTGTAGCTGTCAGTTTCTGAACGTGGACAGTTGTTTAGCAGGAAGGGAGGACACCGGGCTGCTTTCCGGTTTCTTTTCTGGAACACCATGATGTTGGTTTTCTTTGGATTAATGGGCAATGCCCACGTTTTACTAAACTTCTCCAGGATTTTCAGGATATCTTGGAGACCTTTCCCAGTTGGCGATAGTAGCAGAAGATCATCTGCATAAAGGAGAAATTTCACCTCAGTGTCATGGAGGGTGAGACCTGGTGCTATGGAGGACTCCAGAGCCACCACCAGCTCATTGATATAGATGTTAAACAGGGTTGGACTGAGGCTGCAGCCCTGTCTGACTCCTCAGCTCACACTGAATCTGTTCTCAGTGTAGGTACTTCTGATCGCATCATATGTTTTTCCTCCTATTCCATTTTCGAGAAGTTTCAGGAATAGGCCTGGGTGCCACATTAAGTCAAAGGCCTTCTTAAAGTCCCCAAAGTAGGCATAGATCTTTCCATGCTTTGTATTGTGGACATGGCTCTTGATGAGGCTGTGCAGGGTGTAGTTGTGGTCCGTGGTGCGGTGGTTGGGCATGAAGCCTGCTTAGCTTCTGCTTAGGACGTTGTGCTGGGTGAGGAAGCTGAGGATCCTCTTATTCAGGATACTGATGAGGAGTCTCCCCAGGTTGCTGCTGACACATATCCCTCTATAGTTGGCGGGGTCGTACCTGTCTCCGCTCTTGTGTATGGGGTTGATAATGCCCTGGTTCCAGCTCTGGGGGAAGTAGCCGGCACTCAGCACAATATTGTAGAGTTACTGATTTTTTCCTCCATATCCTTCAGCTTACTCCTGATTTCTTTTTGTTCTGGGCTTTGGTCCTCTCTTGCGATGTCTTTGTAAAGATCCTTGAAGTACTGAAGCAGTTTCCGATGTTGCCGTTTTGGATGTAGAGGTTGGTGTTCTTACTGGTTTTGTCCATGTGCTTCCATAGTTCTCAGAAGGAGTTGTCCTGGAGAGAATCTTGGAGTTGGAGGAGCTTGGTTGAGATGTTGCCTTGCTTTTTTTTTCTGAGGATATGTTGTATTGCCTTGTATGTTGTTGTAGGCTTCCCTCAGACTGGGGTTGTTCGGATCTTGGTGTTTCCTGTTTGAAGCCATTCATAGTGCCTTCCTTATATCTTTAGATAGATAGATAGATAGATCGATAGATACTAGATATTTGATAAATAGATAGATAGAAGATAGATATGAGATAGATAGATAGATAGATAGATATTAGATAGATAGATAGATAGATATGACATAGATAGAATAGATATATTTTAGATAGATAGATAGATAGATAGATATGACATAGATAGAATAGATATATTTTAGATAGATAGGTAGATAGATAGATAGATAGAAGATATTCGATAGATAGATATTAGATACATAGAAGATAGATAGATAGATAGATAGATAGATAGATAGATAGATACTAGATATTGGATGGATGGATGGATGGATGGATGGATAGATGGATAGATGGATAGATGGATAGATGGATGGATAGATAGATAGATAGATACAGTGGCGTACCGTCAATAGAGGCAGACCACGCCACTGCTATGGGGCCCGCAGCACAGGGGGGCCCGAAGCCATGGAACGCTCCGCCCCCCCACTTTGCACGGACAGCAGCCTGCGATGCTCCAGGGTTAAGGGGGTGGTGGGAGGGGCCAGGGGTGGGTAGTGGGTGGAGTTAAGGGGGCCCATTTCAGATTCTTGCTATGGGGCCCAGTGATTTCTATGTACGCCCCTGGATAGATAGATAGATGTGACATAGATAGAATATATAGATTTTAGATAGATAGATAGATAGATAGATAGATGATATTCGATAGATAGATATTAGATAGATAGATAGATAGATAGATAGATAGATAGATAGTGTGGTAAGGTGCAAGGTGCCGTTGTCGACGGGAGGTATGTGTCACCGAGGTTCCTGGCCTCGGTGAGGTAAGAGCCGGTTTTTTGTGTCAGCAGCAGCTAGTGCTGCTTGACAATTTGATACTTAGTTTGGCTGCAAAGCCAATCCGGGCCGGCTCTTACTGGGAGTAGGCAAAGAGTTGGGTGGGTGCCTACTCCCCACGGTCCAGGCCGGACTTTGCCGGGCTTTAAAAACACAGCCAGCACCAGCAGGTGGGTGTGATTGTCCTGGAGCTGCTGTAAGGCTGCGGAATCATTTGAGTTTGGGAGTTCTCTGGGCTAGAAGCAAGAGCCCAGCAAGGAGGAGTGCAGACGGCCTGGAAGCCTGACGTCACTTGTCTTGCGGCTGGACTGATAGCCAGGTGCGAACCTGCACCTAAAACCTCCCAGGTGACTGGAGCCTGTTTTGGACTGTCTTGTTTTTCCTCATGATTTCTTATGTGTGTGAACGAACACCAAGAGACTGTTTATTGTTTATTTTGTGCAAAGTGTGAATAAAACACTGGTTATTGCACTTTTTGGACTCCTTGTTTGCCTCTGTACTGCACCCGCACCGCTATCTACCAGAGCGACTCCCCACATTTGGTGTCGGATGCGGGCATGCGCAGTGAGGCTGGCGTGAATGCCGAAAATCTTTTGTTTCTGCTGGGCACGACTGGATGTCCTATATTAGGCCGGCAAAGTTGCAGCCTGTGTTCCCTGACACAATGGAGGCAGTTGTAAAAGCCCTTGTGGAGGCTAACCTGCAGCAGCAGGAGACCAACCAGCTACTGCTACAGCACGTGATGGCGTTAAAAGCTGCAGGAGCGTCCCACCACGACCATGATGCCCGGAAAGCGGTCCGTGCGGCGATCCCAAAGATGACCCCTTCGGACGACGTGGAGACGTATCTGGCGGTCTTTGAGAAGGTAGCCGTGAGGGAGAAGTTACTCCGTGACCAGTGGGCCGAGGTGGTCGCTCCGTTCCTGGCATCCGGACCCCAGCAGTTTTTTTTTGACCTATCAGATGACCAGGCTGCTGATTACCCCACGGTGAAGGGGAGATCCTGGCCAGACTGGGGGTAAACGTGTTGGTCCGGGCTCAGCGGGTCCACCGGTGGGACTTTAAAACGGCTGAACCCGCCAGGCCGCAGTACTATGAGTTGCTGCACAGGTTGCAAAAGTGGCTGCAGCCTGAGGTTCTAAGTCCGGCTGCTATGCTGGACCGTCTGCTGGCCGACATCTTTTGGAGGGCCCTGCCTTATCCCCTCCAGCACTGGGTCGGCCAGGCGTCTCCGGTATGTGCCCTGGAGATGGTCGACCTGGTGGAGCGTTACGAGGCCACCAGAAACCTGCAGGGGAGTCTTGCTGGGAAGGGGTCAGTCAAACCCCGGAGGCCTCCACCCCAGTTCCGACGTCCGGCGACAGAGAGGCCTGCACGGAATGTACCCCCTGCGGATCCGCCTCCCGTGGTATGCTGGAGGTGTCAGGAGCCAGGCCACATCAGGGCCGACTGTCCGCATCGGGGTGAGCCGATGGAAGGGAACTACGGCTATCGCCACTCCCTGTATGCACGGAAGCTGTGTGCAACTGGCACCCGTGAGGTGCAGGACAATAACCATCTGTGTCAGGTAGAGGTGGGAGATTCTCTGGCGGTGGCCCTGCTGGACTCCGGGAGTCTAGTCTCCCTGGTAAGGGCTGCCCTGGTACGGCCTGTGGAGTATACCGGCCGTAAAATCGGGGTCCTGTGCATCCACGGAGACCTAAAAGACTACCACACTGCACTAGTGACTTTGTCCACAGCGGCTGGTAAGTGGACCCACGAGGTGGCTGTCACTACTAAACTCCCACACGAACTGATACTTGGGAGGGACTTCCCAGGTTTTCCGGCGCTGTGGCCGGCAATAAAGGTATCTGATGGACCCGAGACAGGGGTAACCCTAGTAGAGTGGCCTGATACCACTGGAAGGCCCGAACCCTGGGAGCACGAATCTGAAGGGCCAGCGGTAGGGGTGACCACTGCTCCAGCGGTAGAGGGGGAGACAACCTCACTGAGTGTAATGGTGGGAGAGACGGAGGACTTGCCACCGGGACCTGAGTTGGCAGACCTCAATGTCTCCGGGAAAAATTTTGGGACCGCACAACACCGGGACCAAACCCTAACCAGGGCCTGGGAAACTGTTGTAATGATTGATGGTAAACCCCAGAAACCTGGGGCTGAGTTAATGTTCCCACGATTTATTGTTCTTCAGGATATGTTGTATCGGGTGAACCAAATCCGAGGTGAGCCCGTTGAACAGTTGGTGGTGCCCACCGCATATCGCAAGCTTGTTATGGAGCTTGCCCACCAACATGTTCTTGGGGGACACATGGGGTGGCAGAAAACGCAGGACCGCGTACTACAGCGATTTTACTGGCCCGGTTTGTTTAAGGAAGTAGAGGAGTTCTGTAAGTCCTGTCCGACCTGTCAGGTAAATAGCCCCCAGCCGCATTACAGAAGTCCCCTGGTCCCTCTCCCAATAATTGAGGTCCCATTCGAGCGTATTGCCATGGACCTGGTCGGACCCGTACCGAAGTCTGCTAGGGGTCACCAACATATCCTGGTGATTCTGGACTATGCTACTCGATATCCAGAGGCGGTGCCTCTGCGACATACCTCGGCTAAGCTCATTGCAAAAGAGTTAATGGAAATGTTTTCCCGTGTGGGCCTGCCAAAAGAGATTCTGACCGACCAAGGGACCCCTTTTATGTCCAAAGTTATGAGGGAACTGTGTAAATTGTTGCGTATAAAGCGGTTACGGACGTCCGTTTACCATCCGCAAACCGACGGTCTTGTCGAAAGGTTTAACCAAACTCTAAAAAATATGTTAAAAAGGGTGGTGTCCAGAGATGGGAAGGACTGGGACCTGCTTCTGCCCTATCTCATGTTCGCCGTGCGAGAGGTGCCCCAGGCCTCTACTGGGTTCTCGCCCTTCGAACTGCTTTATGGCAGACACCCTCGGGGCCTGTTGGATATCGCCAAAGAAGCGTGGGAACAACAGCCTGTCCCCCACAAAAGTGTCATTGAGTATGTCACCCAGATGCAGGAACGGATGGAAAGGGTGTTACCGCTGGTCCGGGAGCATATGGAGGCAGCGCAACAAGCCCAGAGTAGGGTGTATAATCGTCAGGCTCGGGTACGGGACTTCAATCCGGGAGATCGGGTTTTGGTTCTGGTACCCACCCTTGACAGCAAGTTCCTAGCTAGGTGGCAGGGCCCCTATGAGGTTATCGAGAAAGTAGGGGAAGTAAATTACAAAGTACACCAGCCAGGGCGGCGCAAGCCGGAGCAGGTGTACCACGTGAATTTACTGAAGCCGTGGAAAGACAGGGACACGGCCGACGACAACAGCCCCCGGCCAGGGCTTCTAGGTGACAAGGGTCCAGCCCCACAGTACGAGGCCTGCGAAGCGGTAGCCACGGTAAAAATTGCAGACAGCCTGTCTTCCAAACAAGTTCAGGAAGTCAGGGAGTTCGTCAGTCGGAACACGGATGTGTTCTCGGACCTCCCTGGCCGCACATCTCTCATCCAACATGACCGTCACTGAGCCTCAAAATCCGGTTAAAACCATACCGGGTACCCGAGGCTCGGCGATGGGCCATCGCGGAGGAAGTGCAATTAATGTTGAAGCTTGATGTCATTGAGGAATCGAAAAGTGAGTGGGCCAGTCCCATAGTTCTAATACCCAAGCCGGATGGGACGTTGCGGTTCTGCAACGATTTTCGCAAATTAAATGAAGTGTCCAAGTTCGATGCGTATCCCATGCCCCGGGTAGACGAGCTTGTTGAGAATTTAGGGCAAGCCCGTTATTTTTCTGTGCTAGACCTCACTAAAGGATACTGGCAAGTACCCTTAACGGAGGCGGCCAAGGAAAAAAACGCTTTTGTTACTCCGCAGGGCCTGTATCATTACAAGGTGTTACCCTTTGGCCTGCATGGCGCCCCCGCCACCTTCCAAAGGTTAATGGATATTGTGCTGCGACCTCATCGTCGGTACGCCTCGGCCTACTTAGATGATGTAATCATCCACAGCACCGACTGGGAAAGCCATTTGCCCAAAGTGCAGGCGGTAGTAGATGCCCTGAGGAAAGCTGGTCTAACCGCCAATCCAAAGAAGTGTGCGATTGGGTTGGAAGAGACCAAATATCTGGGATATGTTATTGGGCGCGGAGTCATCAAGCCGCAGGTAACTAAGGTAGAGGCCATTCGTAACTGGCCCCGACCGGTCAACACCAGGCAGGTAAAGTCCTTCCTGGGAATTGTAGGGTACTACATGCGGTTTGTGCCCCACTTTGCCACAATAGCAGCGCCACTGACAGACCTGTTGAAGGGGCGAAAGACGGGGAAGGTTAGCTGGAATGAGAAGGCAGAGGAGGCTTTCTCCGCGTTGAAGTCGGTCCTGTGTGGGTCCCCGGTTTTGGTGACACCCGACTTCAACAGGGAGTTCGTCGTTCAGACGGATGCCTCGGAGGTAGGTCTCGGTGCAGTACTGTCTCAGGAAGTCAATGGGGAAGAACATCCCGTTGTCTTCCTGAGCCTTAAACTCACCCCAGCCGAGACCAGGTATAGTATAGTGGAGAGGGAGTGCCTGGCCATCAAGTGGGCACTCGAATCTCTCCGCTATTACCTGTTAGGGAGGAGGTTCCGTCTGGTGACCGACCATTACCCTCTCAAGTGGATGAGCCAGGCCAAGGAGAGGAATGCTCGGGTCACCAGGTGGTTCCTGTCCTTGCAAAATTTCAAATTTTCGGTGGAACACAGGGCAGGCCGCTTGCAGGGTAACGCAGATGCCCTGTCCCGCGTCCACTGCCTCACATGTGTTCACCCCCTCAGGGTTGAACAAAGGGGGGGGGGGTATGTGGTAAGGTGCAAGGTACCGTTGTCGATGGGAGGTATGTGTCACCGAGGTTCCTGGCCTCGGTGAGGTAAGAGCCGGGTTTTTTGTGTCAGCAGCAGCTAGTGCTGCTTGACAATTTGATACTTAGTTTGACTGCAAAGCCAATCCGGGCCGGCTCTTACTGGGAGTAGGCAAAGAGTTGGGTGGGTGCCTACTCCCCACGGTCCAGGCCGGACTTTGCCGGGCTTTAAAAACACAGCCAGCACCAGCAGGTGGGTGTGATTGTCCTGGAGCTGCTGTAAGGCTGCGGAATCATTTGAGTTTGGGAGTTCTCTGGGCTAGAAGCAAGAGCCCAGCAAGGAGGAGTGCAGACGGCCTGGAAGCCTGACGTCGCTTGTCTTGCGGCTGGACTGATAGCCAGGTGCGAACCTGCACCTAAAACCTCCCAGGTGACTGGAGCCTGTTTTGGACTGTCTTGTTTTTCCTCATGATTTCTTATGTGTGTGAACTAACACCGAGAGACTGTTTATTGTTTATTTTGTGCAAAGTGTGAATAAAACACTGGTTATTGCACTTTCTGGACTCCTTGTTTGCCTCTGTACTGCACCCGCACCGCTATCTACCAGAGCGACTCCCCACAATAGATAGATAGATATCTACCCCCCCACCTCCGAACACTACCCAATTGCTTTGGCAATGCTAAAATGTATTTTGTCCTGCCAATAAAGCTTATTTAATTTGATAGATTTTAGATAGATAGATAGATAGATAGATAGATAGATACAAGATAGATACAAGATAGATAGATAGATAGATAGATAGATAGATAGATAGATATTATAAGAAACCAAAATGTAGCAGGGCGTCCTCCCTTCCTGCTAAACAACTGACAACTACTAAGAAACTGACAGCTACACCTACCTGGGCCTAGAAATATTTAGGACCCAGGAAACTAAAGACCAACTACAGGAAGCGGCTACGGGGTCACGTGGGACTCTGCGTTTGACTCAGAAACCACGCGGGACAGGTTATGCCGGAGTAAAGATCGACAAACATCTACAGCAGAAACTGGAGACTCTGGGAGCGGTAACGTACCACTGTAATGCTATTAACTAACATTGTTTACCTGAATTAAGAGAAGAACTTATCCTTTACAAATATATCACTACGGACCATCAGGCTATACCGCTAAAGCCTGTTACTGCTAACCCGGTTTCATCTGTATCTACTAATCCGGATTCAACTGCATCCTATATACCATCTTATTTGTGGGACACAATAATAGCAGTGCCTGTGCAAATATCCCGTGGGCTTAACCAACATCTGTGGCAGCTTTTGAGTTGAATATAGATTCCGAATCAATCTAACATCAACACAAGCTGCGTTTGTAGTGGTTGCGGGCCTGGGAGACTCCACGGGGGTCTGCAAGATTTATTTTAGCCACGTTTCATTATTTTAGTATTGTTCCTAAAACTGTATGTTATCTTTAGGCTATATGTTATTATATACAGTACAGACCAAAAGTTTGGACACAACTTCTCATTCAAAGAGTTTTCTTTATTTTCATGACTATGAAAATTGTAGATTCACAGTAAAGACATCACAACTATGAATTAACACATGTGGAATTATATACATAACAAAAAAGTGTGAAACAACTGAAAATATGTCATATTCTAGGTTCTTCAAAGTAGCCACCTTTTGCTTTGATTACTGCTTTGCACACTCTTGGCATTCTCTTGATGAGCTTCAAGAGGTAGTCACCTGAAATGGTCTTCCAACAGTCTTGAAGGAGTTCCCAGAGATGCTTAGCACTTGTTGGCCCCTTTGCCTTCACTCTGTGGTCCAGCTCACCCCAAACCATCTCGATTGGGTTCAGGTCTGGTGACTGTGGAGGCCAGGTCATCTGGCGCAGCACCCCATCACTATCCTTCATGGTCCAATAGCCCTTACACAGCCTGGAGGTGTGTTTGGGGTCTTTGTCCTGTTGAAAAATAAATGATGGTCCAACTAAACACAAACCAGATGGAATTACATGACGCTGCAAGATGCTATGGTAGCCATGCTGGTTCAGTATGCCTTCAATTTTGAATAAATCCCCAACAGTGTCACCAGCAAAGCACCATCACACCTCCTCCTCCATGCTTCACGGTGGGAACCAAGCATGTAGAGTCCATCCGTTCACCTTTTCTGCATCGCACAAAGACACTGTGGTTGGAAACCAAAGATCTCAAATTTGGACTCATCAGACCAAAGCACAGATTTCCACTGGTCTAATGTCCATTCCTTGTGTTCTTTAGCCCAAACAAGTCTCTGCTGCTTCACAGTTTTTTGTTATGTATATAATTCCACATGTGTTAATTTATAGTTTTGATGCCTTCAGTGTGAATCTACAATTTTCATAGTCATGAAAATAAAGAAAACTCTTTGAATGAGAAGGTATGTACAAACTTTTGGTCTGTACTGTATATAGAGTATTAAATATTGTTGTTACCATATTCCAATCTTATAGTTAGGTAAATTAAGGGTGGGGTACAATACTAATGATTGGTTGAGAGTTTTATGGTTTAGGCTGATAAAAAAGGGAAGCTGTTACTGATGCTCTGCTAGGCAGTAAGGAGAAAGCCGAAAATGATGACCCTATCAATTTGTAAGTGCTTGTTTTATTTTCAGGGACAGATTATCTGCTATGGTCCTATATATTTATGATATATTGGCATGGTTTCTCATTATAAAATGTCACTTTAAGCATTGAGAATGCTTTTTCATGTTTATTTTAAGCGTTTAAAACTCCAATTCCAATTTTGAAAGAGACTATATTACATTGTTGATGTAGTTGTTGGTAAATAAATGTGGGGAGGACTAGTATTAAAAATTCAAATACTAATATGACAATCAAAATATTTTTATCTTTTTTATTTCAAAGTATTTCAATGCTAAGAAAAATCCTTCAATGTGTAAAAAACTATTCTGTTAAGGTTTACTGTGTCTCTATAGAAAAAATACTTTGATTATAATTAACTTAGCAATTGAAGCTCTAGTTGCTTTCTTAAACACAGCCTAGATCGTTCATTATTTGTTATTTCTAGAGAGTGTGGCCAATAATCTGTTTTACTAAATATTAAATGGTAACAGGCAGACTAAACTAAGGCATTTCCTTGAATTTCAAGTACCAGTAAGTGCTTTCTGTTTGGTTCATCTGAACTCCATGAATCCAAATCATTTTCATTATTCTCCTCAACTTTTTAACTCAATACACTTTTAAAACCTTCTTGACTTATTACTCAATATATATGCATTCTGTATTTTTGTTATATATTTAACATGGTAGTAGGCCAGCTAAACTTAGGCACTAACTGTTATATGAAATCAAGTAAGTGCTTCCTGTTTGGTTAGTCTGCTCGCCATGCATCTTCTTCATTTCAGATATCATATATGTTTTGGAACTTGAATGCTATTTTATTGGCAGATATGGGAACTACAAATTACTTCTAGGCTCATAGTTTACCTTGTTAAAAAGATTGGAACGTTTAAAGAATATAGGTTATCAGATAAGGTATTGTTAGGTTATAAAACCCAAAAGGAAAAAAGTATTTTGATCTATATGTTTAGGGAGAAGGACATCTTTATTTTTTCAGAAAATACCGTATGTGGAAAATTTCAGAAATATAAAAAAAAATACATTTTATACCAGCAGGGGGGTTAAGTTCAAGCCAACGTGAGAAACAACTATTTTAGAGGAATAGATAAACTCATTAAGCTGATGAATGGTAAGGAGATAGATATTCATATTTAGAGTTGAGCGAACACCTGGATGTTTGGGTTCGAGAAGTTCGGCCGAACTTCCCGAAAATGTTCGGGTTCGGGATCCGAACTCGACCTGAACTTCACCACGATCCCGAACCCCATTGAAGTCAATAGGGACCCAAACTTTTGGGCACTAAAAAAGGCAGCAAAATGTAGGTAAATCCCCTGCAAACAAATGTAGATAGGGAAATGACTTAAAATAAAATAAATACAAATTAACCAATATAAATTGGCAACTTGGAGAAGGAGGAGGTGGAATAGGAGGTTGGGGTGGCATCAGGTGGGAATGCTATGGGAGTTGAAGTTCTCATCACAGCCAAAAAGGATTCATGTCTGCCTGCGGTGCCACAGGCCTTATTCACAGACTCAGGGCCATGGCACCCGCAGAGAGGAGAGCGGTCCTGTAACAGCAACACAGGCCTCAGGTCAACATGCAATGGAACAGGCCATTATCATTTATGTAGGCCCCTGAAAACCAGACAGAGAAGAGGCAATTTGACAGTAAAAAGAGTTTAATGTCTCTCATCCAGACAGCAAGCATCTAAACGAAATATAGGCCACTGACACCCAGACAATGGGGCGGTCATTAGACAGTAAAAAGAGTTTAATATCTCCCACCAAGACAACAAATGCTTAAACAACATATAGGCCCTGACAACCAGACAATGGGGCGGTCATTAGACAGTAAAAAGTGTTAAAAGTCTGCCACCAAGACAGCAAGCAAGTACGTGAAATTTAGGCCACTGACACCCGGACAATGGGGCGGTCATGACAGTAAAAAGAGTTTAATATTTCCCACCAAGACAACAAATGATTAAACGACATATAGGCCCCTGAAACCCAGACAATGGGGCGGTCATTAGACCGTAAATATCTGTGTTAAATATCTGCAACCAAGACAGCAAGCAAATACGTGAAAGTTAGGCCCCTGACACCCGGACAAAGGAGAGAGGTCCCATAGCAACAAAAGAGGCATCATGTCACCCACCAATGGAGAAGGCCACTTTTAGTTATTTAGGCCCCAACACCCAGACAGAGGAGAGAGGTCCCAAAGCAGAGAATCAGGCATCATGTCACCCACCAATGGAGAAGGCCACTTTCAGATATTTAGGCCCTATGGCACCCAGACGGAGGAGAGGTTCATTTAACTTTGGGTTGCCCGGCAAAATAATGGTAAAATTAAAAAAAGAGGATTCAATAAAGAAGTGTCCTCGAGTACAAGAATATATGCTTAAGGGGAGGTAGTTATAAATGTCTATTCTGCACAAAGGATGGACAGGTCCTGTGGGATCCATGCCTGGTTCATTTCTATGAACGTCAGCTTGTCCACGTTGGCTGTGGACAGGCGGCTGCGTTTGTCAGTAATGGTGGTATTCCCATGTCCTCATCATCAGGAAACATAAGTGGTTGTGCGTCAGTGCATTCTATGTTTTCCACCACTGGTTAAGAGCTAGGTGGATTCCCTTGGGAAAACCTGCCAGCAGAGTCTTCAAACAGCATAAGAGACTGCTGCATAACTTGAGGCTCAGACAGTTTCCATTATATGCATGGGGGTGATGTGACAGACTGATGGGCTTGGTTTTCAGGCGCCACCTGTGCACTTCCTGCAGAAGACTGGGTGGTAGATAATGTTGTGAACGTGCTGGATCCACTGTCGGCCACCCAATTGACTAGCGCCTGTACTTGCTCAGACCTTACCATCGGCATTGGGCCCCACCAAATATCGCTGTAAATTCTGGTGGGTACTGGAACCTGTGGAAGTTGTTTCACTAGGACGTGTGGCTTTGGCAGAACGGCCACGTCCTCTCCCAGCACCAGAGGGTCCACTAACACCACCACGATCGCGTCCGCGTCCCTTACTAGATGTTTTCCTCATTGTTACCGTTCACCACAATAAAAAAAAAATTATTTGGCCCAATGTATTGAATTCAAATTCAGGCCTTTTTTTTTTTACAGGCACCTAACACTATCTGGCTATCTATTTTTGTACCGTATTACACTAATGCAGGCACAGCAGTAAGCACTGATTTAGGGGAATATCAATTGTAGGCCTAGTATTTAGGCCCTGGATGAAAGGTATCCTATTACGGACAGATTTACACTTGGAGATGCACAGTAGCGTGTGAAAAAATATATAGGATTGTGCTTTTAGTACTTGTATTTTAAGAATTTGTGTAATATACCCTTTAACAGAAAGACATACACTTAGAGATGCAAAACAGTGTGTGCAAATGTAGAGAATTATGCTGTATTTTAACACTTACTGTAATATACCCTTTAACGGAAAGAAATGCACATGGAGATGCACGCTGAGTATAATACACCCTTTTACGGACAGATTTACACTTGGCCTGCACAGGCTGGAACACCAGATTTAGGCGATTGCTATTTTGGCAATTGAATTTCACCCCAGAACAAAATATATCCTTTACCGGACACTATTAAATTTGGCCAGCCACTGCTGAAACCAATGATTTATGGTATTGCTATTTTGGCAATTGAATTTCACCCCAGAACAAAATCTATCCTTTGCCGAACACTATTAAACTTGCCCAGCCACTGCTGGGACACCAGATTTAGGGGATTGCTATTTTGGCAATTGAATTTCACCTCCGGAATGAAATCTATCCTTTGCCGGACACTATTAAAATTGGCCAGCCACAGCTGAAACCACTGATTTACGGTATTGCTATTTTGGCAATTGAATTTCACCCCAGAACACAATCTATCCTTTGCCGGACACTATTTAACTTGTCCAGTCACAGCTGTAACACCAGATTTTTGACGGACACTTTGAAACTTGTCTAGTCAAAGCTGGAACACCAGATTTACGGTATTGCTATTTTTGCAACTGAATTGAACCCCTTAAAATAATATATCATTTGACGGACACTAAGAAACTTGTCCAGTCACAGCTGGAACACCAGATTTACGGTATTGCTAGTTTTGTAATTGAATTTCACCCCAGAACAAAAGCTGTCCCTTGAGGGACACTATAAAACTTGTCCTGCCACAACTGAAACCACTGATTTAGGGTATTGCTATTTTGGCAATTGAATTTCACCCCACAAAATAATATATCCTTTGGCGGAATCTATGAAACTTGTCAAGTCACAGCTGGAACACCAGATTTACGGTATTGCTATTTTTGCAACTGAATTTGACCCCAGAAAATAATATATCATTTGACGGACACTATGAAACTTGTCCAGTCACAGCTGAAACACCAGATTTACGGTATTGCTAGTTTTGTAATTGAATTTCACCCCAGAACAAAAGCTATCCTTTGACGGACACTATAAAACTTGTCCTGCCACAGCAGAAACCACTGATTTAGGGTATTGCTATTTTGGAAATTGAATTTCACCCCAGAATAAAATATATATATTTTTTGCCAGACAGTATTACACTTGGTTAGCTACAGCCCACGGCTGGAACACCAGATTTAGGGGATTGCTATTTTTTTAATTCAATTTCACCTCTCAATAAAATATAGAAAATTCTATCCTGAGTTTCTAGGGGTGACAATGAGCACAGCCAAGCCCCTGATGTAGGATATAGCAAAAAAAACAAAACAAACCCTACTATTGATGGATTGATGGACTTGGTGGCAGCTTGTGCTGGCGTACCACAAGTCACAAAATGGCCGCCGATCACCCCTGAAAAAAGTGACAGAAAAACGCTCTGGGCAGCCTAAAAACAGTGAGCAATTAACTAGCAGAAGTTGAATGATTCAGAGCTGATTTAATCCCTGCCTAATCTCGCCCTAACAGCAGCTGCATCCTATCCCTACACTAATCAGAGCAGAGTGACGTGTGGCGCTACGTGACTCCAGCTTAAATAGAGGCTGGGTCACATGCTGCACTTGGTCAATCACAGCCATGCCATTAGTAGGCATGGCTGTGATGACTTCTTAGGGCAAGAAGTAAAACACTAGCTGATTGGCTGCTGTGCAGCCCTTCAGAAAGTGGGAAAAAATCGCCGAACAACGAACCCGAACTTTTACGTAAATGTTCGGGTTCCGGTCCGTGTCACGGACACCCCAAAATTCAGGACTATCCCGAACTATACAGTTCGGGTTCGCTCATCCCTATTCATATCAACATGATAAATGTTATAGAAATTCAGTGTTTTCTTACTTTGTTTTATTTTTTACTTTTGTTTTGTGGAAGCAGGTTGGCCAAACCAAGGCACTGACTTTACTTTAAAATACAGTAAGTGCTTTCTGTTTGGTTCATCTGAATTTACCATTTCTTATCAGCGTGACCCTCAAGTGCTAAGCATAAACTTTGTGTAAGTTATGCACCATAATAGGGGTAACATAGGCTAAACCAAGGCACTTGCTTTAAGTTATACTAAGTGCTTTCTGTTTTCTTTACTGAAATACCACCATACCTTCTAATTACTGTCCTAAGTTGTCCTTTAACAGGCATAATTGTTTTTAAGAAAAAAGATAGCTAAAATTAGGAAAAAAGTTATACTAGAGTATACTCTACAGAAGGGAAGAATTGTACTTTCACACATTTTAAACCAGACATGAATGTGCTAATTAACACTTGACTATTATGATGCATATTCAGTCTCTAGTGCATTTTTGAATAGATCCATTCCATTGTCAATAATCCAGCCAAAGCAATTATAGTTAGGTAAATTAAGCGTGGGGTACATAGCTAATGAGTTTTATGGTTTAGGCTGATAAAAAAGAAAAGCTGTTACTGATGATCTGATAGGCAGTAAGGAGAAAGCCAAAGAAGGATGTCCCTATCAATTAGTAAGTGCTTGTTTTACTTTCAGAGACAGATTATCTGCTATGGCCCTATATAGTTATGATATATTGGCATGGTTTCTCACTATAAAATGTCACTTAAAGCATTGAGCATGCTTTTTCATGTTTATTTTGAGTGTTTAAACTCCAATTCTAATTTTGAAACAGACCATATTTAATTTTTGATGTGGTTGTTTGTAAATAAATGTGCGAAAGACTAGTATTAAAAATTCAAATACTAATATGACAAACTAAATATTTTTATCTTTTTTATTTTAAAGTATTTTAATGCTAAGAAAAATCATTCAACGTGTAAAAAATAATTCTCTTAGGGTTTACTGTGTTACCTATAGAAAAAATACTTTGATTATAATTAGCAATGAAAGCTCTAGCTGCTTGCTTAAACATAGCCTGGATAGTTCATTATTTGTTGTATCTAGAGAGCGTTACCAATAGAGCTGAGCGAACCTGAACTGTATAGTTCGTGTTCGTACCGAATTTTTGGGTGTTCGGGACACGGACCCGAACCCGAACATTTTCAAAAAAGTTTGGGTTCGGGTCCGTTGTTCTGCGATTTCTTCCCGCTTTCTGAAGGGCTGCACAGCAGCCAATCAGCAAGCGTTTTACTACTTGCCCTAAGAAGCCATCACAGCCAAGCCTACTAATGGCATGGCTGTGATTGGCTGAGTGCAGTATGTGACCCTGCCTCTTTATAAGCTGGAGTCACGTACTGTCGCACGTCACTCTGCTGATTTGAGCTTAGGGATAGGGTTGTTGGTGCTGCTATCAGGGACAGAATAGGGCAGAAATCAGAAGAACCTGTGCTACTTTAATCCACAAGATACAGCAAATAGAGAGGGAGGGAGCTTCAGCAATCCAACATTTCTGTACCCAGCCACTGCAAGGGAAATCTTTTTTTGTAATCCATTTGTTACTGAGGTGGTGCTCGGCTGCCATATTAGCCACTGCAGTGTACTGCATGTGTGCCATCAAGCCAGGGACATCAGCCTAATCCTATTTTGTAGCTCAGTGAAGGAAAAAAATACCTTTTTTTTTTCTAGCTGCTAAAGTCCCCTGTATTGCCTTTTGTATGTTTAAGGGGTGACATAGTCCATTTGTCTAGCCTGGAATCTGTGGTGCCACAGAGCACTTGTGTATACAATGCACTAAACCGTATATTCCATGCATCATTGTATTTTAGTTAAAAAAAGTGGTCATCCAGATGCACCAAGCCTATTTTACACCACCAAAATATATATTTGACATTTCTGCGGTGAAATAGAGAATCCGTGTAATTTTGGGGGGAAAACCACATTCCTTGTCCACAAAACAGTTCTGCATACACTGTCCAACCCCATTTTTTTTTATTTCTGCATGGAAATAGTGCTTCTTTGTTTTTTATAGAAAAAAAAAACGTTATTCAAGGTCCACCAAACAGTCTGAAATACCCATTCCAACCACCTATTTTACATTGCTGCTGTAAAATACAGCATAAGTGTATTTTTTTGACAAAAAAGTGGAAATCCTGATCTAAAAAGCATTTTGAAATACACCGCCTAAATACCGATTTTACATTACAGCTGAGAAAAAGTGCATTATTCTTTTTTGTGGGAAAAAAGCAAAATTCCTGCTTAACAAAGCAGTTGTACATACATGGTATAAATACCTACATTTAATTTACAGCAGTAAAAAACTGCATTTTGGGGTTCTTTTGAAAACAGCTGTGTTTAAGGTCAAAAAAACAGTTGTGCATCCGTCGTTTAAATAATGATTTACAATTTAAAGGCAGTGAAATACTGCATTTGTGAATTTTGGTGACAAAATCCGTGTTCTGGGTCCCCAAATCTGGTGTCCATACATAGTATAAATATCTACTTTTAATGTACAGCAGTTAAAAACTGCATTTTGGGGTTTTATTGAAAAAAGCAGTGTTTTAGGCCGAAAAAACAGTTGTGCATCCGGCGTAAAAATAATTAATTTCAATTTACAGCAGTGAAATACAAAATGTCTGTATTTTATTACAAAAATACTTGTTCTTGTTCCACAAACCACTTGTGCATACAGCGTACCAAAAAATGTTTTACATTTCCGCATAGAAATTTAGAATCTGTGTATTTTGGGCCAAAAAAACATTATTCTGGGTCCACAGAGCATTTTTATGACACGGGCACTGCCTTAGCAAACGTAATTGTCGACTAGTGGCAGTTAAATTGACACCGGAGAGAGACCAATCTTTCAGCTTGGTGGGTGAACGCAAATAATGAGGAGAACATCAAATAAGGGATGTGGGCATGGTCGTGGTGGTGTTGGTGGAGCTCCTGTAGCTGGGAGAGGACGTGGCCGTTCAGCGCCAACTACCGGTCGAAGTCAAACACCTTCCGCTGGTGCGAGTAGGCGACAGAATCTTCAGAAGACCTTGAATGCACTGATGCTCAACCACTTTTGTTGCAGGATGAGGACATGGGAATACCGCCACAAAATGTCTCTGATGACAAAACACAGTTGCCAACTGCTGTGGCTTTTTGCAATGTGCAGACCAACGAGGAGGGCAGGGGTCATGAATGGGTGGAAAATGATGTGGAGGATGATAAAGTCCTAGACCCAGACTGGACTGAAGGTCGTGCTAGTGGGGCGTCCAGTTCTGAGAAAAGCGGTGGTCGCACAGAGGCAACAGCACAGCAATAGAGGGAGCACGCCTGCTACTGTCCACCGCACCCAGGCACCAAGCACACCAAGGCCTGCTCCAAGGAGTTCATTGGCGTGGCAGTTCTTCACACAATGTCCTGACGACAAGACACAAGTGGTTTGCATGTTGTGCCATCAGAGCCTGAAGCGAGGCATAAAAGTTCTTAACCTGAGCACAACCTGCATGACCAGGCATCTACATGCAAAGCATGAACTGCAGTGGAGTAAACACTTTAAAAACAAGGAACTCTTTCATGCTCCTCCTGTTCCCTCTTCTGCTGCTGGCTTGGCCTCTCCCTCCACCTCTGGCGTCACCGTGGCACCTGGCGAACAGAAAACAGAGGATGTTCCACAAACACCACTGTAACGGATCGCCTGGCACCCCGACTGGGTACCTCCGTTAAAAGATGCTCCTATCGCTTCTTGAGGATTCCAAGCGCTCTAGCCGACACCACAACCACCGAACCTGAGAAGCATATGAATCCTCTCAAGCCTCTGAATGCTGTAGACAGTTGAATAGGAACCATACGAATAGGTTTGCACTCCTAGCAGTCAGACTGGAACAGCATGCAATAAATCCTCCCCCAATAATGAGACGACACTTCACTTTGAGGGTTAAACAGGAACTCTTTATTGGATGGCAAAGCTTGGCCTTTTATGCAAGTCCTCCAGCCAGGGCTACTCCCCCGGGGACCTGATTGAGGACAGGCACACAAAATACAGCGACCAATCAACATACAGCCAGATATATCCCAACCCCACATGCATGGTTCATTGTGCTTGCTGATTAGGTCACAGGTAATGTCCATTGTGCTTGCTGATTAGGTCACAGGTAATGTCCATTGTGGATGTTGATTAGGTCACAGGCCATGTCCATTGTGGATGTTGATTAGGTCACAGGTAATGTCCATTGTGAATGATGATTAGGTCACAACAATGTCCCTTGTGAATGCCAACTGTCACTGGGGCCATAGTCACAGGGTAAGAGGCCGACAAGCATGCCTCTCCAACTCCCCGTGACAAAGGTACTTTTGTCACACATCTTCCCTCCCAGGGGAAGACTAACCAGGTACCTGACCTCCTGTCGGTCAGTACCTGAGTTAGACGAGCAGCCCGCCCACAACCGAGTACTGCACCTGTAGTTTGTGAGTGTCCAGCTTTGTTGGGTCTGTCCTAGGCTGCAGAGGGTACGTCTGCTGCCCCTGATCTTCCTTGTGTTCTCAGGCATGGAGCTGTAGGTATGGGGTGGGCAGAGGCCGACTGCACTCTGCCAAGATGCCAGCTCTTCCGCTGGGGTAACCTGTGGGTAGCCAGGCTCAGGCCAGGAGGATAGGGGAGGACAGAGGCCGACTACACTCTGCCCAGATGCCAGCTCTTCAGCTGGGGTAACCTGTGTGAAGTCAGGCTCTGAACACGAGGATAGAGGGGGGCGGAGGCCGACTGCACTCTGCCCAGATGCCAACTCTTCCGCTGGGGTAACCTGTGGGAAGTCAGGCTCAGGACAGGAGGCTAGAGGAGGGCAGAGGCCGACTGCACTCTGCCCAGATGCCAGCTCTTCTGCTGGGGGGCTGGGAACATAGTCCGGCTCAGTAGCCAGGGGAACATGGGCACCAGTGGGGGTTAACATCGCCTCTGTTAACCCTGGGGCCAAGTTAGGTGTTAGCTGGGGAGGAGAGTTTGTACTTACCCCCTCCTCCTGTTGTCCCAGTGCGGGTAGTTGGGGATCTGGACAGGCTGTCCAGCATCCCTGTAGGTCAAGCACAGAGACCACGGTCCCATCTGCGCCGTCTGGGAGATTGGTGTCTCCCCTTGTTAGGGTAAGCTGCCGCTGGGGAGAGGGGGTGCTGTGTTCCTCTCCCTGGAACACAGGCTGCTGCTGGAGTGGGAGACCGCCTGTCTCCACTCCCGTAACATTGTCCTGCTGCTGGAGAGAGAGACCAACTGTCTCTGCTCCCTGTAGGACACACTGCTGCTGGGGGGAAAGGACGGCATCTTCAGCCCTCTGTAACTCACACTGCCGCTGGGGGGGAAGGATGACACCTTCGGCTCCCCGGGATACACACTGCCGCTGGGGAGGAAGGACGACACCTTCAGCTCCCTGGGGTACACACTGCCGCTGGGGAGGAAGGACGACACCTTCAGCTCCCTGGGGTACACACTGCCGCTGGGGAGAAGGGACGGCACCTTCAGCTCCCTGGGGTACACACTGCCGCTGGGGAGGAAGGACGGCACCTTCAGCTCCCTGGGGTACACACTGCCGCTGGGGAGGAAGGACGGCACCTTCAGCTCCCCGGGATACACCCTGCCGCTGGGGAGGAAGGACGGCACCTTCAGCTCTCCGGAACGCACTCAGCCGCTGGGGAGGGCGGACAATACCATCTGCCATGAACTGCAGGTACTCTGCTGTTATCCTCCTCACAAACTGCACAGATTTCTCCGGGGGGTTGGGTCCGAAGAAAATCAGCCGTGATCTCAGCTCTCTGTCAAATTCCTCCTGCGTGTAGCTGGGTGCCATGCTTGTTCTCCTGAAGTTCTTTCTTTTGTAGATAGGGGCGCTGTACGGGTACTAACGTTGCCCTCACTTTGTAATCCAAGGAATGGTGTTGCCCTGTAGATGTCCTTCTGGGCTGTGGAAATGATCCCGCCGCTTGCCACCAAATGTAACGGATCGCCTGGCACCCCGACTGGGTACCTCCGTTGAAAGATGCTCCTATCGCTTCTTGAGGATTCCAAGCGCTCTAGCCGACACCACAACCACCGAACCTGAGAAGCATACGAATCCTCTCAAGCCTCTGAATGCTGTAGACAGTTGAATAGGAACCATACGAATAGGTTTGCACTCCTAGCAGTCAGACTGGAACAGCATGCAATAAATCCTCCCCCAATAATGAGACGACACTTCACTTTGAGGGTTAAACAGGAACTCTTTATTGGATGGCAAAGCTTGGCCTTTTATGCAAGTCCTCCAGCCAGGGCTACTCCCCCGGGGACCTGATTGAGGACAGGCACACAAAATACAGCCAGATATATCCCAACCCCACATGCATGGTCCATTGTGCTTGCTGATTAGGTCACAGGTAATGTCCATTGTGCTTGCTGATTAGGTCACAGGCAATGTCCATTGTGGATGTTGATTAGGTCACAGGCCATGTCCATTGTGGATGTTGATTAGGTCACAGGTAATGTCCATTGTGAATGATGATTAGGTCACAACAATGTCCCTTGTGAATGCCAACTGTCACTGGGGCCATAGTCACAGGGTAAGAGGCCGACAAGCATGCCTCTCCAACTCCCCGTGACAAAGGTACTTTTGTCACAACCACCACATACGACATCATCACAAAGCATCTCCACCATGTCACACGGCAGCATTCAGCTGTCCATCTCCCAAACATTGGAGAGAAGGAGGAAATACCCACCTACCCACCCTCGAGCCCTGGCCCTGAATGCCAGCATTTAAAAATGACTGGCCTTTGAAATTCTGTCATTCCGTCTGGTGGAGATGGACAGTTTCAAACAGCAGATGGCGGTGGCTGTCCCCCAGTACGTTGTTCCCAGCCACCTCTACTTTTCCAGACGAGCCGTCCCTTCCCTGCACAACCAAGTGGAGGATAAAATCAAGTGTGTGCTGCACAACGCCATCTGTGGCAAGGTCCACATAACCACAGATACATGGACCAGTAAGCACGGCCAGGGTCGCTATATCTCCCTAACTGCACAATGGGTAAACATAGTGGCAGCTGGGCCCGAGGCGGATATCGGTTTGGGGCATTTCCTTCCACCACGAGGATCGCAGGGCATTATTCGTTGCCTCCTGTTGCTTCCTCCGCCTACTCCGCATCATCCTCCTCCTCCTCCTACTCCTCTTCTACCACCCCCACATCCGGTCATTGAAAGAACCTCATCCCCAACTTCAGCACAGCCTGGGGTAAACGTCAGCAGGCGATTTTAAAACTCCTGTGTTTGGGTGACAAAACCCACACCGCACATGAGCTTTGGAGGGGCATAGAACAGCAGACTGATGAGTGGTTGCTGCCAGTGAGCCTCAAGCCCGGCCTGGTGGTGTGCGATAATGGACGAAATCTTGTTGCAGCCGGTTTGACGCACATCCCTTGCCTGGTGCATGTACAAAATCTGGTGGTGCAGAAGTTTCTTAAAAACTACCCAGACATGTCAGAGCTGCTGCAAAAAGTGCGGTCCGTATGTGCGTGCTTTCGGCGTTCTCATCCTGCTGCTGCTCGCCTGTCTGCGCTGCAGCGTAACTTCGGCCTTCCTGGTCACCGCCTCATATGCGACATACACACCAGGTGGAACTCCACCTTACAAATGCTGGAGAGATTGTGTAAGCAGCAGCGGGCAATAGTGGAGTTTCAGATGCAGTATGTATGGGTCAGTTGCTCTGCGGATGAGCACCACTTTACCATCAGTGACTGAGCCTGCATGCGAGACCTGTGTACCTTGTTGCGGTCTTTGGAGTACTCAACCAACATGGCCAGTGCTGATGACGCCGTTGTTAGCATTACAATACCTCTTCTATGTCTTCTTGAAAAAAATATTACGGTGATGATGGAAGAGTATGCGGCACAGGAGGACGAGGAAGAGGGGGCATTTCACAGGGTTTCAGGAAGGTCATACAGAAGTGGCTGGGATCCTGCACCAGCAGAGGCCAGTTACACATGTGGACAGCCAGGGCAAACTTCTTGAGGATGAGGAGGAGGAGGATGAGGTAGAGGAGGAGGAGGAGGAAACGGTTTCACTGCAGGGTGGCACCCTACGCAGCTCAGGACCATCACTGGAGCGTCGCTGGGGGGATACGGAGGACACAGACCATACACCACCTACAGAGGACAGCTTATCGTTACATCTGGGCAGCCTGGCACACATGAGCGACTTGGCAACGACAGCAGAGTTGCCCACATTTTAACTTGTGCTGACTACTGGGTTGCCATCCTGCTGGATCCCCGGTACAAGGACAATGTGCCAACCTTATTTCCCACACTGGAGTGTGATAGGAAGATGCGCGACTACAAGCGCACGCTGTTAGACGCGCTCCTGAAGGCATTCCCAACTGACACGGGGGGACAAGTGGAAGCACAAGGTGAAGGCAGAGGAGGAGGAGGAAGAGGTTGCCAACGCAGCTCTGTCAAGGCCAGCTCCTCAGACAGCAGGGTTAGCATGGCCGAGATGTGGAAAAGTTTTGTTACCGCGCCACAGCAAACTGCACCACCAGCTGATAGGGAACGTGTTAGCAGGAGGCAGCATTTCAACAACATGGTGGAACAGTACATGTGCACATGCCTCCACATACTGACTGATGGTTCTGCCCCATTCAACTTCTGGGTCTCCAAATTGTCCACATGGCCAGTTCTTGCCCTTTATGCCTTGGAGGTGCTGGCCTGCCCTGCGGCCAGTATATTGTCTGAAAGTGTATTTAGCATGGCAGGGGGCGTCATTACGGACAAACGCAGCTGCCTGTCCACAGCCAACGTGGACAAGCTCACGTTCATTAAAATGAACCAGGCATGGATCACACAGGACTTGTCCGTACCTTGTGCTGAATAGACATTTATAACTGCCTCGTCCTCAACCATACATTATTATTATTATTTTGGGGGCAACCCCAAGTTAAATGAACCTCTCCTCTGTCTGGGTGTCAGGAGCCTTAAATTCTGTTAATCGCCTGCTGCTTTGGTGGGTGACATCAAGCATGATTTTCTGCTACTGTATGAGACTGCTATGGGTCTCTCCTCTGTTTAGCTGCTGGGGACTAAATAACTGAAAGATAATCAGATAATCACCTGTTGCTTTAGTGGGTGACATTATCCTCTTGATACTGTCAAATTACCATAGTCTGGTTGTCAGGGGACTATATTTTGTTTCATCGCCTGCTGTATTGGTAGGAGACATTAATCTCTTTTTACTGTCAGATGACCTCTACATTGTCTGGTTGTCAAGGGCCTATATTTTGTTTAATCGCTTTCTGCATTGGTGGAAGAAATTAAACTCTTTTTACTATCAAATGACCTCCCCATTGTCTGGTTGTCAGGGGTCTATATTTTCTTTTATCGCCTGCTGTATTTGTGGGAGAAATTAAACTCTTTGTACTGTTAAAGGACCGTCCCATTGTCTGGTTGTCAGGGGCCAATATTTCATTTAATCGCTTGCTGCATTGGTGGGAGACATTAAACTCTTTTACTGTTAAATGACCGTCCCATTGTCTAGTTGTCAGGGGCCAATATTTTGTTTAATCACTTGTTGCATTGGTGGGAGACATTAAACTCTTTTACTGTTAAATGACCGTCCCATTGTCTAGTTGTCAGGGGCCAATATTTTGTTTAATCACTTGTTGCATTGGTGGGAGACATGAAACTCTTTTTACTGTCAAATGACCGCCCCATTGTCTGGTTGTCAGGGACCTATATTTTGTTTTATCGCCTGCTGTATTGGTGCGAGACATTAACCTCTTTTTACTGTTAAATGACCGTCCCATTTACTGGTTGTCAGGGGCCTATATTTCGTTTAATCGCTTGCTGCATTGGTGGGAGACATTAAAGAGGACCTTTCACCAGTTTTAAAACTAAAAACTAACTATATCTGTGGGTGTCCCAGGCTATGAGCTGTGCGCTGCGATTAGCCAGCGCTGCAGCAAGGGACACACCTAATACAAAAACTCCGACCAGTGCAACAGAGGGAGCTGCAGACACCGGAGTCTATACCGGGCGAACGGAGTGGCGCCCAGACATACTGTACTAGTAAGTGCAGGGGGACCCCTGGGCCCGCTCTGCCCACAGATATAGTTAGTTTTTAGTTTTTAAACTAGTGAAAGGTCCTCTTTAAACTCTTTTTACTGTTAAATGACCATCCCATTGTCTGGTTGTCAGGGGCCAATATTTCGTTTAATCGCTTGCTGCATTAGTGGGAGACATTAAACTCTTTATACTGTCAAATTACCTCTACATTGTCTGGTTGTCAAGGGCCTATATTTCATTTAATCGCTTGCTGCATTGGTGGGAGACATTAAAATCTTTTTACTGTTAAATGACCTCTACATTGTCTGGTTGTCCGGGGCCAATATTTTGTTTAATCGCTTGCTGCATTGGTGGGAGACATTAAACTCTTTATACTGTCAAATGACCTCCCCATTGTCTGGTTTCAGGGGCCTATATTTTCTTTCATCGCCTGCTGTATTGGTGGGAGACATAAACCTCTTTTTACGGTCAAATGACCTCTCCTCTGTCTGGGTGTCAGGGTCCGACATAAATGATAATGGCCTGTTCCATTGCAGGTTGACCTGAGGCCTGTGTTGCTGTTTCGGGACTGCTCTCTACTTTGCGTGTGCCATTGTCCTGAATTAGTGAATAAGGCCTGTGGCACTGCTGGGTTAAATTAATACTAATTTGGCATGATTGTAACTCTCCTCTTTGTGGGTGCCATGGGTCTGAATCTGTGAATGAGGCCTGTGGCATTGCTGAGTGAAATCAATACTGTCTTGGCGTGATTTTTAACTCTCCTCTTTGTGGGTCCCGTGGGCATGAATGTTTGAATGAGGCCTGTGCCCCTGCAGGCAGACATGATTCCTTCTTGGCTGTGATGACAACTTCAACTCCCATGTATGGTTGCCATTGGCCTGAGTCTGTGAGTAAGGCCTGTGACACTGCTGGCAGACATGAATCCTTCTTGGCTGTTATGTGAACTTCAACTCCCATGTATGGTTGCCATGGTCCTGAGTCTGTGAATGAGGCCTGTGGCACTGCAGGCGGACATGAATCCTTTTTGGCTGTGATGAGAACTTCAACTCCCATAGCATTCGCACCTGACGCCACCCCAACCTCCTATTCCACCTCCTCCTCCAAGTTGCCAATTGAGATTGGTCAATTTTTATTTATTTTATTTTAAGTCATTTCCCTATCCACATTTCTTCGCAGGGGATTTACCAACATTCTGCTGCCTTTTTCAGCCCTGTAGCCCTTTCCAGGGCTATTTTACAGCCTTTTTAGTGCCCAAAAGTTCAGGTCCCCATTGACTTCAATAGGGTTTTGGGTTAAGTTCAGGTTGAGTCCGAAACCCGAACATTTTCGTGAAGTTCGGCCAAACTTCTCGAACCCGAACATCCAGGTGTCCGCTGAACTCTAGCCTCTGTATCAAATTCTGTGAACCCTGCAGTGGATGCTATCATAAATGATCTGTGCACAGTTTGGGTCCAGGCTCTCAAGAGCTTGAAGCATCCAATTTAAACAAGCTAATAGAACATATTCTTTGGGTCTGAACTTTGTGTTGGGAGAACTCGGAGAGCTTTCTACAAAAAATTATAATCTCAACGTACCATCTGGTCATCTTACTCATAAGTTTATTGAACCATACAAAATCATGTCGATCATAAATGTGTTTTCTTTTCACCTTCAGTTGCCATCCTTGCTCAAGCGGAGGGGGGGATTGGTAATGTTACAAACTCCCCGGTCTGGGCTGAGAGACACTCTGTTAGCCATGCCCCCTGCCCCCCTTTGCAAAAGGAAGCAACGCTCTGTTTCTCCCAAAGAAGGCATCTGCTGGGGGAGATTAGCAGTGGGATAATTGCTGAGCTGCTCTATTACTGTGGGCTAGCATTCTGACTAATGGAGCACCGAGTCTTGACCTATCAGGTCCTGATCCCTGAACTTGGTGCTCTATTTAAACCCCTTACTGGCCTTATACCAGTGCCAGTGATAGTTTTTTACTCACTAGCTGTGTTCCTGGTTCCTGTGCTTGGATGTGATTGCTCTTTCTGTCTGTTGTTTGGTACTGCATAGCCTCTGCATGTAAGTAGAGCTGGGGCTGTCGATTAGTTGCGGTCTTGCTAACTAGGGCTTGTTCTGCAAGTAGGTAGGGAAAGCAGGCTGGGTTCTAGGTCAGGGGTCACTGTCCATGTGTAATGACTCAGAGTGCTATTACCACTCCTTTTTGCATCTTGCTACTGTTTCCTATGTGCTAATTCATGTCTTCAAATATGCCATCTCTTAATAATGTGCATAATTGTTCCTATAAAACTGCAATGATCATGTAATGACTTTGGTTTTCCACAAGGTGGCAGCAGCACTTGGCAGTGCTAGTTGCAGGGAAGGGACTTGTTTTTCCATTCTCTCTCTCCCTCTAGAGGGAGAGGGGAAGGAGGAGTTTAGCTAGTAAGCAGTCAGTTTAGCTTTTCCCCTCCTGTGGAGAGGTTGTGTTTTAGTTTAGCCCCTTCTAGGGGGAAGAAGCAGGCTTTGTGCTGTCTGGATAGGCTCTGCCTGTCCTAGCTAACCTTATCACTAGAGGTTGTGCATTTTGGTTGCATGTCCCATCCTGTGCTTGTATTGCCTAAATCCAAGCTAAAGCTAGAGCTTGAGGTACTTAAAGCCAGGACAAGAAGTTCCTAGGATTTCCTACAGTAAGAGACAGACTACTATTGCTAACATAGCTGAGCTGAGAGAACTACAGAAGGATACAGCAGAGAGGAGTTTGCAGTGAAGTTGTTTGCCTGCCATTTGCCTGCTGAAACCTATTGGAGACCAAGATAAATTCTGGAAACTGTGTGGATTTCTGTTTATTACATGTAAAGCAAAGGTTCAACGTGTTACCAAGTCTGGACTCAACTTTATTGTACACCATCCAAGTTAACTACCCCTTTTGCACTGCTTCAGACCACCACGTCTGGGATCGAACCATATTCAAAGGAGCACTGTGACAAGTGCAACACAACATCTCCAGGGATATTGTGGCCTATTTAACACCACTCTGGCCTTCCTACATCTGGGTATCATAAAATCGCTACAAAGGGAGCCTTGTGCTTCCGCTGCTTCAATGCAGCTGGTGTCACGACTACTTACTCCTACAGAGAGACATATAATCATAAATACCTCTTGAGGGGTAAGGGATCCCCTAAGTGTGTAGTGGCTCCCGAGTATCACACATGTCTGTCCCTACCTACAGGCGGTACCTCTAGTCTAAGTTTACATCACCTACAAGTTGCTTCGTTTTACTTAAAAAATGTACCAACATTTTGGTGCATGGAGGTGTAATTAAATCAAGAACAGCGCCACACCTGTTCCCAAAAAAGCACGCCCCTTGTCAGGTTAGGTGCAAAAAGCTTAGAAAAGTGTATTAAATAGTTGGTAGAAGTAAAACAAAGCATGCACTAGTTTTGTGGGATAAAAATGGGCCAAAAACTGCCACATTTTTAATAGTAAATCTGCCCCATTGTTTGTTGATCCCAGTCTTTGTGAAAGATTGCCCTATCTGTATTCTTAATCATTGGCTCTGCCACCTTCAGCCCCTATCTGGCCTGCGCTGTATTCCTATTCCACACCTTACCGGAGCAGACACCCGCCTACCTGGCAGAGGAAGTGTCTTGCTGCAGCAGTACTACCCTTGAGCTAACCCCCATCATCCACCAACTTGACACTCTTGTGTCTTCCTTCCCTTCTTTGAGCCAGCGAGCTGTCTCATTTTCCTGTGCCCCTATGCTACCATCCTCTACTAGGGCATCAGTAGAGCTTGACTATTCTCAAAATCTTTACATAGGCTCTGCGGACATGACGATCATCTCAAACTGACACAGGAAAAGTAATGGCTTCCACCTCAGTCCGTTGACATTCCACTCCCCCAGTTTTTCACTGTGCTCTGTGATTTTGGCTGTTTATATGTGCCCAAAGTATTGTCTTATGGCTTTGTCCTTCATGGGAAAAGATGGTGGTTGTAGTAGTGTTGATGGAGGGAAAAAAAATTGACAATTCTGTGAAAGCCATAAAAATAGCCCACAGGATTTTCAATTTGCTGATGCAGACAAATTTTGTTTCTACAGGATACAACTTGAGGACACGACATATATTGCAGCATTTCAAATTTATTAGTTTCCTCCAAGTACTTAGGGAGCAGATATTAATTATCATACACATGTCCACAGGGGATGACATCATCAGGGTGTGAGCAGTGGCGCTTTAAGTATAGGGATAGGCCCGAAATTCTGCAAGAGACGATCCTTCATATTTTCCTGTGTGCAGAAATAAAGAGGAGAATTTCAGCAATAATAACCTGATACATGCACTCCACTACTATTCACAATAGGATTCTGGTTAATGATGCATTCGAGCTGAAAATGTCATCTATCTATACCGGGCTGCATGGCTTGTGTTTAATGAGATAAAGGAGGCACATGGATAGGATATTCCACAAGGTCGTGTTCGGGGGGGTCTGATGAGAACCCATTTCTTAGCAGGGCTTTTCTGGCTAATAGATGGGGATGTTAGCAGAAGGCCTCCTCCCCGCTGTGATGTCTGTAGGGCATAATAGGGAGTATTATCAAGGGATGACTTGATATAACAAATAATTACCGATAATTACTTTTAAGGGTCTGATTTTCTTTTGCATAAACAGCGCCACTCTTGTTCGTGGCTGTGACTGGAATTGCAGCTCGGCCCATTTTTGCAATACCAGATACAGGCCATGGGCAGGAGTGGCACTATTTCTAAAAAAAGGATAATGTTTTCTAATCCTAAAAACCTCTTCATAAGAATTTGCTGTAATGGACACTTGGTTAAGCACAGCAGAAGTGCATCATGGGTATAAAGGAGCCCCCAATCTAACACTTTGATAACCCACTGAATATTTATGACATGACCTCACCTCCGATCACTGGGTAGAGCAGGGATGGCGGAAAACTGCTATGCCATTCTCCTCTGAAACAGGAAAAAATGAGAAGATAAGTGAATATACAGTAACTATAAAGAGCCGGTATGCAGCTCCACTGCCGCTACTAGATACGGTACTTATAATACGTATTACATATACTGTGTGTACTGTGTGTTTGACTATACCTCATCTTGGAGACCCCTCTTTTCTGTATTCATAGGCTATACTAAATCACGTTACCTAGCAACCACTTAAGTTCCTCACTGAGTGACCACTGATTGACTGCACGTAGCTAGGTGCTTTTCCCTGAACCCTTGTATTTCCCATCTTTTTTAAGAACTCTGCATTGTGCCGTTTCTTTCTTATTGCTCTTGGAAATGTATGACTACAATAACAAGTGGGCGTGTCCCTATCAGTATCAGCACTCATTAGAAATGTCTGACTGTGTATGGGCGCTCCCGATTGAGAAGTAGAAGAAGAGAGGTAACATGGAGTTGTCAATTTATGCATTCCCAGGAACAAAAGCAGAGGAACATGAATAAGCAGTGTTTCTAGGAAAAAATGATACAGAACTGTTATTGCTTGAGAGAATGCAAATGTGTCTGGAAAACTGTGTATTAAGATGTTCTGCAGCAGCTGAAGTCAAGGAGTGAGTGATTCTTACCTTTCTCATAGGCGTCCGAGACACGAACATATTTGGACTGAAAGTTCTGCAACCTTGTACCCATCTCTAGTGAAATTTCTAAGGAGAGGACGGATTCTTTGAAGATCTTTTGAGCAGAAAAAGAGAATTGTCAGCCCAGTGTACAGGTCACGGATCAGCGTTAGTCAGTGCAGCTAATCACACAGATTTATGTCCATATTTCAAAGGGAGCAAAGAAACAGCACCACCTTTGTCCATTGGCGGTGTGTGGTAATGCTGATCAGTCTCATTTGCAGGAATATTTCAATACCAGAAACGACCTATGGACAAGAGCGGCGATTTTTCTAGAAAAAAATAAGGCGATCCCTTTTCACACATGTTATATAAGCCTTTTAACAGGTTTGTCTCATGAAGAGAACTGCTTTCCATATGTTCTGCTCGGGCACATGGACATCATAAAGGGTGGACCCATGCTCAGGATTCATCTCTACCAGCCAGAGATGGACTCCAGCAGCACCGTATCCCCAAATGGTGCCTGACCTTTGAGCCCACTATGTCAGAGTTCACGCCAACTGGAGGAGGAACCTCTAGTACTCTGAAGGTCATTCTTGCCAACATTAGAGTTGGTGCTTTTGGGATAGGTAAGCCCCACCTTGGGAATTCCATGAACCCCACCCAAAATGTTTGGGTGATGCTTACATAAACCCTGCCCTTCCTCTGCCCAGGGCAGCCCGAAATAGCCAGGACTGTCTCTGAAAATTAGGGACAGTGACAGGAAATGAAGGTCTGCTGGCAACAATGAAATGGCCGGTCTATATTTACAGATGTGGAGAGGGGAGGTAACTCACTTTTTCAACATAGATGATGAGGTGATCGTACTTCTCTTCCACTTTGGCCACTTTGCTTGTCAACTATAAGAAAATAAATGTTTAAAATCTGTGATGAGAAATGAATAGAAAATAGTAAACATTCCCATTCAATGTTGGCATCAGGTAAATGTTAGTGGAGACCTCTTTGGGACACGCTGAGTAATGAGATGTGCTATGTGGGAAGTACATGATGTCCATCAGAAGCCAACTGTAGTCTGTCCTCGAAGGGGCCCAATCAGAGTGTTGGGCACTGCCACCTTAAAATCAGTTCACCACTGTCTACTGCATTGCATATAAAGGACTAAGTTCATGAATTTTGTAGCTCACAATTACTGTTGGGTAGTTATACAGGTATAAAGAGGCCATTTAACAGCGATTTTAGAGCAATCGCCCCATAGGCTTCTCTTGCACTGACTGTCTGTTGTGTCTACCACCTCTTGGTAGATTGGAGCTTTCTGTCACAGTCGCTACCTCTGGCTGTGACCTTCTGTCTATGCTCGTACTGCATCTCCTCGCTGCAGTTTCGTTCCTGTGTGTTGTATGTGGTTCTGTATGGGTTAACTCCCCTGTGTGCCTATTAGGAGTTAATCCTCCTTGTCTGCTCCATGGGTGTGGCCTCTCTGCTGCACTCATGGAACCTGTATACAAGGCTGATGTTCCCTTAGTTCTGGGTCAGCTCTCCTGGTGTGTGTTTGTCCTGTCCGGCTCCTGGTTTGTACTCTGTCTCCCATGCTGCTGACCCATGGGATCCATGTCTGTCTGTGCTCTGTGGGTTCGCCTACTTGCTCATTGTCGTCCTTATTCCTGTGTTTCTGCTATTAGTTCTGCCAGTTATGTTTGCGTCACCTTGTGTTTATTATTATGTCCTTATTAGTCTTGCCTGTCTTGTTTTGTGTCTGTCTTCTGCTATTTCGTATTCGTTCCTCCGTATGGAGGACTCTGTCTCTGCTTTAGGGGATACTCTGTTCAGCAAGCCCTTGCTGCAGCTTTCTTTGCTGTGGAGAGCTATGGGCAAGGCCATGTAGTATACTACTGGTGGAGCAAGTCCTTCTCTGCTCATTGCCACTCCTGTTTCCTTGCATAGAATTCCTGCTTGTTTTATTAGTTGCCTTGTTTGTATTTGCCTGTCTGTTATGTTTGCCTATGTACCTGTTGTCTGTTTGTTCCTGTTGTCACTTTCTAGTTCACGCTCTGGAGTGGTCCCTGGAAACTTCCTGCTGCAAAGCCTAACCCTACCATCTGGGGCCCTAGTGAATACCAGGAGTTGCTTAGTCACTCCCCTCTGGAGTATTACTAGACAGTGGCGCAGTGGGGGTTTTCTCCCACTGTGCTTACGGTAGATACAGCTCATGTTTTTTGCCTGCGCTTCCTTCCTTGGGTTTCGTTTGTGCAATAAACTATTGTGTCTGTACCTGATTTCCGTATGTTTATTGCTTGACGACGGGGAGGCCTTTCGCGGGACCTCCAACTCATGACACTCCTAGTGATGAATATGAATCTATAGATGTAGCAGTACTCAGTGTCGTTAGTATTTCCTTGTTGCTACTTCTTTCCCGATCCCTGGGGAAGGTGGAAAGGTAGTACAGGCTTGGTGCTAGATTGGCCTGGAAGAGGTCTAGGTGATGGATGTCTGAGCCAGTGTCCCTCACCTGCAGCAGGGTCTATAAAGCTGTATTGTGCTGATAACTCTGCTGTCTTTGTACACTGTAGCTTTTTGAAATGCTTGATTCGGATAATCTCCCTAGATTAATGATCTCACAGGAGAACTGGTTAAGGTCCCTTGGAGCTCTGACATGTGCTTCCTTTCTCCTCTTTGTCTGGATATTAACTCCCCACTCCTTGCAGGAAGTTGGAACAGCCTACTCCTACCAAGAGGGAAGGAACAGGGTGGTTAGCCCTGTTCCTGCCAACCATACCTCTAGTGTACATGACAGAAACAAGGTATAATACAATACGTAACATAATAGCAATTGCAGATACCCCCAAGGTCTGGGGTACTGCACATGCACAATATAAATTATTACCTTGGTTAATGACTCGGGTTCCGGACTGTACCCAGAGGGCATTGCGATGTCTATTAAGGCAATGTTGGATTCATTTCGGGGGCCATTATAACTGTAGAGGAAATGGGATAAATGATGTGCTAGGTAGACCAGTGCCATACAACTATATTCAATCGAAATATCTTCATTTTTTAATAACATGAAACCTTTCCCCTAGATTTTGATAAATGTGCCACTATGAATAAGCGGGTGTGAAGGGCAGATCGAGTGAATGCCATCCCAGGATTGCAGCTGGAGAATATGGCTTTGGAGTCCTGAGGGACCGTATGTCAATATATTTTACTATGAATGTTAATATTATCTCATAGATGCAGATATATCTGTCTTGCACATTCTACCAATGCCAGTATGGCGCCTGTAAAGCTTTACTTATTAATTCCCACCTAAAAAGAGACCTGATAAAACGTGATGGACATTATTAGATTCTTCCATCTTAGAATCAACTCCCTAATATGCAATACATAAGGCTAGATTCAGTGTAACATGTGATAACGTTTTACTTCCATCTTGTTTCTATCAGATCACGTAAAATTAAAGGCCTAAAGCCGAAGGCTGCACTACTGAGAGATTCAGATGACAACACGTCTGCTTAGTTTTGATCTCTGTGAGGTGCTCTGTTGTCATGGACATATCACAAGGGTTTTCATCCCTGGACACAACAATACATACTCCCTCCATGCTTGTGCTATGTTAATATTGTGGTTTACTGCCTGAAATAGAAAACGCTAAAAACTCTTTTATTAATAATAAATATTAAAAGTGGGGCTATCTACCAAAATACTAAATTCAGGCCAGGTGTAGGAGAGCAGCTATGTCTGTCTAAATTATTGTTACAAAGCTATGCCTTCTACTGTACCACCCGAAAGACTCTCCAATCCATACAGATGATATGTTGCAAGTGTGGTGTATTATATTTACAGATGAGCGAATTTCTTCAAAATTCGATTAGGCTGATTCGTCAAAATTCTCAAAAAAATAAGCTCCATAACTAATTACTTCGTCACAAAGCGCATTTTTTTTGTAAGTAGCGGGTGCAATGACAGGGAGCTGCAATAGCGCCGCCCCCGTCATTTTACCCCTCAGATGCCGCATTCATACGTGATCGCTGCATCTGAGTGATTACATTTTTTTTTAATTGTTTATTTTGATCGAGACGGGCCGGCCGCCGCCGTCTTGCTTGAAGATCTCGGCCGAAATCCTGCGCTGTATGGGATTTCGGCCAAGATCTTCAAGCAAGTTGGAGGCTGGCGGCCCATCGCGAGCAAATGGAGGCGGTATGTTTTAATTTTAGGATAAATCAATTCGCTGACACGAAGCACGAGGAAATTTGGCTTCTAGGTGAATCTAATAATTCCAAAAAATTTGGATTGAATTCCACTTCGTGGGATTCGATTCGCTCATCTCTAGTTATATTGTAACGTTTCACACATCAACACACTGCATAGCTCTTCACAGGTATCGGCATGGTTTGCAAATCTCAAGTGGGAATATGTGCTATTATTACTGGCCTCCGGCACACTGTACCCAGAAGGATGCAATGATTCCCGCTTATATCATGGAACATACTGTAACAATGTGTGTGGTAGTGTGTGCTATTGTTGTTGGCTGAAAATAGGCACACTATACCAAAGAGACAGTAGTTCCCCCGTTTTGAACTAAATTCTATTTGTTACGCTAATATGGTGCATATCATCCTATAGTTCTGCATCTGCTCAACGCGCTTCTGTGCCAACAAACTTAGGCTGCATTCACACGTCCGTGGAACACGGAGCATGAGATACCGGCCTGGATTCCTGCTTAGTGCAGGAGCGCACCTCATCTTTGGTTCCTCTGATGCCGTGCGCTTCCTGCTGCCTCCGCAGTACAGTAATACACTCGTATAGATCATAGGAGTGTATTACTGTGCAGCGGGTGAAGCAGGAAGCGCACGGCATCAGAGCAACCAATGACGCCGTGCACTCAGCAGGAATCCAGGCCGGTATCTCATGGTCCGTGTTCCACGGACGTGTGAATGCAGCCTTATGCTGGCATGTCGTCAGGAACAGATGTACAATTGGAATCAACTTGGAAGTGTTCAGTGAAATGTGGATACACACAGACAGCAAAAAACGGACCCAACAGAAATCCATGATGGACATCTTTATGGAGGCATTGCTGAATACCTTTTCACAGATTTAAGCACAAACACGGACGTGTGCTGAGGCTTTATGGTAACAGCCAAGCAAACTTGTATGATTGCTTCTAAACTTCCCATAGACCTGAGTGAAGAGGTCGATGGATCGATCACATGACATGTTCCATTCACTTTTAAGGGGCTCTGTTGAGTTCCTCCGACATGTCCATAATTTGGCTGGAAAAAAATATCACTGTATGCAGCGCTATGTCCTCTGTCAAATGGGAGGAATCTGTACAGAGGCTCGGGGTAGGCAACCTTTGGCACTCCAGCTGTTGTGAAACTACAACTTCCAGCTTGTATACTTGCTCTTCTGCCCTCAGAACTACCATTGAAATGAATGGAGCATGTTGGGAACTGTAATTTCACGGCAGCTGGAAAGCCGAAGTTTGCTGACCCCTGTTATAGAGTGTCTAACCTGAATGTGAACAGAGCCTGATCTGACCACTCATTTTAACCTGTAGTGCAGAGTGAAGTCATTATTAGGCACCCGCAGAAAGTATAACCAACAGCTCAGGCTAATAGGCTGCAGAAAAAATATTTTTCTTCTTTTACTTGTGTTCCCCCATTGCCTGAAGTTTATTGGCGTTCTAGGTGGGAGGAGACCGTGCCTGGCCCCTGTCCTGCCCTCAATACATACCTGACATTTATGTGCACAGGCATAGTGTAGGCCACTCCGTCCACACAGCTCTCAGGAGGAACATAAACCGACACTTGGAAAGCAGAGTCTTCCTCTATCACTGGAATATTGTAGTTCACCGTGGTCTGTGGGAAGACATGGCCACAGGCAGTACGTTAGAGACATTGTGATGGTTCCTTCTAATAGAACATGCTCGCTGCATATACATCCCCATCATCTAGGCCAGGCATGTCCAAACTGCGGCCCTCCAGCTGTTGCAAAACTACAACTCCCAGCATGCCCTAATAGCTGTAGGCTATCCAGGCATGCTGGGAGTTGTAGTTTTGCAACAGCTGGAGGGCCGGAGTTTGGACATGCCTGATCTAGGCCTTGCTTGAGCTTTGCTTAAAATCTATGGACACCTTTGAGGTATTCTTTTATGATTGCATTTTACTCATTTTGGGCCCAAAACATTTTTTCCAATTGATCTTTATTAAAAATGTTCATCGGTTTCTGATATACAAAGGTTAAAAAAATCTGCTGGCAAGTTGCAACTTCCTATTTTCTCTGAATCCCATCATCTGACGGCTGATGTGTAGCTCTGACCTCATAAACACTTATTTAAGCCATATCTTTATAAGATTGATAAGAATTGAGCCATAGTGAGTGCTTATGAGGTCAGGAGTTCAGAGATAAGAGCTCTACATGAGCCGTCAGCTGACGGGATTCAATGAACACAAAGTGATAGCTTGAAAAATTAAAATTTAAAACATTATTTTAGCCCAAACTGAGTAAAATGCAATAATACAAAATTCCCCAAAGTTGCCCATAGCCTTTACATTCCTCCAAGTCCAGGACACTAAGCAGGGCCTTACCTACCATGAAGACAGACCATGCAGCTGCTGTAGGGTCAGGGGAAAGGATAGCCTGGTGCTGAACTACTACTGTTTGTAATAATATCAGCATTTTCAGGCAGCTGCCACTAGGGGGAGTTCAGTGCATAGAAATTAAGTTCAATTGAATAGCCTGAAAAAAGGGCATATTTGACCATCTGTACATATTTCCCATAGGTATAAATCACCCTAGTGGTGGCTGTGGGAGGACAATTTTATCATGTGATAAATAAAGGTAAAAAAGAGACAAAGAGCAGAAAGGGGAGATTTATCAGAATCTGTTCTACTTTTTTATAACAGTTTTCATTTTTTGGAAATCACATTTTTATTTACATTATTATGAAATTCTGCCCATTTTAAAATAATGCTTCCATTAGGATTGTACATTCATACAATGTGACTAGGGATGAGCGAATTGGCTTTGGATGAAACATTCGAAGTCGATTCGCATAAAACCTTTTTCAATATCGTTCAGTATTAGAATGTATTGGCTCCTTTGAGTCAAAGTTCGGTACCAAGTGGTAAATGTTTTTTCACAGTAGAAATCAATTTATGAAGTTATTACGCAAAGTCTTGCGAGACTTCGCAAAGTAATAACTTCGGCTCATAGGAGCCAATACATTCAAATACTGTACAGAGCGCTCACTCCATACAGTAGTGAAACTAAGTTTTATGTGAATCGACTTTGGATGTTTCATCTGAAGTTGATTCACTCATCCCTAAATGTGACCAATCCATCAATATCTCCCTTTATGTCCGTGACCAATGGGCGCGGAACACAGTTATGGTATCATTTGGGAGCGTGGCTATGTCACCATACCTTATGTGTGGTATATATTACCTGGAGCAGGACACAACCATTCCCACTGATGACCATGTTATAATCTCCAGGTATGTTGGCCAGAGAATGAGTTTGCAGAATGTTTCTGTTTCCAGAGTCGAGGGTGAATTTTTTGACGACCTCATTTCCATATTTGACTTCAACAACATTATTTGCATCTGGTTGGTGCACAAATGCACCATAGCTAGACAAGGCTTTTAGAGCATTCACAGTGTCCTACGGAAGAGAAATGCAGCGGATTCACAAGACGGAAAATAATGCGGCTGATACATATAAAGATAATTGCTAAAATTCAGTCTGCTTTCAGCTGCCACTAGGGGGAGCTTGCTGTATGCTGTTTACACTGACCCCTATATAACAACTTGCAGGAAGCTCTTATGCTCCCTCTAGTGGTGACTGCAAGCAGCATTTTGTATTGTAACACTACAAAACATTAAAGTGTAACTGTCTTTTTCTATTTTTGTCATGTATATGGGCAGTCATGCTGATCATTTTTGTAATATACTTCAATTACTGAAATTGTCCATTTCTATTAGAAAAAATAGTTCTAAAGTGGCCCATTTTGAGCCTTAGCAACGCTCCTCTGTCTTCTGTTTACATAACACCGGCAATGTTACCAAGTCTCCACTGTTATGTAAACAGAAGACAGAGGAGCGTTGTTAAGGCTTAACCCTTTTTACCCCGGGCCAGTTTTCATCCTTCTGCTGAGGCCATTTTTTGCAAATCCGACAGGTGTCACTTTACGTGGTAATAACTTTGGAACATTTTTTATTATCCAAGCCATTCTGAGACTGTTTTCTCGTGACACATTGTACTTCATGATAGTCATAAATTTGAGTCAATACAGTTCACCTTTATTTATGAAAGAATCCCAAATTTACCAAAAATTTACAAAAATTTCCAATTTTCAAAATTTCTCTGCTTTAAAAAAGAGAAAGTGATACCTCATAAAAAAAATTATTACTTAACATTCCCCATATGTCTACTTTATGTTGGCATCATTTTGTAAATGTTATTTTTTTTTTTAGGATATTAGAAGGCTTAGAATTTTAGAAGCAATTCTTAAAATTAAGAACATTTCCAAAACCCATTCTTTAAGGACCAGTTCAGGTATGAAGTCACTTTGTGGGACTTACATATTAGAAACCCCCCCATAAATGACCCCATTGTAGAAACTACACCCCTCAAGCTACTCAAATGGATTTTACAAACTTTGTTAACCCTTTAGGTGTTACACAAAAATTAAAGGAAAATAGAGATGAAATTTCACTTTTTTGGAAGATTTTCCATTTTAATCTATTTTTTCTTTAACACATTGGGGGTTAACAGCCAAACAAAACTCAAAATTTATTACCCTGATTCTTTAATTTACAGAAACACCCCACATGTGGTCTTAAACTCATGTAAGGGCACACGGCGCAGAAGAAAAGGAGCACCATATGGTTTTTGGAAGGCAGATTTTGCTGGACTGGTTTTTAAATGCCATGTCCCATTTGTAGCCCCCCTGATGCGCCCTTACAGTAGAAACTCCTAAAAAAATGACCCCATTTTGGAAACTAGGGCATAAGATGCCAGTTTTATTGGTACTATTTTGGGGTACATATGATTTTGTAATTGCTCTATCGTTTTTTGTCAGGCAAGGTAAATAAAAAATGGCTGTTTTGGCACAGTTTTAATTTTTTACAACCTTCATCTGACAGGTTCGATCATGTGCTATTTTTATAGAGCAGATTGTTATGGACACAATGATATCAAATATGTCTACTTTCTTTGTTTGTTTCAGTTTTACATAAAAATACATTTTTGAAAACAAATGATGTTTTTGTGTCTCCATTTTCTGAACGCCTTATTTTTTTAATTTTTCTGCCGATCACCTGATGGTTTAGGTCATGTGACATTTTTATAGAGCAGATTGTTGCAAACGTAGCAATACCTAATATGTATACTTTTTGTTATTTATTTAAGTTTTACACAATAATAGGATTTTTGAACCCCCAAAAATGATGTCTTAGTGTCTCCATAGTCTGAGAGCCATGGCTTTTTTATTTTTTGACAGATTGTCTTTGGTAGGGTCTCATTGTTTGCAGGATTACGTGATGGTTTGATTGGTACTAATTTGGGGGGCATACGCCTTTCTGAGCGCTAAGGCCTCTTTCACACAAGCGTGTCCGGATTAGGTCCGGATGCGTTGCGGATGCGTTCAGTGAAAGCTGTGCGATTTCACAGGCAAAGCCATTCAGTTTTGCCTGCGATTGCGTTCAGTTGTTCAGTTTTTCCCGCGCGGGTGCAATGCGTTTTGTTGCGTTTTTCACGCGCGTGATAAAAAACTGAAGGTTTACAAACAACATCTCCTAGCAACCATCAGTGAAAAACGCATCGCACCCGCACTTGCTTGCGGATGCAATGCGATTTTCACGCAGCCCCATTCACTTCTATGGGGCCTGCGTTGCGTGAAAAACGCAGAATATAGAACATGCTGCGATTTTCACGCAACGCACATGTGATGCGTGAAAAAAAACGCTCATGTACACACACCCATTAAAATGAATGAGTCAGGATTCAGTGCGGGTGCTATGCGTTCACGTCACGCATTGCACCCGCGCGGAAAACTCGCTCGTGTGAAAGGGGCCTAAGTGTTGCAATTTTTGTGATGTAAGGTGACAAATGTCATTTTTTTATACAGTTTTTTTATGGTGTTCATCTGAAGGGTAAGGGCATGTGATTTTTTTTTATAGATCTGGTTGTTTTAATTATTGAGAAATTCTCTTATATAGGGGCTTATTTTTTGCGGGATGAGATGACTGTTTTATTGGTATAATTTTTTGGGACATACAACTTTTTGATCGCTTGGTGTTGCACTTTATGTGATGTAAGGTGATAAATGGCTTTTTTTGACACAGTTTTTTTTATTTTTTTTATGGTGTTTCTCTTACGGGTGGATCCTGTGATCTATTTATAGAGAAGGTCGTTACTGACGCAGCGAAACCTAATATTTGTGTTTTTTCTATTTTTTATTATAAAATCAGGGCAAAGCGGGTTTTTTTTTCTACTTTTTTTTTCTTATTTGAAACTTTATTTTTTTTGATTAAAAACGCTTTTTTGAACTTTATTTCTGACTTTAACTTTTGGTGGTCTGATCCCCTCTGCAATGCATTACCATACATCTGTATTATAATGCATTACCTGTTAGTGTATTACACTAACAGGTTTCCTAAGGCTGGATCTCCTAGGCACCCGTAGAAGGCAAGTCCTGATGCCATGCAAGGCATTGGGCAGCCTCTGCACTGCATTGGGCTGCCTTCTCACACATCAGGTTCCCATCACAGCAGCGCAGGGGACCCAATGGGCTCACTCACCCGCAGCAAACCCTTTCTATGTCACGGTCAGTGCTGACCGAGGCAGAGAAAGGGTTAATGCGCCGGCATCAGTGTTTTAACCGATGCCGCGCATACAGCAGGAGTCTGGTTAACGGGAACAGCCGGTCCCCTGTAGCTGATCGGGCAGGCGCAACTCCTGCACCCGCCCGATCAGCTATTTTTTCAAATAGAAATTTACGATTTTAGCAATTAAAGTATATTACAAAAACGGTCAGCATCACTGCCCCTATACATTACAAAAAAAAAAAAAGAATAGAATGGCAGTTACACTTCAAACGCCTTCTTAAACCTGTCTATTACCGATGTAGAACTGTATGCTCCAAGGGAGGTCTGCTGCTCAGACAAATAGCGAGCGATCTTTGAAGCATAGCTGAGATCTTCTGTGGATTGAGATTGTCTTAATCTTAAAGAATATGCCTGTAGTACGTGGGAAGTGATCTCGATATCTGTGGATGCAGCGCGTGGAGAGAATACAGAGGATGTTGGGTTGTTTGGTTTGTTGAGACGCTCCCAGTGAATGGTGCCCCCTGTAAGACATTAGAAAGTTAGCGGAACATTTGCATGTTAGTTCTGTATGTGACACTTCTGCTCATTGCACACCAGGAACATCAACCTTTGTCCAGTTAAACATGGTCTCTATGCTTGTAATTTTAAAAACATGGATTGTACAGTGTAAAGCCTCATTCACACGTCAGTGTTCCACATATGTGTGCTGTATGTGTTCTCCGCGGACAACGCACGGACCCATTCATTTTAATGTGTGTATTCACATATTAGTGTTTCAGCTCGGTCCGTGCGTCTCTATTTTGTCCGTGTTCACGGATCCACCACGCCCGTTATAGTCTATGGGTCTGTAAAAATCACAGATGCAACATGGATGGCGTCCGTGTTTTCACGGATCATTAGGAAGAGATGCCTTGAATATTATTTTTCAGCTGCACAGTGTCCGTGAAACACGGATGACACATGGACAGCATAAAACTGACACATGGACCACACACAGATCCTTCACAGGCAGCTTCACGGATGACCACCTTTTCACGGATTACATCACGGACGTGTGAATGAGGCTTAAGGGTTCATTCAACAAACACCCAAAAGTCGGTTCCACAATTTACAGGCAACGGCCGTGTGAATTTCATATCATTGGATTCGACACAGGAACGGATTGTAAGCCCAGCAAAGCTCTTCAGATTGATTCTTTTTGGTCTGTATACGCTATATATTGTGAATCCATTCAAGTCAATGGGTCCATGCCACAAAATATAGGATTCACATGCCTGGTGCCCATGCATTACAGACCCCAATTTGCGGTCCACAGTACGGACACAGACAGCAACGTTTGTGTGAATGGGCTCTTAGAAAAAAATGGCTGCTTTCCAATAGACACAGCTGCACATCTGCCTATGGGTTGTGTCTGATTTTGTATTGCAGCTTCATTGTAGAAAGAGGATGAGCTGCCATACTACCCTTCACCTGAGAACATGTGTGGCACTGTTTCTAGAAGAAATCTGAAATGTCTTAAAATACACGGTGGGGGATATTTTATGAGAGGCTGGAGGTTTGGAGGGTATTTGTCCCTGGTTCTAGGTAGCTGTGGGCTCCATAAAGCCACACAGAATAGAGCAGAGTGTTCATACAGGGAGCAGAGTCTTTGCCACAGGAACTCTCCACAAGGACTCCAGTATCAGCAGGTCCTGTTCATGGACATTTTCAGGACAGTACCTTGTTCAATCTGCTCTTCTCTCAGCTGCTCAAACATAGCATTGCTTCTCTCCACATTCCCAGCCACCACAAAAGCATTGAATAGCAGAGCCTTATTGTAGACATTTTGATTCCTGCGGGAGGCTTCATCCAGGTAACTCATGGCATCACGAAGTAGTGTGGGCTGCACAGAAAACACATGAAATTTATGATAGAAATAATACTACAATTGTGTAATACAATCATTAAAGAAGCTCTGTCACCCGGATCAACACTACCCCACCAGGCATATAACCTGACGCTGATAAAAACTATACCTTTTTTGCTGCTGTCGGTGGTCCGGTGGTGGAGAAAAATGAATTGTTCGAGCACCAGGAGGTGGGCTTATGTGGTTTGAGCACCGCTCTAGCGACACCACTGGTGGTCCATAATGACCCCCCCCCCCCATGTAGTTCACACGCCCTGGCTTTAGATTGACAGCGCACATCTTCAGATTCATTCCAGGCTTGCAAAGATGCATAGTGGGCACGCGCTGTCACGGCACAGGTGCATAGGTGCATCCTGGTGCTCGAATGCTTTTTTTTGCATAATTTTTCTCCACCACCGGACCACTGACAGCAGAAAGAAAGGTATCATTTTTGTCAGTGTCAACCCTACCAGGCTACATGCTTGGTAGGGTAGCGTTGATCCGGGTGACAGAACCTGTTTAAGATGTGGGTCAATCACAACCTCTATAATAACATGTATACTGTAGTGTCACACTGTCACTTTAGAGTGCCATAATAATACTGCTATATGGTGTCCAAATAAAACAAGTGCCTAAAAGATTCCAGCTACCATCTATGGAGGAAGGTCAAAGTGGAATTTGGTGTTGCCCACAGGTCAATTGCCCCTTTTGTCCTTGGCATGCTGCAGCCATGTACTTGACAGAACCTGGTCACAATCCTGATGGCTTCAGCTCCTTTTTACGGGTTTTGTATTTGCTTATCTCTGAAGATCGCCCATCAGGATCAGTTTTATGGTAATTCACCTATGTTTGCGAGTGTAAACTATCAGGTCAGTGCGGATTTGATGCTTATGAGATTTGAACCCATGGTTCCAGAACAGTTTTGCAGCAGATCACTGCATCCCCATGCTAGAATGCAAACTGCAGAAAGAGCCCTGTGAAAGGATAAATGTAATAACTTACAGCTGCTGCATAAACACCCTGGAACAGGACAATTGCAACCAACGCAGTAAAGCTGGTTTCATCTTCAGCACCGCCCTGAAAAATAATACACAAGTCAGATAATAGCCTGAAGGTAAAAAAGGTAAAAAAATATAATAAAGGGGAATTCTGCTGCATAGACGGAAACTCTGCATGTCTAGCATACCACAAACATAGCCCCATGGGCCTAATTTATCTAATTGCTAATTATAACTGGGGGATTGTTAGAAAGACATAGGAGATGCTTTATACTGAACTAGCTGAAAGCAAGGGGCCCACATACTGTTCTTGCATGGTGGCCCCCTCCTCTCTGTGTCAGTCTCTCACAGAAATCTCATAACCCCTTAAACGACAAATGCACATAATTATCGGGAGATATCATCTGACTGCAGAACATAAAAACCACTCTGACCTGCAACATGGCTCAAAAAGTAATTACCATCAGGGCATTGTTAATCGGAGACCCTTGAGGTTTGAAACCCCCCGTGTTCGGATCCTTCAGTCTTTCTAGATACACCAAGGCTTGGTTAAGTATTTTGTCTTCTACGAAGGTGTATGGCTTAATAAGCTGAAACGTTTCCAGTGTTCGTAGAGTCAACCTGAATACAAGAACATAAGTCAACCAGATGTGTGAGGACTGGATGTAAAGGGGAACTCCATCCAAAATTAAACTTATCAATACTTATCTGATCTGAGTTTGTAAAGATTCCTACAGTACCTTCTACATTAATGGCATATCTGCAGGACATGACAGATGCATGTCCCACCTCTTTAAACCACATCTGTCTACAGAACATGTCTCCCAACTAGCCTGCAGGAGGAGAAGGAATGGAGAGTTGGCCACATATAAGTCTTCATTTACTTCTAGGGGGATTATGGAAACAGCCAAGTGTGATAAGTGATATTCCAGCTATGTCTGGTATATGAGGGTCCCACCTCCGAGACCTGCACCTATATAGGCACCAGGGTCCTCCAGCCCAACTGTTGACCTGCTTTCTGTAACCTCCGTAGAAGAACATGTGCAGCTACCTCTCCTTTCATTCTTTACCCGATTTGACAGTCATCAGTCAACCCCCATTATCCACATAAACTTCCCTGTCCTCTAATATCACTATGACGCTGCTCTTTCTGCCCAAGTCTATACTGCAAAGCTGAGCTGCAGAAAACTATTTCAGATGGCCCCCCTTGACTAATGGACCACATCCTATTAACTGTGCGTGCTACCCAAGAACATACAGTAAATAATGGTGGAGGGAGTAAGGGCAAGGGTCCATATGGCCTGAAATTCACATAGGAGAAAATATGCCAGTTTGACCAAAGTGAAACCGTTCTTTATAAGAGTGCAATGCGTAAACCTATTCATGGAAAAAAATCTATTAAATGGACAATTTATTAATGTGATTATTGCAATCAACAACATTCACCACCACTTATTACAACAACTGCAAAATTTTGTTAGCAGAAAAGTTATAGCCTCTCTGCCATAGATTATTAAAGAACATTTTCTGTCACTTTCTCTCAAAAATAATCATTCAAAGTGGAGCAGCATGTACGTGAACCTCACAGACATGCACTCCCCATACACTTTTCTCTTTGCCGTACACCATATATATCCTTTTAAAGAGCACTATTCCTGAATTTACATTCCTCTTCTTCATGTCATATGCTCTTACCATGAATTGGATATTCCTCCTGCAAAATTGCTGAAACCTCCATCAGAATTTCGGAAGCGCAGCTGCCTCCTGTAACCTAGAATAAACGCAGCAGGAATACTTAATTATTCCACAGAACCTAATGTTAAATTTACTCATCAAGGCTATGCTCACAACATGTTTTAGCACAATAAGAGGAATTTAGCATGCCCTCAACTGACCCTTGAGGTCAATTCTGTAGATTTCAAACACATTTTTGTGTTTCTTGGCTCTTTTTGTTTTTTACTTGCTATAATGGTGGTTAGGTATTGTTTGAACAGATTCATTTTGAATTCTAATTGACAAAACGTTCTGAGATTGTCAGTGATGCACTGTAGTGGTTTCACCACTGTTTACCTGAGATTGCACTTCTGTGCTCAAAGCTCAACGACCAGATGGTACTGTGCGCAAGAAATTTCCATCAATCTAGTTATTATAGTACACATTTTATACTACTTACACTTGATAAGACAAACTACAATCTGCATAATAAATTAGATTGTTGTCCTAAATGATTTTCTAATACTCTTCGAAAATATTCAAACAGCTATAGGCTGCAATTTATACTCTACATGTTAAAAAACAGCTTTACCTAAAGAGAAACCTTGGAAGACTCATAACCTCCTAACCTATACCCCATCAAAAAGGGGCGTAACTACCATAGCGGCAGACCATGCGACTGCTATGGGGCCCAGGGCATGAGGGGGCCCAGTCTTAGTTGGGATCACCTCCTCTTTTACTGGGGGTGAAAACTTGGTCAGGACTCTAACCTCTAAAGGAACAACTTTTAGCAAATGAGGCAGTGGAAAAAATGGCCCAAGGGTCATTGAAATGAGTTTTTGGCGGAAACTTTTCTGTCCTGTGGGGGAGGGGGGGTGTTTGATCCTTGCTGTGGGGCCCTTACTTTTCTATGTGTGCCACTGACATCAAACTATGTTCTTCTGTTATCCCTTATGCCTTCTCATCTTTCTTGATTTTTATAAAATTTTGCCCAACTTCTGTCCCTATCTGGATTGTAGAAACTAAAGCTCTGGTAACCACTTGTATCAGAATCTATAGCAGAATACAGTAGGTCATTTCACATTGTGTGCAGAATGCTGGAAAAGCACAGAAGCAGGACTGAGATCAGGGGCAGACTGGGAACTTAAAGTGGCCCTGGAAAAAAAAAATCCATTTTGTAGACTGGTCCGAATTAACAGAAGCTGGGGCAACACAAGTAGGCAGGGTCAACAATACCATAGTGCAAAATACCATCACAGCAGAACTAAATAACACAGTGTAGCACAATATGCTGCCCCAAAAGCTGGCCATCTGTGGTGACCATCAATAGCTATCATTTTCTGTCCTGGCTTAGGGGGCTTAGGAGGTGAGGTGCGGGCCACAGTAGTTGAATTAAGGGGAATGTATAGTTGCTGGCCGAGTACATGAGTACCTGATTCTCACAGTGTTAATTACTGGTAAGAGCTCATTATGTACCCAGTCAGTGGCAGAGAGGAGGACTTGGGTGGCCCCCCTGGGGCATCGGACCACCGGGAAATTTCCCTGCAGGGTCTACGGCCACTCCACCCCTGTGTGAGATGGGGAAACAGCTCTCATTGTGTGAAAACTGTTTTTGTGAAAATTAAGTTAAAAGAATGACATTCTGCTGTTTGGCCAGAAGGTGCTGCTGTTTTCTAAGCTCAGCAACAGACTGCATTTCATGTGATGTTAGAAACTCTCAGGGCTAGAGTTATACAAAAGCCTGGAGAAGGACGTGACACAGCGACCATTTTAGGGTCAGACTGAGAGAGACACTGAGGACCTGTGTGACGAGAGGAACCATCGACATCCAGGTGTGGGAATATCCTTCAGTAACCAGAGCTGCAGACAAGTGAAGCTGATCTTGTCCAAGACCCTGATCCTGTCCAGAGGAAGGAGGATTGCTGCCAGGAAAGCTGATGAGAGCTAAGGAGCAAAGCAACATACACTGCTGTACCGCACGCTTGTTGGAGAAGCCTTGTTCAATTCACAGTCACCAGCTGATGCAGAGCAGACCCAGGTCGATAAGAGTGATCGCGCATGCACCTCAAGTGCATGCACCTTAAGTGTTGGCGCCTAGAATACTAGAGACTGAGACCAGGACTGTAGTCAGTTACTGTATTTACATTTTTTGTTTGTGTCAGGCCACCAGGATTGTTAACTGTTCATTACAAGGACTGCTCAGTTAAAGTGACATTTCATACTGGAGAGCTGATAAACTGCACCACAAACTCAAGCCAGGCTGACGCTTACTCAGAAGAAACACTAGGGCACGTGCTACAAGACCAGTTATTGGAGGAGGAATACTATAAAGTATAATAGGATGGTAAGCTGTTGTGCTGTACCTCAGGCTAGCCCACACCACGCACTCCAACAGTTGTTCCTGATTTTTAGGGTAATAACAGGTAAGGCGTGGCTGTTTTATTTGAGCCTGCCAGTAGGTAAATTACTGCTCTGACCTTCAGATTCCACCGGAGGGCTCAGCGTTGTGCAGCCAAGGGTCTCAGCCTTCTGGCTGGGTGTATGTACATTTAATTGTGTGTTACCAGCATTTGTGGTCGTGCTCATTACCACGTTTAAGTAAAATATTGTATTGGCAAAAGCCGGTGTTGGAGTTGCTTTCCTCCTTCTTGACCTTGCTGCATCTTTGCGAAGCCCCCTCCCGGTACACGGCTTACACAGGTCTCATACCCAGGAAAGGATACAGGCTGCGCTGTGCAGCAGTATTGCTTTCACAAACAGTATGAAAACTCTAGCCCTGAGAGTAGGGAGGGGAAGAGATGATTGATTGGCGATAATCTTACATAATTTTCAAGAACTAGTGAGAAACCTGCCGGATTCTGTCAGATGTGTTATCTTTAAGAAAACTACAAGATACCATTGGACTTGTGACTTCTGACATCATCATCATTGGGAGTAATACATACAGGAGCTATGATTTTTACTGGAGTTCTCTGGAGATAAGAGTTATGGAGCCATAGGGATAAAAAAAACAATGAACAGACATGCTGATATTATGTATGCTATAAGTGTAAGAAAGTAGATTTATTACCAATCCCCATAAACTCTACGCCTTGGGATCTAGCCTCCTCCGTCAGGCGACTGGTTGTATTCATGTAGTGAAGAACTACAGGTATTGGCATCAAGGTGGCGAGATTCTGTTCACCAGATCCTGTGGGCTCATTGATCAAAGATTGTGGGTTGACTATCGCACGACCCAAAAGGTCTCCTGTGAATTTAAAAGATGGAAAAAAAATATAACATAGATGGACTCAGTATGTACAGTATAAAAAAACATGACCAAGAACAATATGGGACTGGAGAGCAGTCGATCACCTAATATATATATATAAACGAAGGAAGAGACTGCGGCACCGCCTGATAGTAATATAAAGTGGATCCTTTATTCACCCATGTGCATGCGACGTTTCGATCCTCTCAATGGGATCCTTATCAAGCCTTGATAAGGATCCCATTGAGAGGATCGAAACGTCGCATGAACATGGGTGAATAAAGGATCCACTTTATATCACTATCAGGCGGTGCCGCAGTCTCTTCCTTCGTTTGTATACGGCTTAGTCCAGGCCTTTGACCGCGGGCACGCCGCTCCAACGGATTGAGTGCCGCCATTGGAGATATCTTTCCTCTGCTATATATATATATCGCTTGAGAAAGGCTCCGGTACAGGAGCTGAAACGTTGCCATGCCTTTTGGGTGAATAAAGAAACACTTTTGCTTTTTATCCACTATTGGAGTGCTGCTCTATTTTTACTATTATATATATATATATATATATTTCCATATAAGCTCATCTGTACACACCTATTACTGTAACTTTTCCTTTTACCGAACCTTCCACAGAATTTGCAGGAAGTGGAATGCTTACGGGAGTCTCTGTAGTTGAATCTGAAATAGACAGAAATATCAAAAATCATCAAATATTATACAAAATGTCTAGTTGTATCTACCAGAGTAGTAAGTGTGGAAGTGACTATAGGGACCAGCAGCACATTTGCTCATTGAATGTCTCTGGTGTTGCAACTCAACTCTATACAAGTGAATGGAACATAACACCATGCCAGCCACATGGCTAAACCCCAGCTCAAGTCACATCATGTCACTTTCAGATCAAGTAACATATGCAGAAGTAGCAGAGCTGATACAGGGCAATCCTTCTTGTAAATGGTAGTGCCTACACTTTAGTACCCAAGTTACAAATGGTAGTGCCTACACTTTAGTACCCAAGTTACAAATGGTAGTGCCTACACTTTAGTACCCAAGTTCCAATCTTACCTTGTACACAAACTAAGGAGGTCTTGGTTTCTTCTTTGGGAATACCTGGCGGCTTAAAAAGAGTAAAAAAAAGAAAAAACAAATAAAGTCATCAGTTTTTATATTGTGATTTGTGAACAATAAATCACCACAGCTAAGAAAACCCCACAAATTAAAGAGGTCTCCTATCTGAGGCAGTATAGTGCACAGGAAGCAGGCTTTTTTTATGTCCCTGTGGAAGAAGCAGAGCTCACAGGCTTTCTCCATGAAAGGGTGGAACATGCAGGACTCACAGGCTTTCTCTATGAGGAAGTGGGAGATGCTGGACTCACATGAGTTTTCTATGAGGGGGTGGAGGATGTAGGACTGACAGGCTTTCTCTATGTGTGAGGAGGAATCAGGACTCACAAGATTTGTTTATGAGAGGGTGGAGGCTGCAGGACTAACAGAATTTCTCCATGATGGGGGTGGAGGATTCATGACTCACAGACTTTTCCTATGTGTGAGGAGTAAGTAGGACTCCATTAGGCTTTCTCTATGAGGGTGTGGAGGAAGCAGGGCTTAAAGACGTTCTCTTTGAGTGGGGGAATTAAGTCTTACAAGCTTTCTCTATGACTGAGTGGAGGATACAGATCTCAGAGGCTTTCTCTTACAGTTGTGGAGGATGCAGGTCTAATTGGTATCCGTAGCAGAGTTAGACAATAGTTTACAGGTGAATACTAAATCAAATCATTAAAAACTCGTCTCTTCCCCCCTATACTGTCCTCAAAATAGGAGACCTCGCAGAGCTACCTTCTCTGGCTTGTCAAAATGCCAATTTTATGCCTCTTGCACACTAATGTTTTTTTTCCCGTTTCCATTCCGTTTGCGGTTCATATGCGGAAGCATTTACTTCAATGGGTCCGCAAAAACAACGGAAGGTACTCCGTATGCATTCCGTTTCCGTATTTCAGTTCAGTTCAAAGATAGAACATGTCCTATTATTGCCTGAAAATCACATTCCGTGGCTCCATTCAAGTCAATGGTTCCGCAAAAAAAACAAAAAACGGAATGCATACAGAATGCATCCGTATGTCTTCCATATTCATTCCATTTTTGCAGAACCATCTATAGAAAATTTTATGCCCAGCCCAATTTTTTAATGTACTTACTGTTTAAACATTATTGTATGCTTCTGTTTCCGTGGCAATGGAAATACTACTGAAACAAAAACCCTAAAAAACGGATCCGAAATACTGAAAGAGGCCTTATACTGTATGGCCTCCTGCACACGAAGGTGTGTGCCCCATGGCTGTGCTGCGGGCTGCAATGCATGAACACCGACCGTGGGGCAGCCACAGCGGATCGCGGACCCATTCACTTGAATAGGTCCGCAATCTGCCCGTTGTGCAAAAAGATAACACATGTTCTATCTTTTTACGGAACGGAAGTACGGGACGAACCCCCACAGAAGCACTCTGTAGTGCTTCTGTAGGGTTCCGTTCCGTGTTTCCATTCCGCATCTCCGTTTGCGGAGCTATTGAAGTGAATGGGTCCGCATCCATGATGCGGAATGCACAGGAAACGGTGCCCATGTATATGCAGATCCGCAATACGGCAACGGGATACACGTTCGTGTGCAGGAGGCCTATATCAGTGTTTGTCCAGGTTTTTGTTTCAGTAGTGTTTCCGTTCCATTTTGCCGTTCCGTTTTTCCGCTTTGTTTCCGTTTGTAATCCATTTTTCGCGGATCGCAAACGGTAATGGAAGCATACAATAATGTTTAACCAGTAAGTACATAAAAAAATTGGGCTGGGCATAAAATGTTCAATAGATAGTTCCGCAAAAATGGAACGGATACGGAAGACATACGGATACAAAATTTTTTTTTGCGGAATCATTGACTTGAATGGAGCCATGGAACATGATTTGCGGGCAATAGTAGGACATGTTCTATATTGGAACGGAAATACCAAAACGGAATGCATACGAAGTACCTTCCGTTGTTTTTGCGAATCCATTGAAGTTAATGGTTCCGCATACGGTCTTAAACGGAACACGCAAAAAAAAAAACGGAACGGAGACGGAAATAAAAAACGTTTGTGTGCAAGAGGCCTTAATGCTAGAGTTTAAATGAGTTAAAGCTACCATATGTGTTTTGCAGTCAACAAATTGCGGATCCGCAAAACACAGATACCAGCCGTGTGAATGTAGCCGGCCCTATGACAGACAAGCCTATACTTGTCCACGATTGTGAACAAGAATAGGACATGCTTTATCTTTTTTGCGGGGCAGCAGATTGGAACTATGGATACGGCCAGCGCAAAGTGACAGTGTGCTGTCCGCATCTTTTGTGGCCCCATTGAAATGAATAGGATCACACTCGTTCCGCAAAATTGTGGAACAGATGCTGACCTCAAAATACGGTCGTGTGAATGCACCCTTAATCTGAGACAGAACAGTTGCTGGGGACACGCAGTCTGACAGACTCATTTACACTTTTAGAAATTGAATCCCTAGCATCCAAGCTCTCTCATATGATTTATAGTAGTCACACTTGGGCTCTAGTGTCCGAAGGAACCCAAAGGTCCCTCTGCCACATAAGTAATTAGAATTATAAATGGCACATAATGTGGTACCGTGGATTGGGATCCCTATTATAGATTTTACACAGGAGTCCAGAAACTTCAGGTTATGCCTCTTCTCAAAGTAGAGGAAAGCAGCTTGGTAAAAGTCATATCATGTAAATCCAAATCTCAGCATGCATTAGTAATCAGATGTTTTATTAAATATCCCTCTAGTCTTGTACGATGACATTTATCGCAAACATTACATTAACGACGCTGTGAAACAAGTTATTTTAATATAGCACTTAAAGCACATTCTAGATGGCAGTCATTATGCACATGTCTACCGGCCCAGATTCCCAAAATCCTCAACACTACTCCACCTGCATTCAGGTCTCATATACAATCTTCTACATTTCTACATCGTGAATTTATTCAATGTCATATTTTATATTAGAAATTAGAAATAGACTTACCTCTACAATGACTGAATATGAGACGGTATCTATACGCATGGGCTCATTGGGATCAGTGGGATCGCCACATAAATATCCAATTTCAACCGTTTCTGCAGTTACATTGACTGATATGGTGCCTGTGTTGAAGCAAATACGTTTATAAGTTGAGTAGACATTATTGTAGAGTCTGCAGTTCGATATGGTGGACATAAAAAGCATTTACAAATATTAGAAAAGAAGTACTACTTCCATAATTGCTGCTGATTTTGCGAAGAGAACATTATCAATCGGAACTCCCCTCGCCCCGTCATTTTGCCCTGCTAGTAAATATGGAAATTATAGTAGTGGCTTTTTGAGTGAGATCACATTATATAGGGCCAACAATTCATTTAAATTATCACCATGTAATGCCACTTTTCATCAGTAGTGGCTCCTTCTAGCGAAATATCTAACTACCCTCAGCTTCATCTGTTATATCTGCAACAATCAGCTGATCACTAGTAGATCCACACATTGAAGGGGTCTCTGCTAACACTTAGAGATAGAGAGCTGGTATCGAGAGCTCTTCTAGTTTTGGAGGACCCAGCACAGCCAACATATTACCCGATATCCCATTTACATTAGACGCAATGCCTTGTAATATAGCATGTCTCCTCTATTACTTATTGCTAGAGAAATTGTACAGCAGCTGTGCTTGGTTTTGCAGCTCAGTCCCATTAACGTGAATGGGACTGAGCTGCAACTAGGCCATATGACCGCAGTAGGGTGATGTCACTGGTCTAGGAAAAGGCCCAAATGCCATACCCTAATACATCCAGTAGGGTATCTTCAATTTAGTATGTATTGTTTGTACTGTGTGTAATATTGATGTAATGCAATGCAAACTCAATTGTTTCAGCATGAGCCAAGCATGGTTAGAGTTGGCAATCCTGGCCCAGCCATCTCTAGAGCTTAGGGTGTGGGCTGGCCCCAACCCCCTACTTCTAGAAGATTCCAGTCAGTCTAGCTGTAGAGAGGGAGGAGGTACTGTAATGAGCAGTCTTTATGTGCTCCTCTTCTGCAGACTCCAGCACCAAGCCCTGGAACCCGTCACCTCCACAAACTCCAGGAGATGTAAGAGAGCAAGAACTAAAGGAGGACGATTTCCATAGCTACAACAAGAGAGAGACAGCAAGCAACCAGCTTAAAGTGTTCCAGATCCTGCTGCAAAGGGCAAATAAGTTAAGACACCCTACGCACCGCAGTCTGGTGGACAGTGCAGCCATGATTCCCAGATTGTAGTTCTGAGGCAGAGATCCCAATAACAAGGACATTAGCAAGAGAAGTAATAACCTGTGGCACATTACTGCAACAAGCTACCTACAGTAGCTCGTGCTTTGTCATCTGAGAGGAATATGCACTGTGTACAGATAACTGCTGAATGTACTACAACTCCTACTGTGCACACAGTAAAAAGAGACTTTTGTTAAGCTCAATTTGGCCTGGTCTCTGACTCTCTTAACACCACATGATGGCATTTCCATCATGTGTCCTGTCTAGAGCCCACATAGACATGAACAGCATGGGCACACAGAAACTTTCATTCGTCAGGTAGCCCAATGTTATAGAAATTGCCTGAAGGATCCACAGGGTGCCCCTCTTTCACTGCATTGATCCCATGGAGAGACGGCCTGAGGGAGTGCACCTTAACACATTATCAGGACCAATACCACTCCCATCCTCTGCACAGGCTCTTTAGGCACTCACTACATAAGCACTCACAGAGCGCTGTGGCCTCTTCTAACAGTTAATCGTCAGTCCTCAACATCAATTCCCATATAATACCTTTAAGTTTTACCGCAGCTCTTCATCAGCTTTAAGAAAAGGACCTAACAATTCAGCAGGAGCAGTGCTGGAGCTGCAGAGTGTGGAGGGGGGGGGGGGTTTACATTAACTGCTCATATCTTGACATTGGTAGCAACTTGAAACATGGGTCTGGTAATCCAATCTTTTAAACAAGACCAGAATCAGAGGCTTATCTCCACAATATCGGTAGATATAGCTGTTAGAAATTGGGTCGGGAGCAAAAACAGCTGAAAACTGATTTCACTTTCAGCTGCATTCACTGCAGTCCTGCAAGCCCGATTGCAATGTAGTGGGATAATGCTGTGACTCTATTTAAAAGCTTGCAATAACAGCTTTCACATAGTTTGAGGTTCACATCACTGCTACCAACTCTGAGATATGGGGGGCTAAAGCAGCCCTCCTCCAGTGGGGGCAGTTGGGGAGCTCACAGCTTGCAGGTGAATATAACACTCTCTCTCTCTCTCTCTCTCTCTCTCTCTCTCTCTCTCTATATATATATATATATATATATATATATATAGTGTCCTACTGCGTGAGAAAGGGACACTCCAAATTGCTGTATGTCATCTTATATCATTTATTTATGTTTTTTGTCACACCTTCCAAATTCCTATCTCAGGCTGGTAAATGCACTACACACACTGAACACTAGGTGGTGCTGTAACACCATTTATATATGTCAGGTTAAAGAGAAGTAAGTGAGTTGGGAGTTTGAGGGAGTAAAGGAATGGAGACAGGCTTTGCTCGGTTCGCCTGGGCCTAGCCCAGGAAGTGAGACTACTTAAACCTTTGGAGTCCATAACCAGGACTTATTGATCCTTCACTGTAAAGCTACTAGCCATGGACTTAGTGGATCTTAGGTGTGCAACCTTTTCAAAGACTGGAGCCGAGAGTTTGCCTGCCATGAGGGAGATCGCCCTTGGGTTGCAGAATATTAGTTACAGAGGATCCAGAGTATTGAAAGGCTGAGTAAACAGAGCAAGAACAGGAACCAAGTAGAGTATGATCATCACTTCTACAAAGTTTAGCTGGTACCTACATACACCACCTTACTGAGCCTGCTATTGGGATTTGCAGCTTCACCTTCTTTATGTATGACAAAGTGCTGCTATTAGATGATACTATTTGCAAGACAACAGATTACAAGTAAAGTTCCAGTTTGGTTCAACTACTGCCTCTCTCATCATTCTACTTCATCTCCTAACTGCACCTTACGGTGCAGGCATCACGATCAACTGGGGGCCCAGCCTCCAAAGCACCCTAAACACCCATACCATCAAGGGCACCTTTAACCAACATCTGGCTGGTGATCCCTGTACCAGAGAGTGCCCCGGTGGATTTAGTGTTGTCTTTCTCACCACTGCAGGCTGGCCCAGGGGAACCTCTGAACTGTGAGACTACTACCCCCAATCGGCATACCACCATAGCGCTCACATGCTACCCCCTGTGGCCTGGTCGTTGCACATACACACACACACATTTTTTTGCTATATGCAAATGACCCTCTAGAAGCAACAAGGGTTTTGCTGTTACACCTAGAGGTTCTGCTCTGTCTGCATCTCCTGCACCCTCTGCACTTTGATGAACAGGGCCAGGTGTGATGATATTTTTACTGACTGGCCCTGTCAATCCAAGTGCAGAGGGTCAGGCAGTTGCAGATAAGGAGCAGAGCCTCTAGGTGTAACGGCAACCTAGAGGCTTATATGCATGTAATAAAATATAATTTTTCTCAGCAATGAGGGCACATATGAACATGAGACCAACACAGATGCCTTCAACTGCCAAGCACACATACAACAGGTCAGCCAGTATCATAGGTACAAAACTTATTTTTCTTATTGGGTTAAGAATTCAGACATATATTAAAAATCTACAATTAAAAAAGTAATATTTTCAGGAAAGTTTTTCCAATTTTAACGTGACTGTTAAGAGGCTAAGGGGTTGTCCCATTTGGATATTTATGGCATGATCCATTTTTGGCATATCCCACGTATAGGGCCCACCTCATACACAGGGCTCTGCCATAAATGGGGGCCTGTTCTTGGGACAGGAGCAGGTCCTGGAGGTGGGACCCCCACCCATCAGACATTTATGGCATATCCTAATGATACAGTATGTCATAAATGTCCCAGATGGGAAGACCCCTTTAAGCCCCGATACCACTGATAAGGATTGTAGCACTAGTATAATATTTTATCGCCGTGGAAGGTGCCTGCTGCAAGAGTAATTTGGTGTTTTATGTTAAAATACATTTCTGTCCATATAGTACATGGATGGGATAGGTCTTTTAGAGAGTGGGACCCATTTTTCTATCTCATTTTTTCTATCTGCTTGTCTCTACTTTTCATATGTCCTAATTGGGCAAAAATAAGGGGTTTGTCTCATTTAAAGAACCACTCATTTAACAATTTATTTTGAAAGCAGAAGACAGTAATTGACCATTCAGTATCAGGTTATACATTTGAGAAGTTTTGATAACTAGATTTGAGTAGACATTACTTACCGGTTCTTTGGGCTTTCATGCTGAAGGAGAACGAAGCTCTTCCCCCAAAAGAAACACATTTGACTGTTTCTTCATCCAGTGATTCTACTGTGTAGTCAGCAGAAGGCGCTACTGTTACACGGATCTAAACGGACAGGAGATGACAGAATTTTTATGGATGAGTTGCTCAGTACAGCATTGTGCATATATATTCAGACCAATACTGATTACAGTCACAAGAGTTTAGTACCAACTGTACACATGGCTCAGAGCCACAAGTAAGTGTCTTGTCATCCAGGATTTGGTTCTGAATCCTTATGCCAAATTTTGCCTCCTAGCTCTTTTGGTTTGCTACTGGTGCCCCTTACATTACCCTCCACTTGCCCCCAGCTGAGTCATGCGTCAGTCTCCACAGAACTGGGTGGACAGATTGATCATGTGCCATGTATGGCCTTTGGTTGCCAACAATCCATTCTGCTCTGTCAGGGTATATAGACACATAGCTATGGCATTTTACAGAATCTTTATGAATGTAAAAATAAAAAAGCTTCGCTACTGCTTATCGCAGAATTCATAAAGAAATTGTTGTGTGTAAAATTCTCAACTTTTTTTGTGACTTGCACCAAGCAGAGTGAGCACATGCTCTTACAGCTTCCTCCCTCCAGCTGCACCCCTGAAGAGGACACAATGGACGGCTAATTCTCATGCAATAAAGTGGAATTTGATTTGAATTTCAGGCTAAATTCGATCCTTCGTGAAGCCGAATTTCCTCGTGCTTTGTGGTAGCGAATCAATTTAACCTGAAATAGTGTAAAAAACAAAAAAAATCATACTTACCTTCTCTATTTGCTCGTGATGGGTTAGCCACCGGCATCTTGATTGAAGATCTCGGCCGAAATCCCGTGCGTGTTGACTTCATCTTGAGCCGAGCGAGATTTCATGCCAGATCTTCGAGCAAGATGGCAATGGCTGGCCCGTCGCAGAGCAAATGGTGGTGGTAAGTATAATTACATTTTCTTTTCTGTTACTTTTACACTGTTTTTACTCTCAGATGCCACGATACTGTATGAACGCGGAATCTGAGGGGTACAATGATGGTGGGCGGCTTTATCGCAGCTCCCTGTCATTGCTCCCGCTACTTACAAAAAAATGTGCCTTGTGACAAAGTAATTTGTGAAAATATCTATCGGTCAGTGGCTGCAGCTGGGGGACTATGGACCGGTGCTCTACCCTGCGAATCACCCCTATATCGCAAGAAGGATGGCAGTATTTAATAGTAAATATGTAAATATATTTACTACAAAGTAATTAGTCACAAAGCCAATTTTTTTGTAAAATTTGGCGAAGCATCTGAATCAAATTTTCCAAAACTTCGCTCATCTCTAATTCTCACCTTAGCACTCTTGTCCATAAAATTGGACACTACAGCATTTATAATTACAGTCTCATCTCGGAGTAACGAATAAGGAAGAGCAAGATCTATAAACATCTCCTGGAAGGATATGAAGCTGGTCGGGGATGTGTTCATTCCAAATCCAGTGTTAGAATCCATGCAGGCTATTTCACCATTCCATTTAGTGATAGTGCCAGGCACCTCCACTGCCACTGACTGTGAACCACTTTCACTACAAGAGATTCCAAAAAGAAAAATGTATTATACTACGGTGTGTAAAACAACATTGCAATTTCTATGCAGAATTAGACAATCTCCCATTATTAGAATTAGACAATCTTTACAATAGCAACATATGCAAATAAATCCTCAGAAGCCAATTTTAGATGTGGTAGATTTTAATGTTGTCCAATGTTCTACGTAAGACAGGAATATCATGCACCAGCAATCTGCTGTCAGCTTAGTGTCTTAAGGCATTGTGCTAGGCTAGTGCTACATCACCTGGTTCCTCCATAAGAAAAGCTGTGTGAAATCTGCAGTCATCCTCTGGAATGCTTGAACTTGCATTGTTTTCAATCACACGTAATCAAACTTACTCATAGTTCAATGTTGGGAATAAATCAGCGGTACATCGCAGGGGTGTAGCTAAGGGCACATGGGCCCTAGTGCAAGAGTTCAGCTTGGGCCCCCCTTCCCTCAGGGCTTTGTGTGTCTTCTTATGCGGCCCAATGGTCTTTGGGCCCCCTTAGGCTCTTGGGCCCAGTAGCGACTGCTACCTCTGCACCCCCTATACCTACGCCCATGGGTACATGTGAAAGCATTAAACTATGTAATATGTACTATGTAAACTATGTAATAATTAATGGCAAAACTAATAAAGTTCCTTTTCTGTAGGCTCTGTGAAAAAAGTTCAGAATTTGCTACAGATCTCCCAAATAGAGTTGAGCGAACACCTGGAAGTTCGGGTTCGCTGCTGCTGCTGAACCTCAAAAGCAGCTACCTAAAAGGATATTTCTTTCATTTATTTTCCCATTTTAACAGAAACACATTTTCCGGGAGTGGGGGGAAAATAAGCACAAAACTGTAAAACACATGTTTTCAAATCCAGATGATAGATATAGCATTTGAAATCTTGAGAAACTAGTCTGAGCTCCATGTCAGGGCTTCTCCATAATTCTTTATTTTTATACTTTAGGAAAAAATAGTACGTGTCTTACAATACGCAGGGTAGCAGAGGGTAACCTCTGTGAAAGATTACTTGACATAATGCAGTGTCCTGAAACAGACTACTTAATGTTGTGATTGTGTTTCATGTAAATTGTGCTTGTATATGTGTTCTCATAAAGTTGCATAGAGAGGGGGAGGTTCTAACAAGCCTCCCAGGGCTGACTCCGCCCTACACACAGTACACAGTGCAGGAAGAAGAAGGTCAGTGTGTGATGTCTGAGGACAAGCTGAACCTCAGCAGCCATTTTGCCGAGTTACCCAAACTCCATAATTAGTTCCCTACACCAGCCCATAGAAGGGAAGGGATTACAGAAGAACCAGGCAACTCAGAGAGGGAATGACCGAATCCCGGACATTAAGGAGGGATCCACATGGCCATACCAGCACTGTCCCCTAGATGACCTTTTCATCTTTATGGCTGTGGCTGTAGTTTTGGAGAAAAAAAAATTCCCGCCTTTTCTGTAGCCTCTTGAGCTGAGGGACCAAGCTATATGGTGACTTGGTTTTGATTGGTCGAAATTTCAACCTATCAGGAAACTGTTTGGGGGACAAGGATGCTTGTCCCTTGGTGACAGGTGTCTGATTGGACACCTGACAGGTGGTGAGGGGTATAGGCGTCCGGGCTCCACAGTCTGGCTGGCCTTTGTTACGTGACTGGACCGTGGAGCCTGAACCTGCGTGCCCCTTTGCTTGCCATGGATGCCCTGCTGCGGGAATTATCGTGGCGTGCTGCTAAAGATGGAGCCCCTACCTGGCTGCGTGAATGCTTGGGGCGTCTGGATCCTGCGGCCATCCTATCTGCTGCTGTCCACCCCGAGGTCCAGTCTGATGTCCTTCTGGAGCCCTCCTACGGTTCGGCGCAGAGTGCGGATGCGGCGCTGCAGTCTTCGGTTCCTGATGTTCCCGTCCAGCGGAGTTCCGAAGTTGCCGGTGGAAGTCTCGTAGGATCCCGCGAGAGGAGCCGACGTACGAGAGCGCAGAAGAGAAGATATTCTCCTTCTGCGCACGCGCGGAAGGGAGATATCGCGAGACGCGAAGATGTGCCGGGATCATGTGACCAGCTCCAGGTGACGCCATCAGAAAGGCGACCGGGTCCTGCAGGAGTGGCGGAAGTAGAAGCCGGGCCAGCGCAGGTGCCAGCCTCCTCCCTGCAGGTGCCGGAACCGTAGCTGCGGGGAGTTGAGGGACCTGCGCTGGGATTACAGCAAAGATTCAGAAAGAAGTGGATGCCGGCAGGGTGTCTGGCCCTTTTTTGGTGCCGACCTTTGAGGATTTTCGTTTGTCTCCTCTTGGGGTGGTGCCTAGGAAGGAGCCTAACTCATTTCGTATGATTCATCATTTGTCGTATCCTTTTGGCGGTTCGTTAAATGATGAGATTGATAAATCTTTGTCTCAGGTCTTATTCGTCTTTTGATACGGCTGTATCTATTGTGAAATTGTTTGGAAAGGGGGCATTAATGGCGAAGGCCAATGTTGAATCTGTGTTTAGATTGCTTCCTATTCACCCTGCTTCGTTTAACCCTCCTGGTTTTCATTTTGATGGTTATTTTGATTTTGACAGATGTTTACCCATGGGGTGTTCCATTTCCTGTTTTTATTTTGAGGTATTTGCTACCTTTTTAGAATGGGTGGTTGCGGTACGTTGCATGAAGGGTGGCATGGTGCACTACTTGGATGACTTTTTGTTTGTGGGTCCGGCTGGTTCTCCTGTTTGTTCTGAGTTACTTTATAAGTTTGGTCATGTTTGTGCTGATTTTGGTGTTCCCCTGGTGGCTGGCAAGACGGTGTATCCCTCTAGTTGCATTGAATATTTGGGTATAGTCATTGATTCCGAATGTGGGGAGTTTAGGTTGCCAGAAGAGAAGATTAGGAAGGTGGTTTTGTTGATTGGGAATTTCTTAAGGCGCTCTACTGTTACAGTCAAGGAGGTTCAATCGTTGTTAGGTCTGTTAGCATTCTGTGGAAGAGTGATGCCCATGGGGCGGATTTTTTGTAGGCAGCTAGCAAGTCGGGTAGCGGGTTTGCGGAATCCGTGTTTGCATACGTCAATAGGGAGAGATATAAAAGAGGATTTGTTAGTGTGGCTAAGTTTCTTGCAGGATTTTAATGGCCGGTCGTTGTGGCAGTCGGATTTTGTTGATGCAGCAGAGTTGAGTTTGTTCACTGATGCTGCAGGTGGCTCAGGTTTTGGGGCTTTCTGGGATGGCCACTGGTGTGCGGCAGCTTGGCACAAGTCATGGGTTGAAGGTAATGTGGTATCTAATATTGTTTTGTTAGAGTTATTTCCTGTGGTGGTGGCGTTAGTTTTGTGGGGAAGGAATTTTATTCGGTTGCATACTGACAATAGAGGGGTTATGTTTGCTGTTAATTGTTTATCATCTAAGAGCGTTTTAGTTGTTAAACTGTTGCGTCATCTTGTGTTATTGTGTTTAAAGTTGAATGTTTGGCTGAAGGCGGTGCATATTCCGGGTTCTACTAACGAGATTGCGGATTCTTTATCATGTTTCCAGATGAATCGCTTTCGGAAGCTGGCACCTTTGGCGGATCCTGGTGGAACTCCTTGCCCGGAGCATTTGTGGGGACTGATATGGTCTTGTTTATGGATTTGCTGAGTCGGTCGATTGCAGCTACTTTTTTTTTTTTCTTTTTCTTATTAGGCAGCTTTTGAAGGGATATAAGTCAATTGGTCATTTACCGGATGGCCGGTGCCCGATATCACCTGAGTTGCTATCAAAGCTATGTGAGGTCACGCAGGTCGCATGTTTTTCCCCTTTTGAGGCTTGTTTATTTTCTACTGTTTTTGTCGTCCTTTTCTTTGGCGCGTTACGTGTGGGGGAATTATTGTCGCGCTCTAGGAATAATGGGTCTGGCCTGAGTTTGCAGCATGTACAGGTGCGAGGTTCACTATTGAGCATTTTTATCTGTAGGTCTAAAACGGATACGTCAGGGAGTGGGTGTTATATTTATATTCAAGGTCTGCCTGCAAAAGTGATTTGTCCGGTGACTGTTGTCTCACGTTATTTGGCGCTCAGACCTGCGGGTCGGGAGTCTTGTTTCTTGATCCATGAGGATAAATCGCCTTTGTCTCAGTTTCAATTTCGGGCAGTTTTGGCTAAGTGTTTAGATAAGCTGGGGCTTGGTGCCAAGTTTTTCTCAACACATTCTTTTCGTATTGGAGCTGCTACTATGGCAGCTCAGGCCGGTATGCAAAAAGCGATGATTAGGCGCATTGGGAGATGGTCGTCTAATAGGTATAAGCTATATGTTCGGCCGCATCTGCTGACGGAATAATTTTTCTTTTCAGTTCCCACAGGTCGTGTTGTGTTGATTCTGGGCCATTCCTATATACATTGGACGCATAGGAGGGCTGCAGATCGCTGCTATGGTGCGAATTTGTCCCTGCCAACGGACGCTGTGCAGATTTTCTGGACTGGAATTCGAGGTCTACGTTGGGCAGGTTTGATTGATTTAGTATGTTATGCTCATGATGTCTTTCCCAGCCCAGTTATTATTATCGTGCATTTGGGAGGGAATGATATTGGGCATTTTGAGATGATGGAGTTAGTCTTTGCCATGAAAAGGACGATGATTGACTCTTTCCCGGTACACGGCTTTGGTTTTCTGACATCATTCCGAGGAGGTGTTGGAGGTTGCACTCGGAGATGAAGTTTAAAGACAATATGTTCCGTTTTATGCCCTTGATTGGGGGTTCTTCCTTCCGGCATATAGATTTGGAGGGTGGAGAGGCTGGTCTGTATTCTAGAGATGGTGTTCATTTGTCTGAAGTTTGAATCTTAATTTACAGGCTATGATTGAAATAGCTGTTGGTGGGGTGGGGCACCTTCCGCTTGGTTAAGCGTTTGGGGCCTGATGGGTACATTTCTTAAAAGTCGTCCTGTGGATAGGATGGACTTAAGTGAGTCTTTAATTGCAAGCCTGAGTTTAGGACTAGGCTTATATATTATGTTATTGGATGGTTATAATATATATGGAAGTTAATTTATGAAGTTTAATAAATAGACCTGTTTGTTATCTCCACCCTCCTTTGTATGTGTCCTTTATTTCTAATGGGACATGGTATGTTTAATTTATGGTGGGGGGATGTGTGTGCTGTGTTATTGCCATGAGAATATTGACAAAGGAAGGTAACTGTTGTGTATCAGACTCTAGTCTCCTTTGCACCAGGTGGAGAGATTCCAAGCTACAAGCTGCCCACCATAGTCAAAGACAAAAAGGTAATTTGACTGAATATAGTATTCCTAGAAAAGGATACAGAAGTATATGATCATACAGTACAGCAGAGATAATTCATCCCTCCTACCTGGAGAATTCAGAGAGAGAAAGACTGATTGTCACAGAGGACTATTCCTTATGCAACTTCTGAGAACTAATGGGAATCCTTGTAAAAGCTGCCTTGATGTAAATGACTTTTGCATACATTGATGACCTATGGATCCGCTTCAGTAAAGTACTGGGAGCTTTTTAAAAGCTTTAGTCTCCTTATTCTATATCATCATTACTACTACTCTCAACATTTGCACCTAATGGTGCTGGCATCACATACCAGGGGCCCAGCCACCAAAAGCACCCTAAACACCACCACCATCAAGGGCACATCAACTTCCACCTTGCTGGTGTTCCCTGTAACCGAGAGTGCCCGGGAAGATTTTGTGCTGTCTTCCCATCCACTGCACGCCGGCCACAAGAGATAACTTAACCGTGAGTACTACTATCCTCGGCACCTCATCACTAGTATGCTCACACACATCATCCCTTAGGGTGTCTGGTCGTTGCAATACTTGGCAACAATCTGTGTTGTTTTATCCTCACACAGTTCCAATTTAATTTTTGGGGGTTGAAGTTTTTAAAACCAGCATATACGTGTCTTAGGGTACTTTCACACTTGCGGCAGAGTGATCCGGCAAGCAGTTTCGTCGTCGGAACTGCCTGCTGGATCCATCGATCTGGATGTAAACTCAATGCATCTCTAGACGGATCCGGATGCGGATCCGTCTCACAAATGCATTGCAAGAACGGATCCATCTCTCCGCTTGTCATGCGGACAGACGGATCCGTCTTGTATTTTTTTTACAGTTTTAAAGGTCCGCGCATGCGCAGACCGGAAGGACGGATCCTTCCTTCAGGTATTTCTAATGCCGGATTCGGCACTAATACATTTCAATGTAAATTAATGCCGGATCCGGCATTCTGGCAACTGATCCGGCATTTTGGAGGGAAATAATACCACAGCATGCTGCGGTTTTATCTCCATCCAAAACGCCATTCAGTGAGTGAACTAGACATTGTGATGCATACTGAACGGATTTCCCTCCATTCAAAATGCATTAGGATATAACTGATCAGTTCTTTTCCAGTATTAAGCCACTTTGACGGAACTCAATGCCGGAAAAGAAAAACGCTAGTGTGAAAGTACCCTTACAATACACAAGGTAGCGGAGGCTGACATCTGTGAGTGGTGACGTGACATAGTAGGCAAAAATCCATGTTGTTTCATTTCCACACTCTCCAAACACCATCTGTCCCCAATAAGGGTCAATTTTTGGAGGCTTTCAAATATGAAAAAGCAGAACACATGTGCCGGGGCGCTGTTTTTTTGTTAACGCCATCAAATGTTTACCCATAGCCATGTGTGTCAGTGTCACTTAGACATCATTTACAATTTCTGTCATTGCATTCAAGAGATTGGAAAGGGGGGAGAGACAAAGAAAAAATATTCATAAAAAATAAATGAAAAGTGATAACCAGTTTTCCTAAAAATTCCTAGGAGACTACAGGGTGTTATATACGAGGGTTTTCCAGGGTAATTGGAGCCACTTTGGTTCGGCCCAAATCGATTTGGGTCCAAACTGGTCATGCTTTTAGTTAGTAAGCATTACTACACGTCCACAGCTTCTTAAAGGGGTTGTAACTTGTCAGGATTAGAACAACGCACAAATATCACTACACTATGAGCTGTGTTTAGTTTCACAGCTCAGCTTCAGTGCATGTTCACACTAGAGCCAGTCAGAGGAGCAGAAAAACAAAGATAGCAGACGTGCCAGATAAGGCACATATTTGTACTCAACAGAGCCAAACATAACCCATTGACTACCATGGGGTCCGTTTCTGTTTCTGTTCAAGAGTCTGTTTTTTTTTGCAAAAAATAAATAAATAAAAAACGAATCCTGAAAGTAGGACCTTTCTGTCAGCTTTTTTACGGCTTTTGGGGCCTCCGATGCAGATGAGAACAAACCATCAGCTGCAATAACAAAACATGGATGAGGTTTCATGTGGCAATGTTTTTGGAAAAACAGCAGCCACATTTTTCTAACCGTGGATAACCCATACTGTTTTGAGATGAAAGTCAGGCAGAAAGTTTAAGAAATTATAGGGGGGTTTCCTCACTTCAACAAATGGCATTTATCATGTAGACAGCGTTAATACAAGGCACTTACTAATGTAATTGTTATTATCCATGTTGCCTACTTTGCAGGCTTCATTCATTTTTCCATTGCATTATGCACTCCTCATTTCCATGGTTACGACCACCATGCAATCCAGCAGCAGTGGTCGTGCTTGCACACTGTAGGAAAAAGCGCTCACCTATATGCGCTCTGTGGGGAGTTGCTCTGATAGACAGTGGTGCGGGTGCGGTATAGAGGCAAAGAGAGTCCAGGTAGTGCAGCAAACAGTGTTTTATTTCACACTTGCACAAACAAAACTCAAAACAGTCACTTAGTGTTACTTCACACACATAGCCAAAACTTGAGGCAAAACAAAAGTCCAAGACGGAATCAAATTCACCTGTGTGGTTTAGGTGCGTGTTCACACCCGGCTGTCAGCCCAGCCGCAGGAAAGTCCAACCTCAGGCTTCCAGGCAGACTGCACGCCTCTTTGTAAGCTCTTGCTTCCAGCCCTGAGAGCTCCACAGAACACCAGCAGTTTCCAAGTTAAATCACCTCAAATCCTAGATGTCAGTTCACACCTGGCTGAATGCTCGGCAACACAAAAAGTCCACTGACCGTCTTTAAATGGCCTGCTCTCCTGACACACAGGTCTCAGCTTTTCAGCCCAGCACAGGGCTCAGATCCCAAACACAGAGAGAGAGCTTTGCATAAACCCAGCTGTCTTTTAAAGGCAGCTAGGTATTAACCCAAAAAAAACCTGGACCGGCACTTAAAATCCGGTCCAGTATTTGCCCTCACCTGGCTGCAATCAACCCAGCAGCACAGGCTGAGAGGAAAATACCTGTTTTTTTTACCACCAAACCTCTCACTGTGTCACAGCTCCCACAGTCCTGGCCACCAGAGAGGCCAGTGTATTTTACTATAGTGTGGAAGCATGACCACCACTGCTGGATTGCAGGGTGGTCGTAACCCCTGGATATGAGCAGTGTATAATGTGATGGAAAAATGAATCCAGCCAGCAAAGGAGACAATATGGACAATCACAATACATTAGCAAGTGCCTTGTATTAACTTTCTCTACATGATAAATACCATTTGCTGAAGTGAGACAACCCCCTTGACTACATAAAAGTAAGGTGGTTACTTAAAGTCTTACTCAGTTTGCGCTTGACTAAAGAGCAACACTTCAGGAAAGCGTGTCCGCACACTTCGGATCTCACCACCCTGGACGTTAGGGGCAGCCTGGATGTTGACGTTCGAAAAGCCTGACACAAATGATGATTCTATTGCAAGTCCTATTTAAAAGAACATTTTACAAGTTAATCAGCAGTTCATAAGTTTTGTCATCAATTATTCTGATCTGACAGACAAATGTTTTAGTAGAAATCGTATTACCGGGCCGTCCAAAAATGTTGTTGACAGGATTTGATCCACCACACAAGGTAGGTTTTTTTAATCTTATACTTGTAATAAGATGCAAGCCGACGCTCTGAAAGAGAGGGAAACCCGTCTCATGATGATATAAGGACAGTAGACACATGCATTGCACCATTTTAAAGGGGCAAACTTATCTGATCAGTAATCCCCAGAATTAGAGATGAGTGAATTTCTCAAAAATTCGATTCGGCTGGTTCGCCGAATTTTTCGAAAAAATTTGGTTCAATTCTAATTTATTTGTGGTGAATCACGTTAAAAAACAGCTATTTCCTGGCTGCAGAGAGCTTTTATAGTGGTGTAGAACACTATGCCTAGGGAGTCTGCTGTGGTAGTGGAACAATACTGGAGTCAGTATGATATGCAGATGACAGGGGTCGCTCTTAGAATCACTGCACACTTTATGGGCCAAAACTGACCAAAAAACTCAAGTGTGACTCCTTACAGGTCACTGTTAGCGCCAAGTATAAAGAACCGTGCAGAGGCCCAAGATACTACTATAGCGTGAAAGAGCGCACTCCTTTTACACCAATTCCCTGATTCTACATAGATTTCTACAGAACCTGTTCTATTGAACGTTTATACAAGTCGAGCCCCCCGACAGAGTGGAGAGGGTGTCAGCAGTGAGTTTGTGTTGACGTCACTGATTATTTTGCCCATCCTCTGAGGGGAGAGTGGGAACAGCATGAGACGTCCACAGAGCCCATAGAGTGGCACAATGACAGTGTTGAGGTGGCAGCAACATCAGGAGGCCACAGAGTGGCACAATGACAGAGTGAGGAGGTGACAGCAGCAGCATCAGGAGGAGGCCACAGGGTGGCACAATGACAGAGTGGCAAGGTGACATAGTGTGGAGGTGGCAGCAGCATCAGGAGACCACAGAGTGACAAGGTGACATAGTGTGGAGGTGGCAGCAGCATCAGGAGACCTCAGAGTGGCAAGGTGACCTAGTGTGGAGGTGTCAGCAGCATCAGGAGACCACAGAGTGACCTGGTGAGAGAGCGGGGAGGTGTGTGGCAATACCAGTACTAGCTAAAGATGGTGGGTGAAAGAAGGAGCACTTGGCATCAGATGTGTGGCATCAGGCATGTGGCAGCATGAGAATAGTAGATGAGGCAGGTAGCCAGAAGAAACCGGTCTCTTTGGTCAAAGTGTTGGTGTGGCACCATGGATGATCTAGTCTGATGCATCGGGCATTGGTGGGTGGAAATCCTGGCTGATCCATGCCTGACTATCTTCACAAAGGTCAGTCTCTTCACATTTTGGGTGGACAGGCGAGTTCTTCTTGGGGTAACTATGGCCCCCTGCACTAAACACCCGCTCTAAATGCCACACTACTGGCCGGGCAGGACAGCTTTTCCAGGGCAAACTCTGCCAGTTGCGGCCACAAAACCATTTTGGCTGCCCAGTAGTCCAGCGGATCTTCAATGTGGGGTGGCAGGGTGCACTCCAAGTATGCCACTACCTGCTGGTTCAGGTCGAGCTCCAGGTCTAGCTGCTGGTGAGTAGTTTCTTCACTAGGTGGGTGAAGAAAGCTGATCATCAGCGACTCTAGACTTAAGTTGCTGCTGATAGAACTACTCCTACCCCTTCACCCTGCCACAGCAGCCATGGCAGAGGAACATGAGAGGGCCTTGCCGGTCAGACCTGCGAGAGGATGGACGATGGCGCAGATCGGTGGCAGCCAACTGACTACATAGGATGTCTCTACAGTAGTTCAATTTGTCCTTCCTCTCAGCAGGTGTAAAAAAGGCCCCCATTTTGACCTATAACAAGGTGGAGAGCCAGAAGTCATCCCTCTGCAGAATGCTGACAATTCAGCTGTCACTACGCAAGCAAGTGAGCATGCATCGGGCCATTTGTGCAAGTGACTGGTAGGGACTCCCTGCCTCCATCTCCATTTCATACTGCTACGGTGTGTCTGGGTCCTCTGCCTCATATTCCTCATCGCCCTGTAGCTCCTCTGACTGCTCCTCCTCTTCTGTCTCCTGTGTATAAAAACCACCCATTTTACTACACATTGCTTGTGCCCCAATGTCCTCCTCCTCCAGTTCAGCCCCCACAGGGCTCATGTGGCCCTGAGATCTAGGAGCCACATCTCTAGTCTCCTGGCCAGCCAGTGGAATGACGTTGTTCATCCCATAGTCCTAGCGACTGACAAATAACGTGGCATTCTCAAAGGGCCTGAGCAAACAGCAGGTGTCACGCGTGAGCTGCCAGTGGCTGACATCAAAGTAACACAGGGGAGTACTCCTGTCTGCTTGGAAGAAACCTTTTATGGCCTTTCTCCATTCGTATAGTCAGTCCAACATATGGAGGGTGGAATTCCAATGGGTGGAAACGTCGCATATCACCCTATGTTTGGGGATGCTGTTCTGCCGCTGCAGTTCAAGGAGGGTGTGCTTTGCAGTGTACGAGTGGCTGAAGTACATGCAAAGTTTCCTGGCCATTTTTAGGATGTCTTGCAGATGGGTGGAAGACTTCAGGAACAGCTTGACAACCAGACTGAACATGTATGCCATGCAGGGCGCATGGCTCAGCCCTCCTTGACGCAGTGCTGACACCATGTTCTTCCCGTTGTCAGTCACCATGGTTCAGATTTTCAGTTTTTGTGGAGAAAGCCAGGATTCGATTTCTTGATGAAGGACATGGAGCAGTTCCTCCCTTTTGTGACTCTGTTCGCCCAGACAAGCGAGGTGCAGAACAGCGTGACACCGCCGTGCCCTGCACATGTGGTTTGCTGGAGGGGCACTGTTAATTGTCCCTGCAGTGGAGGCTGAGGACACGGTGGAGGATGAGGAGGCAGAGGCGGACATTGTCGCAGGACCAACAGTGTGAGAACGTGGATGCAGAAGCAGCGTCACCTGGCCAAGTTGCCCTGGCCAAGTTGCTGGTGTAGCTGTGCAGGAACCACATTCACCCAGTGGTCCGTAAAGGACATGTATTGTCACTGACCGTAGTAACAGCTCCTCACGTCGGCGCTGCCGTGCACATTGCCAAACGTCGACAGGCTCATGGACTGGCCCACCTTCCATTCTACATATGCGTGCAGGGCTGGTACTGCCTTTTTGGCAAAGAAATGATGGCTTGGGACTCTCCACCTCGGCTCTACACAAACCATCAGTTCTCTGAAAGGTGCAGAGTCCACCATTTGGAAATGGAGGGGCTGCAGCACCAGCAACTTGGCCAGGAGCACATTAAGCTTCTGCGCCGTTGGATGAGTGCACGCATACTGTTGTCTCTTGGCAATCGCTTCGGTGATCGATTGCTGACGGAATGACTGACACGGAGTAGGAGGAGGAGCAGAAGCATCAGGACCAGCAGATGATGGGAAGGACAGACAGCTCCCTTCAGCTGAGGTGGTGGAACCTTGATTGCCTGAAATCAGGTGCGTGCCACTGGGTGATGCAGCGGTTGCTGTGACAGGCTGGACCACCACATCAGAGCAACTGTTCTCTCAGGCCACTTTACGGTTACGCAGCATATATTGACGCAGGGCTGTGGTGCCAACATCGCCATCCTGGCCACGCTTCGACTTCTGCCCACAGGTTCTACAAATGGCCATGTTCACCTCCTCCGGCAGCTTAACAAAAAACTGCAACACTGCAGAGTAAGTGATTTTACCCCCAACACTCCGCACTGACTGCTACCGCCGCTGCTTCAGTGAACCGCTACACCACTACTTTCTTGGCAGGTAGACTCCTACGAAGTGCGTGGTCTTCCCCGGGCACGTTTGGCTCCCGAATTTCCACTGCTGCCACCCTAATTAACCCGGCTCCCAAGTGCGATCAGCTACATCATCAGCATCGATGTACTGTCTGCACTTCACTGATGTCCTTGTCAACGGTCTCTGGGTCAGGAGCCTGACCGCTTGCAACACCAGCTCCCACGTCACTCTACTTATCACTACTTGCCTGCCTCCTGGAATAGCGGTGGATGTCTCTTCCAGATCTTGGCTGGGCAGTAGCTGCTGACTGTCCTAATAGCTCGTCCTCACTTTATAGTAGAGCTGAGCCCAAAGCATATAATACCTGTTTGGCTGAGAGAACAGAAAATGACAGAGGCAGGTTGAGGACAGGTGAGGGCACAGGGCCTGCTCCCGGGCCATGCCAATTAAGGGTTGTGTCTGACGAACCCACCGACTCTTGGCTGGGGGTATCTGATGTCACTTGGGACGAAGTGGATGACCGAGTCAACCATTCAAGAACTGCTGGGTTGCTGGTCAAGACACAACCGCTAGAAGAAACCGGGAGCTCAGGCCTCTCACTGCGACTCCTGCAGCCCCTTACTTTGCTGCGACCTGTGCCTGCGCCAGAAGCATTTTGGCCTCTGCCACTCCCTTGTGCAGGCCCTTGCACTTCTCTGTCTGACATTCTGTTACATCAAATAAATAAATAGAAATTAAAAAGTCTGTAATTTTCTCACTTCACCACACAACTGCTAATAAGCCCTTATTTTTCCCACTAATACACACAAAAAAGGGCTTTATAACATATAACTGTACGGCTGAACGGCAAATAGGCCCTTACTTTTTTCCACTTATACATGCCACAAAAGGCTTTAGAACATATAACTGCACCGCTGAATGGCAAATATATATTTTTTGCCACTAATACACACCAAAAAGGGCTGTAATTTTCTCACTTCATCACACAATGGCAAAAAATGCTTTAGACCATATAACTGCACAACACAAGGGCAAATAAGACATAGAAATATTTCCTTGTAATAAACCCTGTTAATGCCTGTATCAAACAGCACTAGCACCCTAATAACAAGAAGGGATTGCTGGAATTACAGAGCTGTATAATGCCAATTTGGATCCGCAGTCAGTGCAGCAAGGTGTTACCCAGGCTGTCACCTCCCCTACTGAACCCCGTTCTGCTTCAGTACTGTGGAATAATTCCTCCCTATCCTTTCCCTGAACTTGTATACAGTAAAATAAAAGTTTTAAAGTCTTTTCTAGCACTGTCCCCTAGCGCCTGCTGACATCTCTCTCTGCACTGGAAAAGTACACTGGAAAATGGCTGAATTCAAGATGGCTGAAGCTATTTATATGGCTGTGACATCACAGGGGCTGGCTGCTGATTGGCTGCATGCATGGAATTGTGGGTGATCCCTTGTTCCCAGAGTTCCTTGCTCCATGTCCTAACACTTGCACCAGCCATTTTAGGAAAAAGTGCGATTCGTTACCACAAAGCGTAAGGAAATTCGTATTTAGTGCAAATTGAATTTTTACTAAAATTCGGATCGAATTCCACTTCGTCAACTTCGATTCGCTCATCTCTACCCAGAATATTACCAGAATATATTTATTTGGGTACAATTGTATTTGACAATACATTAAGCAGAGCAGGATCGGGGAATCTGTTAAAACATTGAACCAGCCCCTGCTGAAGTCAAAAACCTTGCAGAAATGTGACCAATACAACAAGGAACAAAGAGGAATGATTAGACCATCATAAACTATCTCTGACTTCTCTATGAAAAAAGTCTCTGCTGGATCACCGGTCTTGCAGTTGCTTAGTTTCCAGTGCAGACTCTTCAAGACAGTTTATCAATGAGGTTAAAAAGTTATTTGGTGACCAGCCAGATGTATGTGCCCATTTGGCAGTGTTGATTTGTCTGTATGCAACCACATGTGTGCACTAGTAATGGCATATGTTATGTGTATGGTCCTAGACAAACTGTCCTTCTACATTTACGGTTCTTTCTTTGTGGAATGCCTGTGATTATTCAGTCAGTCCAGAAACTGTAGATACTTACACTTAACTGATCAAAGGTGTCTCTTTCATTCGGGGACTCAACAGGTGAATAGTACAAACCATCAATCAGGTATTGTTTACTACCATCAACACAAGGAGGGTCTTTCGGAGCTACGTTGTACCCCTCAAAATTGTATCCATTCAGAGTATTGTATTGTAGAGATGAATATACCTGAAAAGATAAAGTAGCAGATGTAGTAATGTACTGTGAGCTAGCAGACTACTACTACCGTTGGTGTAGTGGCCTGTATTAGTGGCTACGTAGATGACTTGTCATTGTACATGGATGTATGTCCTGTCAATTGGTCACAGCATCAGTTAGAAACCAAAATGAGGAAATCATTCAGAGGGCGACCCAAAAGTTGTCCAAAACCACTCTAGTTGTAGTCGTTATTGCACATGCAGGACACCATACATGCTCTTGTATTGATTTAGCCTCAATTGGCAAGTGTTTAGCTCAGAGTGGGTTTGCTGGATTTTAGGGAGCCCATTGTTGTGTCAAAGTGGGTGGGGCCCACCAGCATTTTCGTGGCCAGATTAACTCTGACTCATCATTTGAAACTTAAAGGTTTTTTGCTCTTAAATTACTATTGGGTTTGTAAAGCTGGAGTTAGACTTAGCAATGTAAAACTTAAGCTTTTAAACATCCAGAAATTGAGAGCAGTAATGGAATGATTTGCCATTGGTAATTCTTACACTTTTCTGAGCTTATTTTGCTAGATTTTTCAGAAAGTGTCTTACCCTTTCAGGTGTGAGAGGGTGTTCATCGCGGAGAAACTGAAGACTTGAATCGTAGACCCTCATGGCACAAAGAGAGTTTGGTGATGATGTAATGTCCAAGTTAATAGTGGAACCGGGTTTTGCTCTTTCTTCTGAGAAATGCAAGGACACCTGTTAAAAAAGATTGGAATATTTGAATTATGAAGGTTGTCACTTTCACTTCAGGCAACCATCTACTCTATATAAGCTGTGCTAACAGTGCCATCCATATCTCCATCCCTTCCAGGCCATTGTTGCTGAACCACAAAGAAAAAGCTTACTTGTTTTGGAAGGGATGATGATGACGTCTTGGCTTGGTTACAATTGCTAAAAATGACTCATCACTGGAATTAACTAACAAGTGCTAGTTTCCGGGACTACCCTTTCAATGATATAGCTGAAGCCACGGATACATTACAGTCCATGTCTGCTTATGTTTTATTTAGAGGTGCTTCACATACGGTAGCTTTAGTCTTCTATTCTGCTGCTAATATGCAACATGGGAAGCAGGACCACACATAACACAAACAGTATTTTACATCATTGTATAGTCTATCCATAAATTCTTCTTGGGTCTCAGATGGAAAAGCTAAATTTTAATGTCGGTGCACAGGACACCTAAACTATGTACATATCTATGACTGCATCACCTAGAGACGGGGGTCATTGTACTAATCATCTAGAGACAAGTAGCCATGTGAATACACACAGTGATGTATTTACTGTAAAAACCACAACAAAAATCATTATTCCACCAGTCCTATTTAGTTATCACATTGATCTGTCCTGTGTGCTGACTCAGCACATGTAAATCATGTTACAATGTTGGTTACTGAATGTCAGGTATTTTATGATGTGAAGAGTCACATGATTGATGCCACAGATGCATTACATAGGACTGATAAATAGTAGAGCTGAGCAAACAGAAGTCCACAAAGTGGACTTGGATCCAAATTTTAGGGAAAATTCGATTTGCCATAAGGCCTAATTTCCTTGTGGTAACAAATCAATTTTCACTGAATAGCAGTAAAAAAAAAAAAAAAATCATACTTACCTTATCCATTTGAGTGCGAAGAGCCGGCCACTGCCATCAAGATCTCACGCAAAATCCTGTGCGCAATGACGTCTCAACTCTGGCTGACATTATGATGTCATAACGGGTTGCGCAAGATTTTGCACTAGATCTTAAATCAAGATGCTGGCTCTTCACGATCAAATGGATGAGGTAAGTATGATTTTATAAATTTTTTACATTTTATTTTACACTGCAAAATCAATGTGAGATGCCGTGATCAGCTATAAATGTGGCATCTGAGGGGTACAAGGGGCACCCACTACTTACAAAGAAATTTGCTTTACGACAAAGTAATTTGTCACTAAGCTAATTTTTGGGGGGTAAAATTCGGTGAAGCAGCCAAATCGAATTTTTCAGTACTTCACTTATCTCTAATAAATAGGCTATTCAATTCTACTGAATATCTACTTATATGTCTGATATAACTTATAGACATGCAGAATTTTAAACAAATGTATATTAGAAAATTGTATGATTTTCTACTATATAAACATATAAAGAATTTAAAAAGAGACTGTTAATTCTTCAATAATTATTGCTAAACACAGGTTGTCTTCTGTGAAAGTGTCCAATGAGTCTTCAAATAGGTCTACAAAATATTATACTATCAAATTTGGTCAATCACATAGAATTTTTCTTTACCTTGTTCCTGAAGCATTTTTCAGTATTGAGGCGAAGGGTGTGTGTCACAACCTCTTTCTCCAATGTGCAGTAGACAACAATGTCAATAACCGGAACAAGGTCTTCAGTTACCTCTACGGGGATTGTAAATTCTCCTTGCAAAGCTGGAATGCAGTAGTAGAGAGAACTAGTCAATAGATACAGTAGCTAGATAGATAGATAGATAGATAGATAGATAGATAGATAGATAGATAGATAGATACCCTCTTTGAAACCAATGACAATACTCACAGTTGGTCAGATCTGCTGAGAATTTTCCGAACTTCATAAACCTTCCCCTTGACATTATCTACAGTAAAAGAAAAACAAAATAACCAGGAATAAGTCTTGAAGGTACACTGAACATTAAGATTAGAGATGAGCGAATTTCATATTTTGAAATTCGTTCACGCTTCATTTGGTGGTAAAAGCAGAATTGCATTATGGATTCCGTTGCCACGGACCATAACGCAATTCTATGATGGAATGCATAACGGAATGCCTTTAAAGGCATTCTGTCATAATAGAAGTCTATGGCCTTCATAACGGATCCGTTTTTCAGCCCATAGACTTCTATATTGATGGAATTAATAACGGAATGCCTCTAAAGACATTCCGTTATGCATTCCTTCATAGAATTGCGTTATGGTCCGTGGTAACGGAATCCATGATGCAATTCTGCTTTTACCACCAAACGAAGCGTGAACGAATTTCAAAATATGAAATTCGCTCGTCTCTAATTTGGATTAAGTCCAACATCCACATATGTATATCTTTCCATATCGGTCGTCATCCCCATGATCAATATCCAGCCTCTTAGAAGCCAGTACTCACTATGTAAATGAAATCTGTGGTGGTTTCCCCTTCTTGAAGGCCTGATTGGCCAAATATGTACTTGGCAGTAAGAGTATATGTTTGCCCACATTGAAGCTCCTCTTTGGGTCCTTCTATCTGCACAAAGCTTGCAGATGGAGAATAGTATCGTTCGGCTGTGTAGAAGTCATTGGAATAAGTGGGCGTGATAAAGTTGGGGTCGTAACATTCTTCAGTATTCTCGTAACTGACCTGGGAAGAATGGAGACACAATTTAGGTCATGGGAAAACTACAAAATGTATACAGAGATTTGCCAGAACTACTGTATAAGGATTCTCCATCTATATAATGAGGTTTAATCTTATATGTTATCATAAAAGGCTGGTCATAGGTTGATTGATGGCCTTGTAGAACCTTCTATGAACTCTCTCCATACCTTGTGCCATATAGTCCCCATATAATACAATCTCGCAGTGCCATTAAACTAGGAGACATAGCTGAATTCTGTAAAATATTGAATCGGGAGGCCAAACTCCAGATATCTAGGCCATCAAGGTCAACGGTACACCCTTCTGTAGTTAAAAGAGATGCACAGTCCTCATACCCGTAAGGCTGGTCTTGTTTACATGAGATAAGTAAAATTAATTCTAAGTTGCATAATTACACTTACCTAGAAGTGGAGGAAAAAGCCAAATTTTACACTGCACTAGACTTGTCTAGAAGTACTTGACCACATATCTGCTGTTTACAAAACTATTTCAATGTGTGCATAATGACATTGATTGTAACTTACCTGCACATGCCATATGGGTGCATCTTATATTATTGATCTAGATCAGTGGTCTCCAACTTGTGGCTCTTCAGACTTAAAACGTAGTTAATAAGTATGTATAGACAAAAATGTATGTTTTATAAAATACAGTAGACCCATTTGGGTGAATTGGCATTACTTAGTGCTCTTTGTATTTTAATAATTTTTTTTATTTTTAGTGCATATTTTTAGATTTATTACTAACTTAATAAAAAAATTGATCTAAACAAACCAGGGTCCATGACTTCTTGGAGAAACATCCGCTGCTGTTTTCCAGCAATATACACAATGAGTAGAAACAGCAGTGTCAGCACTATGTACCTCCAACAATTGTGTACCAAGAGCAAGTCAGTGGGTTGTAGTTTTGGAAACCTCTGCTGCTACTTCAGAAACATGCAGCAAAGGTTGTTTTTCTTGGCAGGCAGGTACTAAAATACAACTAAAAATCCATAGGAAACAAGGAAAAAATTGGGTGCTAATACTGGGTCGTCAGGATTGCAACAATACCAAATTTGTACAGTATTTATTATGTTTTACTACTTTATCCCCTGCAGTACCAAGCCATTTTTCACCTTAAGGACTAGGACAAATTTTGTAAATCTGACGTGTCACTTTATGTGGTAATAACTTTGGAACACTTATACGTATCCAGGCCATTCTGAGATTGTTTTCTTGTGACACATTGTAGTATCTGCAGACATGGTGACAGATTGTTGCCATGACGAACCTGTAAGTCATGGTGGCTTAATGCTGAGCAGTCCATAATGTACAGTCCATTATGAACCGGTCATAGTGGTTTAAGGGGTTAAAAAATAAAAATCTTTCAAAGAAAAACTTCTTTATATAGTGTGGGGAGTCGCTCTGGTAGATAGCAGTGCGGGTGCAGTATAGAGGCAAAACGGAGTCCAGAAAGTGTATCAAACAGTGTTTAATTCACACTTGTAGCAAATACACAGCAAACAGTCACTTGGTGTTAATTCACACCCATCAGAAAACGTGCAGCAAAACAAAATAGTCCAAAACAGGTTCCAGTCACCTGGGAGGCTTTAGGTGCAGGTTCGCACCTGGCTGTCAGTCCAGCCGCAAGGCGATCGACCTCCGGCTTCCAGGCCGTCTGCACTCCTTCTTGCTTGGGGTCTTGCTTCCAGCCCAGAGAACTCCACACAGCACAGCATGGATCAGCACTACCAAACTCAAGTGATTCCACAGCCTAACAGCAGCTCCAGGACAATCACACTCAGCTGCTGAGGAGGCTGCTTTTTAAAGGCCCGGATAAAGTCCGGCCTGGACCGTGGGGAATAGGCACCCACCCAACTCTTTGCCTACTCCCAGTAAGAGCCGGCCCGGATTGGCTTTGCAGCCAAACTAAAAAACAAGGTGTCAAACAGCACTAGCTGCTGCTGACACACGAAAACCCGGCTCTTACCTCACCGAGGCCAGGAACCTCGGTGACACGTACCTGCCATCGACCACGGTACCTTGCACCCTCTTACAATAGCTACATTCTGACTACCATAACATTTTTCTACTTCCATCTACAGAGCTATGATGGCTTGATTTTTTCTAATCCTGGTCATTGTGGCCAGGTATCAGCTCTATTGCACACCTTGCCCCTTCATACATCCATTGTGTACTGCTGATTCACATTTAGATAAGGGTGCATTAAGAAGTTGAAGAGGTTACAGAAAATCTGAAAATCTGGCCATTTTCTTCAGAGACACACTTCTAAACAAGATGCTCCTCGTAGTCTGTTTAAATATATTATTTATCTGGTCATTTCTTTATTATATATCCCATAAACACATGTACAAGCTCCTTAGGCAAAATCAGAGAAAAAAAAAGGGATAATTCAACCTCTAGCCTAATGTGCACTGTTTAATACTGTATAAATGCATTTTATATGTATGTTATGATATATGTCTTGTTCATTTACACTGTAATTGTGAGGCTCTGTTGAAAGGGTTAGTGAATACTGAGAGACTTTTGGGACTTTGAATAAAAAGCTGATAATTTTCCACAGCTGCTCTAGGTTTTAAATGAAGAGGGAAAAAGCCAGACTTGTTTACCACCAAAACCAGACAGACTGACCCTTTGAATGTCTGGTTTTAGCTCTGTTGTTATGTCTAGAAACCTGTTTTTGTCTGGAAAAAAATTGCTGTATCATTGCCATTGAGTATCATTGAAGCTATAATCTAAGTCTATGAGAGAAGGAAAGTGTAACATTGTATTTGTTTATGCTAAGTTTCTCCACTCTACCCCACCCCTCCCATTAAAAGGTTTTAGTTTGACCAGAAACTGTGTATAAGTAGAGCAGTCAGAGCCCCTAGTGTTCTGCAGTTAGGGATCAGTACTTAGAAGAGACTCTGCCAGACTATTGAATGATCAGAAGAAGATGCTGACACAGAGATACTCTGCAATGGACCCTGGATAACCAGCCTTTGTCCAGGGTACCAGCCTTCTGATAGAGAGAGGGACAGCTAGCTCAGGCCTTTCCTCAGCATCACACCCTCCTTCTGCCAACGAGGAGACTAGAGAAGCCAGCCCAATGCCTCACCTGTATTGTTTTTCAATTGAATTCCTGCAGTAAAGAAGCACACTGGTTTACTGCAGACCCTGACGCCCTGGACTTATTTCCCATTGGGGTTCACCACACCTTAATATCCTTTCCAAAGAGCAGTAACACATGGTGACACCTCAATGGTGTCCAGGGGACCCCGCATTTTTTGGGGGGCCACTCCAAACCTGGCCACTGCAGAGGATTTTTTAAAGAATTTGCTTTGGAGTCCAAGAGATTCTAATTATACTTGTAATGACTGTAGGTAGGGTCAGACAAGAACAGTGAGACCTTAGGCTAAAACCCAGCCCACTTTCCCTACATACTTGCAGTACAAGACAGCTAGACCACAACTGGTCGACATCAAACAAAGACAGGCAAACACAATACTAGAGTGGTATGTAAATGGGTCAGAACCAGACAGGGTACGCAGTATTATATGAGAGAAAGATAGTGGTCAGAAGACAAGCTGGTCAGAAGCATGAGCAATCCAATAAGCACAGGAACAAGAACCAAGAACACAGCTAGTGAGTCCAAAGTCTATCACTGCCACTGGTGTATGGCTAGGAAGAGAGTTAAATATAGCACCAAATCCCTGGATCAGAACCTGATAGGACCATAAGTCGGGGCTCCATTAGTCTGAAATACTAGCACACAGTAATAGAGCAGCTGAGCTATCAGCCCACTGCTAATCTCCCCCAGCACATGCCCCCTGCAGGGTGAAGCAGAGCATTGTATCCTGTTGCTAAGGATGCAGTCACATAACCAGGGGGCATGGCTCAACAGTGCATCTCTCCCGACAAGGCCGTGCCGCGGCTGAGGATTGCACCCTGGAGCCTGGACAGGTAAGTTTATTACAATACCTCTACAATAACAAAAAGCAGAGCAGGTTTTGCTAGGTGTATTTCATGGCAATTTTCTTATAAGATCTACCAGTGTATCTCATTTACTCACCTGGAGACTGATCTGTGGTTGATCCACATCAGATGTATCAATGAAGTCCTGGGCTGTGCCATTGGCATCTGTGGTCAGATTTTTAAGAGTTACCCCATTTAGTTTCAATTCAATTATCTGATCACTCAGTGGATTTTCATGACCATCTACCACAGCAACCTGCAAATTATGCATACAGAAACTGAAAATCAGTTAAACAGTTGCTGGAAAAGACAAATAATATAAAAAATCCACTTTTACAGCATTATATGTTTGTACAATTTGGGCAGATACATTTTTTCGCAAGTTCACATAAGATTGGATGGTTGTGAAAGTGCTGCCAATTTTGGTGAGATGAGAGTCTATGCTCTTATACTGTAGTCTTCCAGCCATAGAGTTCTAGCTATGCTCCTATACATTGTCATTTATGCTCTAGCTATGCTCCTATAAAGTTCCCAGTATGCTCTGTAACTACACAGGTTCACTTGCTCTCTATAGTGCTTGCATACTAAAGGAAAAATCTCCGGCCTATGCAGTCTCCCACGGCCCCGACCACAAGAGGCAGGCGCTTTTTCTATAGTGTGCAAGCACGGCCACCGCTGCTGGATTGCAGGGTGGTCGTAACCCCTGGAAATGAGTTGTGCATAACGTGATGGAAAAATGAATCAAACCAGCAAAGAAAGTAGTGTAATATTGAAAATCACAATACATTAGTAAGTGCCTTGTTTTAACTCTCTCTACACGATAAATGCCATTTGCTGAAGTGAGACAACCCCTTTAAGAACATAGGAGGTTATTTATTATGGGAAGTACCCCAATTTTGCATCCAAATCTGTGACTTTTACCTGCTCACGCTATTTTTCCAAGGTGGAGGAAAAAGAGGGCATGGCATGGGCTAGAAAGAGGGCCGGCTGGCTAGCCTATCTCATTTACTATTTTGTACACCAGTTTATGGCATGGCAAATGAGCTGGCACAGTTTATACCATGTCATACGGCCAGCAGAACCAAGCACCAAAGTTGTGCAGAGACCTGTGCGTCTACATAACCTTGGGGCATCCACTGCCAGCGCAGGGGTATTAAGATGGGTGCATAAATTGCTTGTCTTAATAAATGATCCCAATTGTTAGACCTCAATAGTATTATACCTATGAGAACATAGTTGGAAGTCTGTAGGAGCTGTGGCAATGGAGCTGCCAGAGTGGCATATTGATGCCAGTAAAATGGTGCATCAAGCTGATAGAGAAAGACAAGTCTGGAAAAGTTGAGTTTCCTTCTGTTTATCACAGATTAAGAGGCTTATTAGCAGCCATCTGAAGAGCTCATGCAAATATGGGCTAAGCTCTTCCATTAGAGCTCCCAGTCTGGAGAAGAGACGGGCTGTGCCGTGGCCTGTGGGAGATGCAGCACCAAACGTAGGGTAGGAACTGTGACTTTTCATAATAAATGCATATAAATATGGATCTGTGCTCCTACAGGGTTCCAGCTACGCTCCTACAGAGTTCTATGTTCCTATAGATTTTCAACCATTCTACAATATGTTTTTATACAGTTCTTGGTCTGCTTCTATGGTAATCCAGCCATGCTACTGTGAGTTTAGTGAATGCTTCTAAAGTGTTCCAGTTATGCTTCTATAAAGTTCCAGTAGTGTTATTTACAATAAAGCTCTATTTTTGATAAAAACTTCCACCACCTACATTTTCTAAAATCATAGCCTCCATTTCCATGTTTTGACCCTAGATTACCAATTGGAAGGTTGAGAAGCAGAAGGATAGATGTTGTATCCCTGATAAGAGAGGATTTCTTTAAAAACCTGCTCACCTCTACATACATCGGAATTCCTCTTTTGAAATACAGTTCCATGTTCTTACGGTTAAAAAACGCCCGGGCCATCTGATTGGTAATGCCTATAACCTTTGTCTTCTTTGCTTGGATTCCTATTGAAGAGTAAGAAAGACACAACATTAATAAGAAACGTCACTGTTACCACAAACAAGCATACATTTGTACTAGTGTTGATGACGAATATTCAAATTGCAAATTTTTATCGTGAATATCAGCACTTATATCATATAGTGATATATATTCGTAATTTTGAATATTCGAGATTTTTTTTAAACAACACACATGATCCCTCCCTGCTTCTACGTAGCTTGTGGGCCAGTGAGAAGGCTGCAATATCTTTGATTTTAGGAGTAGTGTTGAATACGAATTTGCGCAAAGCGAATTTCCGTAATGCAAATTTTTATCGCAAATTTTTCAATTGCCGATTTCCGCAATCAAGAAAATAATGACTGGAGATAACAAATTCCCAAATTCGTGAATATATGGGGAATATTCGCCCAAATACTCGTGAAATATCGCGAATTTGAATATTGCCCCTGCCGCTCATCACTAATTTGTACATTTGTCGCAGTCTTAGCTTTCACACATAAGCTAGTAAATATATACTACAAGATACTAATGTATCTCAAAGCCATAGGATAAGGCCTCATGCACATGACGATTTTGGTCCGCATCCAAGCCGCATTTTTTTCAGCAAGGATGCAGACCCATTCACTTCGATGGGTCCTCAAAAGATGAGGACAGGACACCATATAATATCCACATCCGTTGCTCCATTCCGTGGCCCCATAAAAAAAAAAATAGAACATGTCCTATTCTTGTCCATTTTGAGGACAAGAATAGGCATTTCTATAATAGGCATCCCGTTCCATTCTGCAAATTGCGAAACATACACGGCTGCCATCCATGATTTGCAGAGCTGCAGTTTGCAAACCGCAAAACACGGCGCGGTCATGTGCATGTAGCCTAAAGCTTATGAAAAATATACAATAGATCAACACTTTCAATTCCTACCTACCAAAATACAAAACCATACAAAATTCAGGCATTTAACCATTTTTCATTTACCTGTATCACTTTCAATCACAATTATTTCCACATTAAGTGATAAAGTGAATCCTGACAGACCAAGTTGGAAAGGTGCCAGGTCAAGTTCTCCACTGAATGTACCATTAGAGTCCAACTGCGAGGCAGGTTAAGACAAAGACAGGAATTAGTATACTGTACTGAAATCTAATCCACATCCGTGCCCCAATAACCGTTTCATACCGTACACAGATAATATTTTCATGAAATGGCCAGGAAAGGCTCTTTGACATTTTGTGTCTGCTCTGAAAAAGCTCTGGGTGCATGAGCCTCCTACAGCCAGAATATTACAAAAATATTTCCTGCTGGAATTCCAGATGAATGTGCTAAAAATGCATTCCCTTTGGTATACTACATAATACAGTATATAGTACAGTATGCTGCTTTTTGCCTATAATGACATTTATGCAGAATGAGGTAACTGTACATGCATACTAACCTGTAGGTGGAGCTTGGAGAGAAGACTTATGGGGTCATTTATCAAACTGGTGTAAAGTAGAACCTGCCTAGGTGCCCATAGCAACCAGTCAGATTCCACCTTTCATTTTTCAGAGCGCATTTGGAAAGTGAAAGGTGTAATCTGATTGGTTGCTATGGGCAACTAAGCCAGTTCTACTTTACACCAGTTTGATAAATGACCCCATTAGTTTTGGAACAAAGAGCTTGAATCACCTTTCTTTGTATCATATGGTCATTGGCCAAGTGCCATGTTGGGCACTGGTCGATGGGGGCTTGCTCATCTGTGTTATGACTTGTGGTGACTGTTACTTTATCTTGTGTCCATATATCTTTTATCATAGTTCAGTAAACTCTTTATACACCTAAGTCTTGTTAAGCCTATTTTTTCCCAAACTTCCGCTCTCACGATAATACAGTCATAGTTGCAAACTGAGGATTCCATTGGAGGTGTGCATCAGAGAAATCTCCTGACCTCTGATGGCAGCAATGAACTAGGGAAGGCAGTGTTATCATCTGCAGATATCTTTTCATAGGTTTGGACAACATATATGTTTGATGCAATCTACAGTATAGGTATCCAAGGCCATTATAGCCAGTAGTGCCTCCTTCAGAAGGTTAATGCCTAGGCTGCACATTTCTAAGGCTACCCCCGCACAATATTTATAGTGACACAATACAGGGACTTCTGTGAGTTCTGTTGTATGGTCAATAGTCCAAAGGAGCTCACCAATATCACACCAGACTGGAAGTACTGAAGCAACCATGGCTTCAATCAGTAAATTTACTGTCATGCACCACTTATGGATGGTACAGCATTGGCTAATGCTTTTATATAAAATATATTTGAAGAAAGGTAGCCGTTTTCACAAAGGTTTATCTAGTAAGTTTTTACCCCACAAGTGTTAAAATAACCCTGAGACCATAGTAGCTAGAAAAGAGACCTACATTTTCAGTGACAATAGAGCAAAGACCATCAGGATTCCTGTTGCAGGCATTTCCTCTGTAGTAATTGGTTGACTTTCTGCAAATTCTCATTGAAACCTTCCCAGAGACTGGCTGGCCATAGCTATACCTAGGACAGAAGACATGAAATGTCATCATTAGCAGGAAGAAAGAAGCTACAGGATGCATGATGTGTATATGAAATAAGAAGCTTCAAATCATAGCTGTAATAGTTACTGCTTGGACAAAATTCACAATGAAAAACGGCCTTTCTGTCATCTTCTTGGGTTGCACCTTCATAGACATGAGTTTACAAGAACATATGTACCACTGCAGACCTTAATTTAGCTTTACTTCATCAAAAGGTTTGCACATCTATATGAGAAGCCCCTCTACTCAAACACTGCAATATTACATGGAAGAATGGATGAACCAGACAAACAAATTCTGTCCAGGACTTGAGGGAAGAGTCGCCATATTTTGATTTTTGCTTTTGGACCTTCTCCATGTGCAAGCCTCTTTTCTTTTGACTAATAGAACAATGGCAGGTAGTAAGGACAGATGTATGAACAATGTGTTCAATATGGCTGAGTAAAAATTATAACAGAAGAGGGACCCTGTGCTGAATGGAAGAGTATATAGTCATCTTGATGTCCAAGAGGTGATTTGTCAACAGTAAGGTGCATCCAAACTCATAAGTTACATTATTAGTTTCCTGATTAAAACCTGGTGGACATCTAATGAGATACAGCAGTAAGAAACGTTGACAAGAGAATAAAATATGGAGACAAGGCTTTGTGCAGAACGCACATGCTTCACAGGGCACTTACTGGGCATTGACTTGGATTGTAAGCTCCTTGTCCATGGTGGTTATGGAATCGGGACCTGATATTTCAAATGTATATTTAGGCAAAACTGAAAGACAAGAAGATGGATAATGAGGATAATTCTATACAAATCACCTATTGGATTTTTTTTTTTTCATTTGTTCATTTCCCCCCCCCCATAATTCTAACAGTAAAGTGTTCTTAAAAAGCTAAATGGTACTTGCTTAACTTCTATAACTTCCATAGACTTTAAGAGAAAGTGCTGTGCTCCTCTTCATTGAAGTATAGAGAGAATGCTTTCGCTGTTGATTGGTCAATGGAGGTCACTAAACCAAAGTTGGGACCAGTGCCGATCAGGCATACAGTATATGGCCTAAATAAGAATGCCACTTAAAAGTGTACTAGTATATAAAACATTTTCAATGTCTCTTTAGGCAGCTGGAGACATACAGTAGATGTAGTGCAGCCACATCATGCCTTTGATGTTCTCACTCTCCTTTCTCAGCATGCATTCTCATGCATGCAGTGAGAGAATCTGCTGCTGCATCTCCTCTGTTTTACTCTAGATGGATTTTCTATTGACTCAGGAGGTTTCTGGACATTTACAGAGAGCCTGCAGGCAGGAAAAGGAAGCAACAAGCTTCCACAAGGTGCCATTTCCAATAATATATCGATTCTGTCTTGGGAGAAAAGGAGGGTTCATACAGGGATATTTAGAGGGCTTTTCCACCAAATAAATACTGATTTCTTATCTTCAGGAAAGGTAATCAATATCAGATTGTTGGGGTCCAGTTCCTGGCTACCCCTCTAATCAGCTGTTTGAAGGGTTTGCAATAGTTACAGCCATTGGTCAGATTGCCTATGTGCAGCTCAGTCCAATTCAACTGAATGGGATACCAAGCACAGCCACTATTCAATGTATGCTTCTATGCTTGGCATACCGTGAAGATAATAGCTAATTGTTGTGGGCACAGGGAGTTCATGATCCATAATTAGATTCTGCCCACCTATCATGAGGATAGGTCATCTGTATTTAAAGGAGTTGTGCAGTGCTACAATATTGATGACTTGTCATTAGGCAGTAAATGGGAGGAGTAGTTGTGGTTACACTGAACCGCCACGATGAGCTAGGTGGCATGTTATTAAACAGTGAGGAGGAGGCAGCACATACACAAGAGCTATGACCATGACCACTTCAAACAGCTAATCGGCGGAGGTGTTGACAGTTGGATCCCCGACGATCTGATATTTATGACCTATCCTGAGGATCGATCATCAGTATCATCACACTGCCCAACCCCTCTAACTACTTAAAAACCCTTCATGGTTAATAAGAAGAAGGCCAACTGTTGCTTCCAAAATTGCACTAAAGACTCGTCGGTACATACCATATTTTTCAACAATGGCATTTTGTGAAACGGATTCTCCAGACTCTCTTTCAACTTGTATTCTGTATTCCCCGAGCTCTGGGTCATCGAGTAAATCGAAGGATAAGGAAAGAATGCTGTTATTTGTTTCCTTGTTTATCCACTGAAATTGACGGTTTCCAGAAGGATCCTATATACCAGATGTAGAACAAAAGAATGCAAGCACATATAAAAAAAAGGTCATCAATATACCGGCACTACTGAACTACGATACTGCAGTATTGTTCTGTGTGAAACATGCATTGATGTACCGGATTTATGGCGATCTGTGATACACTGTATGGGAATCATCCTACATAACTTGTATGTGCTATTATCAACTCCTGCATTCTTAACTGTTTATATTGGTTTTCATGGGTGTTTTTAACTATTTGTGCTAGCTGTGGTAGTAAACAAAATGCATACTAATTTGTCTATGTTGTGGCATTCACGTGTTGTACATACTGCAGGGGGATATAGTAATGTTCGGCTCTCTGATGCTGCGTTGCCATGTTTGTGGACACATCTTTTTATGATAAGGGCTGCTACTTCAGAAGCAGTAAATGTTATCTTGATAGTTAACCTGCTCATACACAATTGCAACAAAGCTTAAAATAACACAGCAGAAAAAGTCACGTTCGGTTTTGTTGTACTGTATATTTATCACATTAAAGGGATTCTGTCACCAGTTTTCACCCCTTTGAGCTAAACATATGCTCATGCTCAGGGTCTTCATGATTCCTAATGTGGGCATATAAATGCAATCTGTAGCTTAGTTTTGCCAAAAACAGGTTTTACTAACCTGTCAATCATAAAAACAAGGTGCCCAAGGGGAGGTCCAGGGATGCAGGGTGCCCGGCTGCAGCCATCGCCGTTGGTGCCCAGTGCCGCCTTCCCTGAGTTCTGCGCCGCCTTCTACTTCTCTGTGCCGCCTCTCCCTCCCCCCGCTCCTCCCTCTGTGAGATGACGCGCGTGCGCACAGACTCAGCCTGATGCGCACGGACAGCTGGCATCGGCTTCTTCTAGCGTAGTGCGCATTCGCCGGCAGATCGCTAGAGAAGAAGCATCCAAGCAGTCCGTACGGGCGCATCAGGCTGAACCTGTGCGCACGCGCGGCACCTCACAGCGGGAGGAGGGGGAGGGAGGGAGAGGCGGCACAGAGAAGTAGGAGGCGGCGCAGAACTCTGGGAAGGCGGCACTGGGCACCAACGGCGATGGCTGCAGCCGGGCACCCTGCATCCCTGGACCTCCCCTCGTGCACCTTATTTTTATGATTGACAGGTTAGTAAAACCTTTTTATTTGCAAAACTAAGCTACAGATCACATTTATAAGCCCACATTAGAAATCATGAAGAGACCCTGATCATGAGCATATGTTTAGCTCAAAGGGGTGAAAACTGGTGACAGAATCCCTTTAAGAGTCAAGTTAATGTTTGCTGCATCTGTACGCTAGGTCTTGCATGGCTTCTAGAGGGACAGGTGGTGGTAAGCATTTCATACAGTACTACATCTTCTGGGAGCCATCACACATAGGACTCCATGGCACCATTATTTTTCACAGTATCATTCTCCCAGATACAAAATTTGCTTGCATTGACACATGACCCCCATTATCTAGAGATCTGGATGTAAAAGGACAGAAGTAATAATGATAACAACATATCTTTGTTTGTTATTAGGACTACTGGTAACACTTTGGTTTGTTTGTGCACTATTAAGACAGGACAATCACAAATTCACTCATCATACTTTTGGCATATAATATACTATATTCAATCTATGTTTAACCCCTTCATGACACAGCAATTTTCTGGAATTGGGAGAAAAATGCAATTCTGCCATAGTTTTATGGGTTTTGATCTTACAGCATTCCCCATTAGTGAAGAGCGGCAGGGGCTATATTAGAATTCGCAAAATTTCATGAATATTTGGGCAAATAGTTGTCATATATTCGCAAATTCGAGATTATTTTCTTGAATGTGAAAAATCGTCAATGTAATATTCACGTAATGTGTGTGAAATACAGGCGTGGGTCACTCTTGCTACATTTTGCAAGCTGCTAGAAGTTTCCTGAGACTGGAAAACATGGTTGTCATGGCAGAACATTAAAAATTGCCTTATATTCAGTTAGAGTGCTCCAATATATTTGCGATTGCGCTGATCGGCACTAATGATGTGAATATTTTTGCACAATACTTCACATCTTACTTTTACTTTACATCTTATCAAAATTAGAGTTATTTACTTTAGAAAAAAGACGACTGAGGGGAGATCTAATAACTATGTATAAATATATCAGGGGTCAAAACAGAGATCACTCCCATCATCTATTTATCCCCAGGACTGTGACTGTGACGAGGGGACATCCTCTGCGTCTGGAGAAAAGAAGGTTTGTACACAAACATAGAAGAGGATTCTTTACGGTAAGAGCAGTGAGACTATGGAACTCTCTGCCTGAGGAGGTGGTGATGGTGAGTACAATAAAGGAATTCAAGAGGGGACTGGATGTATTTCTGGAGTGTAATAATATTACAGGCTATAGCTATTAGAGAGGGGTCGTTGATCCAGGCAGTACTTCTGATTGCCTGAATGGAGTTGGGAAGGAATTTTTTACTCCCCTTAAGTGGGGAAAATTGGCTTCTACCTCACAGTTTTTTTTTTGCCTTCCTCTGGATGAACTAGCAGGATGACAGGCCGAACTGGATGGACAGATGTATTTTTTCGGCCTTTCGTACAGTACTATGTTATGTTACTATGTTACTTCACATTCCAACTCAAAAACATCTCCCGCATCTACGCTTTCCTCAACTTTGAATCTGCGAAAATGCTTGTACATGCCCTTATCATCTCCCGCCTAGACTACTGTAACATTCTCCTCTGTGGCCTTCCATCTTGCACTCTTGCACCCCTCTAATCTATCCTCAACTCTGCTGCCCGACTAATCCACCTCTCACCCTGCTACTCCTCTGCCTATCCCCTCAGCCAGTCTCTTCACTGGCTCCCCATTGCTCAGCGAATTCAGTTTAAAATACTAACATACATACATACAAGGCCGTCCACAGCCTGTCCCCTGCCTACATCTCTGAGCTACTTTCCCGATACATCCCCACATACAATCTCCGATCCTCACAAGACCTCCTTCTCTCCTCTCCTCTTATCACCTCTTCCCACACTCGCCTCCAAGATTTCACCCGTGCATCTCCCATACTCTGGAACTCGCTACCCCAATATTCGTCATTATTCTATATATTGCGAATGTTACGCAAATTTATATTCCCATTGCGAATTAAACTTAGAGCTGAGTTCCTAATGGTTGTATTGCTAGAATTGACCAAGATAACGAATATCACGAATATAGCACTATATTCTCAATCTTCGTTATATTCTAGCAACAACCATTAGGAACTCAGCTCTAAGTTGAATTCATAATCTAACATATACTCACATTGCAAATTCAACTTAGACATGGGTTCCTAATGGTTGGCTTGCTAGAATATAATGAAGATTGAGAATATAGTGTTATATTCATGAATTCGTGATATTAGTTATCTTCGTCAATTCTAGCAATACAACCATTAGGAACCCAGCTCTAAGTTGAATTTGCAATACGAGTAATTCAGGTCATATTAATCGCATTGCGATTACAACTTAGTCAAATTTGTGAGTACATTTTAGCATGGAGGCATTCCCATGCACACAGGAAGTCGGCAGAAGCGGCAAGGGGCATTGACTGGAGCGGCAGGGAGCCAGGAATCCTCCGGACAGGTAAGAACAGGTTTTAGGAAGTGGGAAGACAACCAGAGAGCAACAAGGATTAACAACTTAAAAAATAAAATAAAAAAAATATTCGAAACAGCGAACATATAGCGCTATATTCGCAATATTCGTGAATTAGCAAAGTGCCGATATTCAAATTCGCTATTCGAATATTCGCACTCAACACTATACCCCAACATATCAGACTCTCTCCTACAGTGGAATCTTTCAAAAGAAACCTAAAAACCCACCTCTTCAGACAAACCTACAACCAGTGACACTGCTGCCTCTATACCGCCAGCTTCACCCTCTCCTACTGTCTCCTTCCCCCATACCATGTAGATTGTAAGCCCTCACGGGCAGGGCCCTCTCTCCTTCTGTACCAGTTTGTAACTCGTCTTGTTTATGCTTAATGCAATTTTCTGTATTATTTATGTATACCCCTTTTAATATGTACAGCGCTATGGAATGAATGGCGCTCTAATAAATAATAATATTAATAATAATAATAATAATTTTTGCAGGTCTGAATGCATGTATGGACAGCAGATCCACTACTACTTAACACCCTGCACTGCAACTGCTCCACTATATCAGATATAACCTACACTGACTATTTCCCACTAACTATCTGTATTATATATAAGCTAACTAACTATCTATCTAATGTAGTGTGGAAAGCACAGAGCACAACAATGACACTGCTGTCTCTCACAGAACTTTACAAAATTGTAGAAAATGGCTGCTGGGGAGGTTCTGATATAGTAAGGGGTCGGCAACTTTCCTATTGGTTGCTAGGGATGTTGCTAAGCTCAGAGAAAGACATTGCAGCCTTCTCATTGGCCCACAAGCAAGAAGGGAGGCTACTGATACAAAAACCCTCAAATATTCGAAATTACAAATATAGTAGTATATTAGAAATATTCATGAATGCTCAAAGTGCCGAAATTCGCTATTAAAATTCACTATTCGAATATTTGCGCTCAACACTATTACCTATGAGGCATAATTGACCTGCTACCTTCATTCTATGGGTCAGTATGATTAAAGATGCAACATTTTTTTAAATAGTTTTTCTAGTGCTTTACTACTTTAAAAAAATAAAAATAGAAAAAAGAATTTCTGTCCATCAACGTGAGATTTTTTATATTTATGTCTTCAGAGCTGTTTAAACAGCATCTGTCAGCAGTTTTGCACCTATGACACTGGCTGACCTGTTACATGTGCGTTTTGCAGCTGAAGGCGTCTGTGTTGGTCCCATGTTTATATGTGCCTGCATTACTGAGAAAATTTAAGTTTTAATATATGCAAATAAGCCTCTAGGAGCCATGAGGGCGTTGCTATTACAATTAGAGGCTCTGCTCTCTGCCACGCCCTCTGCACTTTGATTGATGGGCCCAGGTGTGATGACATTTTTACTACCTGGCCCTGTCTATAAGAGTGCAGAGGGCGTGGCAGTTGAAGAGCACTGAGTCTCTAGGTGTGAAGGTAACACCCCTGTTTCTCCTAGAGGCTCATTTGCATTTATTATATCATTTTTCTTAGCAATTCAGACACATATGAACATGGGACCAACACAGATGCCTTCGACTACCAAGCTCACATGGAACAGGTTAGCTAGTGTAATAGGTACAATTTAGTTTTTTAACACTCCAAAATGTTTTTTAACACTGTTTTAAAGGGGTTTTGCAGTTTGTTTAAACTGATGATCTATCCATCAGCATCTAATTGGCATGGGTCTGACACCTGGGACCCGTGCCGATCAGCTGTTTGAGAAGGCAGCTGCGCTCCAGGAGTGCTGCGGCCTTCTCACTGTTTACTGCAGGGCCAGTGACATCACAACTTGTATCAACTGGCCTGAACGCGGCTAAGCTCCATTCAAGTGAACAGAGTTTAGACTCACCCAGGCCAGTTGATACACGTCGTGATGTCACTGGCCCTGCGGTAAACAATGAGAAGGCCGCTGCCTTCTCAAACAGCTGATCGGATTAGATGCTAATGATCTATCCAGGGGATAGGTCATCAGTTTAAACAAACTGCAGAACGCCTTTAAACTCCCCTAGGGGCCTTCAAGATGAGATCCTCTGATAATTTCCATAGACTGCAATAATTTAACATTGCAGTCTATAGGAGATTAATTATGTTTCTATCAGGCAGGGTCTGATAGGAACTTAATTACAGCAGGCCTTGGCACCTTTAGAATGCCCAAGGCTGCCATAGCTACTATACAGTTCTCTTAATCTCAGTGCAGGTGAGCTGTTCAGTCCCTGAGAGCAGCAGCACTCCTGAGAAAAGACCTTTAAGATGCAGTGGTCTCAAATGGCCAAGATATCAGAGAGGTTAAATTGTCAATGATCGGTATTATCCCCAATGGCTGAGAAATTAAATGGAATTGCATTAATACAGCTTAAAATTATAATTTTGTGAAAAAAATTAATATTCTAGGCTCAAAGTGTCACACTCTAGTCAGCTAATTAATCCGTACCCCCTGAGCAAAGGGTTCGTGAAATTGTGGCTTTGGGGTTTCATAAGTAGTGATGAGCGGCAGGTGCCATATTCGATTTCGACAAAATTCGCGAATATTCGAAAGAATATTCGTTTCATATTCGTCGAAATCGAATATTCGTCATTATTCTAGTTATCGCCATTAATATGTGATTTAAATAATCGCGTACTGCGATTTTAACTTAAGGCTACTTTCCTATTGGTTTCATATCTAGAATTATAGCGAAGATGACGGATATGACGAATGTATTCGTCATATTCCTCAAAACGAAGATAACGAAGTATTCTATATCTTCGTTTTAGCAACCTATTCGTCAACTTCGCTAATTCTAGCAATCAAATACACAGACAACTGTGTTTAATTCGCTATGCGATTATATATATATTTTTTTTAATAAATAGAATAATTATAATAATTATATCAAGTAATATAATTATTCTATTACATAATAAAAAAAAAATAGCATAGCGAATTTAACACAGCTGTCTCTATAGTCAACCTTCCTATTTGATTGCTAGAATTAGCGAGGTTGACGAATAGGTTGCTAAAACGAAGATGTAGAATACTTTGTTATCTTCGTTTTGAGGAATACGACGAATACATTCGTCATATTCGCTATTTGCTAATTCTACCAAGCCAACCATAAACTTCCTTGCTCATGGTGCGTCCCCATCACCATGGGAACATCTCCATATACTAAAATGTACTGTTGGATTTGAGGAATTACGTTGAAATCGCAATGCGATTAATTCAAGTTATATTAATCGCATTGCGATTTCAACTTAGAGCTGGGTTTATAATGGGTCAGCTTGCTAGAATGAACGAAGTTAATGATATGGAATATAGCAGCAGTGCTAAGTTGAATTCGCAATGCGATTAATTTAACTTGAAGTAATCGCATTGCGATTTCAACTTAGCACTGCTAGTGCTATATTCCATATTCGTTAATTCTAGCCTATGTAAGATAGCAGTGCTAAGTTGTAATCGCAATGCGATTAATATAACTTGAATTTATCGCATTGCGATTTTAACGTAATTCCTCAAATCCGACAGTACATTTTAGTATATGGAGACGTTCCCATGCTGAATGGGGACGCTCCATGAGCACGGAAGTCGGCAGAAGCGGCAACGGGCACTGACTAGTGCAGCCAGGAAGCCTGGAATCCTCAGGACAGGTAAGAACTACTTTTGGGAAGTGGGAAAGAAAAAAATATAACTATAAAAAAAAACAAAAAAACGAATATTCGAAATAGCGAATTTATAGCGCTATATTCAAAATATTCGCGAATTAGCGAAGTGCCGATATTCGCAAAAAAATTCGCTATTCGAATATTCGCGCTCAACACTATTCATAAGCTGTAAGCCATCCCTATAGTTTTATTTTATTTTTTATGATTCAATAATATAAGTGAAAACAGTGAACCCTGCAATATATTTTATTGCTTGTTTCTGCACTTATTTTGCCCCCTCTTTTCCCTCCTCTGTACACGGATGTCCAAACACAGGGGATCAGCTTACAGCAGACAGAGGTCAGAGAGAGATAAGATGTGGCTGCAGCATCAAGTGAGTAATTTATTTCACCCCAGAGGTGGATAAAATGTCAGCTGATATTTCAGCTATGTGGTGGGATAAATCGCTCAAGGCTAGCTGCGCCAATGTCTGGTCTCTTCATGGATTTGATCAGTCAATTTAGAGACAATGAAAAAGACAACTACAGTATCTTTAAGAAATTATATTATGAAGTTCACTATTTTCACCCACGATGTTGAATTAAGAAAAAGGAAATAAAAGTTTAGATAACTGTGACTATATGGAGGAGAAGAAGGATTTCGAGAGAGCTCTGTTATATAGTAAAATTAGTCACATTTTAATCCCAAGTGGGCAGCTTCGCCGAACTTCTTCACAAAATTGGATTAGTTATTAATCATTATTAGTCATCATCATCATGCCATCGTCTTTAATTGTATGGAGCGGGCAAAATCACAGGGAACGGCAATCTCATCGCATCTTTGTCATTTAACCCCGCAGATGCAGTGTTCAACGCTGATCAAAGCATATGAACTCAAATTTAGGTGCTCAGGGGTTAATCAGAGGTTAAAAAAATATACTATATGTCTGCTCCCATCTTGCTTGAAGAAAACCTGGCAAAGGACCTGCGGCAACAGTGATGATGTCACCACGTGATCACACTGGCCGTGCGCAGTGAAGTCATCACTAATTACGTCACTACGCATGGCCAGCGTGATCACATAATGACATCATCGGACTCGCTGTAGCTCCTTTGGTGGGTTTTCTTCAACCAAGATGGGAGTGAATGGTCTCTCCACGATTAAGTGGATGAGGTGAGTATAATATTTGTACTTTTATCCACCATTTTAGGAACAATTGATTCGTTAACACGAAACATGAGGAAACTCGGCTTTGAGGCAATCAAATTTTTAATAAAATTCGCATTGAAGTCCACTTCGGACAATTCAGTTGGCTGAACACTAATTTATAGTATAATGAGAGCAAATGTGTGTGTATCTGTTTTTATGGTGTGTGCGTGCTACATACGGAAAGCCAAGCGCCATTTCCATAGTCTAAGTGAGACTTCATTAGGGGCATCTTGTTTTTGCACATTGTGTATGTCTTACAAAAGGTCTTTCCAGGTAGTTTAGCTGTATATAGAAAATGCTTCTTACAGACAGGCAAAACAAAAAATGCAGAAAACTTGCATAGACGTGTAAAAATTAATGGCCACTCGGTTTTCTTACCGTTACGTGGATAATAGGATACTAAAAAAAGGAAATGAGGAAATATATTAGTATACCTAAAGAAAAAAATTAACACCTATCATGATCCTACAAGCATGAATATAATTACTATAATACTACCTTATATGGAAAATAACATAACTACATAATACTGTCCCAATGTACAATAATATAATTACTAAAATACTAGACTTTATGTAAAAGAATATAACTACTATAATACTGCTCCTATGAACAGGAATATAACTATCATAATACTGCTCCTATGTACAAGAATATAACTACTATAATACTTCTCCTATGTACAAAAATATAACTACTATAATACTGCTCCTATGTGCAAGAATATAACTACTATAATACTGCCTCCTATGTACAAGAATATAACTACTATAATACTGCCAACTATGTACAAGAATATACTACAATAATACAGCTCCTATGTCCAAGACTATATCTACTAAAATACTGCTCCTATGTACAAGAAGATAACTACTATAATTCTGCCCACTATGTATAACAATATACCTACTATAGCACTGCTCATATGTACAGGAATATAACTACAATTATACTGCTCCTATGTACAAAATATAACTACTATAATACTGCTCCTATGTACAAGAATATAACTACTATAATACTTCCTCCTATGTACAAGAATATAACTACTATAATACTGCTCCTATGTTCAAGAATAAAACTACCATAGTATAACATATGTGCTCTGCATTAGATTACTAGAATTGTAAGGCCCTTGATGACCTATAGTATGTAGGCATGCTCTCTGCTTGTCTTCAGCTCTCTTCTCTGGAGCAGACTAAGGCCTCATGCACACAAACGTATTTTCTTTCCGTGTCCGTTCCGTTTTTTTTTGCGGACCATATGCGGAACCATTCATTTCAATGGGTCCGCAAAAAAAACTGATGGTACTCCGTGTGCATTCCATTTCTGTGTGTCTGTTTTTCTGTTCCGCAAAAAAATAGAGCATGTCCTATTTTTTCTAGTTTGCGGACAAGTATAGGCATTATTACAATGGATCCGCAAAAATAACGGATCCGCTAAAAAAACGGATGCCATGCGGAACGTCATCCTTTTTTTTGCGGATCCGCAATTTGCGGACCGAAAAACTCATATGGTCGTGTGCATGAGGCCTAACTCTGAGTACTCATTTGCCCAGAAGTGAGCAGTAGAGTTGAGTTTCAGCAAAGAAGCATTCCCTGTACATCTAAGACACCTCCCCTCCCAAGCGAAGTCATTCCTAGCACAGACTTGTAGACTTTACTCACCTTGCCCTCTACTGGTTTCAAGTTATTATCCAATGCAAACACATTGAAACGAACTGTAAAAGAAATGAGCAAAGCACTCATAAGAAATATAAATCTTGTTAGATGTTCTTGTCTAAACACTACTCTAAAAATACATGGGAGGTCATTTATACCAGATATACGCAATGTCTAAAAAGGTGGGTGTGGCATGGGTGGGGAAGGGGGGGTTAACATGGTCTAAGTGTAAGACAGCAAGGAACCGGCCTTACATTTACAATCAGCGTTGGATGTGCCGAACTTATGGAGAGGCCGGCGCCTCTACATAACTTAACTGGATTCACCGCCAGTGATTGGGCTTATTAAGACCAGTGTCTAAAACACTGGTCTTAATAAATGTGCTTGATAGGGCCAGGCAGTGCAAATGTCATCACACCTGGCCCTGACTTCTAAAGTCAAAGTGGAGAGGATGCGGCAGTTGCAGAGAGAGCAGAGCCTTTAGGTGTAACAGCAACGCCCCCATTGCTCCTAGAGGTTCATCTGCAGATATGCAACACAGATGTCTTCGGCTGCCCAACGCACATGCAACAGGTCAGCCATGCATGAAGGTGCCAAGTTTTGCAAGCAGATCCACACTCCCATGGGGAATTCTACATACTATAGTCTATTTTTGTTACACGTACAGATGCAGCAGAGTTAACAGTCACAGTCATAACGCGTTAACTAGATTTAATGACTCACCAAGTGTGACTGCTACATCCGTAGATTTTCATAAGTATTTACGTGAAATTTACAATTTGGATTGACCAATCTAGTGATCATTTTGGCAAAACAAACAGAAAGAACAGCCCAATTTGTTTGTTATTTTTTAATTTTCTGTTTTTTGCACTTTGCAACTTTTGCAAAAATGTCCATTATAACAAAATAGAAAATACTTGACAGATTCTTATAAGCCAATGGGATCCTTTAAGACCAATTAGGATTAGTTACAAATGTAAATTGAAAATGTACCTTTCTGTCCAGGCTTGTAAGAGGACCGCTCCAATTGCATTAATGTAACTTTTTTGGTTGGATGCACCAACACAGCCCTGCGCTCTGTGTAGCTGTAGTTGATAGCAGCTGCCTTGATTATGACAAAGACTGGTAGAGTAGATATTATACTTGGGACCTGATGAGCAAAAGAATGGAAAAACAACAATAACTAGCGTAAGTTGATCTTTACTTTATGGGGGTCCTTAAAATGCTATTATTTTATGATGTTTTAAGTGGATAACAGTGAAGAGCGGCAGACGCAATATTCAAATTTGCGATATTTCACTAATATTTGGGCAAATATTCGTCATTTATTTGTGAATCCGACAATTCATGATCTCCAGTCATTATTTTCTTAAATGCAAAAATCGGCAATTGGAAAATTCCCACTACGAAAATTCGCGATCAACACTACTCCATAAGTCAAAGATATTGCAGCCTTCTCATTGGCCCACAAGCAAGAAACAATAAGGGATCATGGGTACAGATTTAAAAAAAAATCTAGAATGTTTCCGATTACAAAGGTATAGCACTATATTCTAGATATTTGCAAATTCTTGAAGTGCTAATATTCGCGATAAAAATCTGTGATTAGAATATTTGCGATCAACATTAGTGGATAAGACTTACAGCCTTCTCTAAAAACATTTATGACATTTCTATCAAACCAAGGGTAGACATACAGTATGCTACAAGCCCCAGAGAAGTGGAGTGGACGGTGGGAGTGGTAATAGCTCTGACTGCTACAGTTATTCACAGTGGCAATCCTCAAATGGAAGCTTGCCCAGGCCAGGACAGGAGGGAGCACCCTTAGTTTTGCCTGATGGTAGTTGAGGTGCCCTTGTTGTCAGCCAAAAATCTTACTGCCCTTCTGAGAAGCAGACTCGATGAAAGGATCTGGTTACAAGAGATTTTTTTTTCCTTTACGAGAAGTCAGTACAGAGATCTCTCCAATCAGCTATTTATACCCAGGACTGTGACTGTGATGAGGGGACATACTCTACATCTAGAGGAAAGAAGGTTTGTACACAAACATAGAAGAGGGTTCTTTATGGTAAGAGCAGTGAGAATATGGAACTCTCTGTTGGAAGGGGTGGTGATGGTGAATTTACTAAAAGAGGATCCTGGATGTATTTTTGTAGTCTTCCATTGGATCAATTTGCAGGACAACAGGCTGAACTGTTTGGACAGAGGTCCTTTTTCAGCCTTATAAACTATGTTACTATGAGTGTTGTACGGGTGCAAGGCAGAAGGTGTAGATGCTGTGGCCGGCGAATGGTGCTGGAGTCAGTAACCAGGCCAGGAAATAGATAAGTCTCTCTTCACTAAAGTGCAAAATGGGAATTGTAGTCCATCCAACAATATCAAACACAGTTCCAAACAATTCACAGTGTAAATCTTTTCAAATAGTGATGTAAGGATATATATTAAAAGATGGGGGCTATAGTATCCCTTCCCTCGGTTTATTTTATTTATTTATTTTGCTCACTTATAGACCACTGGGGCTCACAATCTAGGTTCCCTATCAGTATGTATTTGGAGTGTGGGAGGAATCTGGAGTACCTGGAGAAAATCCACACAAACACAGGGAGAACATACAAACTCCATACAGATGTTGTCCTTGGTCAGATTCGAACCCAAGATGACAGTGCTCTAACTCTCCAAAGTCACTCTGTAGCATCTATTCCTGGCAACAAGGTTCTTGAAAACCTGTCTATAATTTTCAACGGGGGAGCGGGGGGGGATTGGGGGTGCGGCGGGCAGGGGGCTAGGGTTGGGGGGTTGGTGGGCTGTTACATGGTCAAACTATGTAAAAAAAAAGGGTGTATTAGCAGTGCATACAGTATATAGCCGCTGCAGCCTCTTTAGCTGCACAAGTGTTCAGAGGGAGGAGACAGCTGAACTCTGAGTAAAGGGCAATTTATAGGGAATCTATCACCACATAATTGCCTAGTAATCCAAACGATGTGCACTTGCCTAATGATTCAAATGCACATTCCCCAATCTCGATCGGTGGCCCCATTCCAGAGAAATTTTTGCTTTTATTTTATGAAATTGGCTTGTGTTAACAGGTGTGGTAACTTAACCACACTTGGCCCTGAACACTTGCGTCTGCTTATTTTCCTGCAGAATCAGCAGGTTCCTTCTCCACGGCAAGTAACAGACCTGTACAGATGACTGCATGGGTATGGGCATTCAGGGACAGGTGTGAATATGGTACATTTGATTCATTACGAAGAACTTTGTCACAAATTGCAGTCACTGTGTGTGAGATTTTGTGCAGTTTCTCCAATTAAAGTGGCCACTATGGCCTCTCTACAAGCAAATGGATGAGGTGGGTATGTTTTTTTTACTACCATTTCAGGAAAAATCGCCTAGTTATCACGCAGCATGAGGAAATTCGGCTTCTTGAAATCTTCCCGAAATTCGTATCAAAGCCCACTTTGTTAACTTCAATTCGTTCAACACTGTAGGCGGTGATTGCATACTATAGGAAAAAGTGCTGGCCAGAGAGGCCAGGACCATGGGAGCACACATAAGCCAGCTCTTTTTCCTATAGTGTGCAAGCACAGCCACCTCTGCTGGATTTCAGAGTGTTTGTAACCCATGGATACACGCAATGTATAATGCGATGTAAAAATACCAAATACTGTCAACAAGAACCCATTATTCCCAACAATTATACAGCAGAAAGGTGATTTCTCATTAATTTCAATGGAGAATGTCATTGGCTTTATCACACATCTATTGAATATCCAGGTCAGCTAATTCCTGAATTTTTGATCACTCCCATTAACAGGTTCTTACAAATCTCATTATATGATATTCCATGAAACTGTCTTCGAGAGAAACACCACCTTCTACCACTTTTATTAATATTATTAACAATTATTAATTATGACAAACCTGGAATTCTGGACAATTGAGGTTGTTCCCAACTGGCACTTGTTCATTGAAGATTGTGTAATTCACACCGCTGACCTCAAGTGTAATGTCAACATCAACAGGTTCTGTATGGCGCTTGACCTCCAAGCATCCTCTGGCCATCTCCCCACTCTTTAGAAGAGAAGGGATTGAGAAGACACATTGTCTGTAGAGAGAACAAGACATATGAAGTGGTATGTAGTGTAGAATGAAGTATATGGCAGCTGTTAGTCATGAATCATATAATACAGAGAATACAGAGAAAGGTTTCCTTCCATTGAAAAGGTTGCAGTCCCGATGATAGCCTCCACTTAACTACACTACAGTAACCAGCTAAAATGGAAAAGTCTGATACTCAGCCAGAGGTCAGAGTCAAAGGTCACAATAACAATGGTACTAAGAAAAGGATAAGAAACAAAGTCACAAACAATATCTAAAGGGTAAGAATTAGATTGTCCAAGAAGATGTCACAGCAAGAGAAAAGCATCTATATAGGAATTGTTACGTTTGCGCTGCAGTGTTGCCATGACAACTGGCTGTATGACTCCGAGTGTACCGGCTGCAGGTTGCTGCCTGCTTGGCCGGTTGCTCGGGGCTTCGTGCTGGCAGCGGTTCTGTGTTGGCACATTTGTGTACGTTTTCCCCTGCTCTTGGTGGTAATATCTCCCGGTGGGTATTTCGGGACGTTGCCTGGTTGCCAGGGACAACATCCAGTACCGCAGCCTTTCTCATGAAGCAGAGTGGGCTTTTGGTCCCTCAGGCACCAATAATTGGGGAGTAATTGCTACCTCTGGACCCACTGTAGCTATATCCTTTGAAGGAACCCCAAAAATTATTTTCTCTGGGTTGTCCAAGGAATCCCAGACCAACATAATGCAAGGTAATTAGAGATGAGCAAATTTCTCAAAAATTCGATCCGGTCTGTTAGCCGAATTTTCCAAAAAGATTTGATTCGATCCAAACTTATTTGTGGTGAATTGCATTAAAGAACTGCAATTTCCTGGCTGCAGAGAGTCTGTAAAGTGGTGTAGAACATTGTGTCTTGCAGTAACACATATAGAGAGTCTGCTGTGGTAGTAAAACAATACTGTGAGTTAATATGACATGCAGATGACAGGCGTCGCTCTTAGAATCACTTCACTCTTCGCTCATTTGGTCAATTAAGGGGCCAAAACTGACCAAATAACTCAAGTGTGAACTAAACCTTACAGGTCAATGTTAGTGCCAATTATGAAGAATCAAGCAGAGGCCCAAGATCCTACTATAGTGTCAAAGAGCCCATTCCTTTTACACTGTTGTCAGCTGATTCCTCATAGATGTCTACAGAACCTGTTCTATTAAACGCTTATACAGGTACAGTCCCCCTAACAGAGTGGAGAGGGTGTCAGGGGGGCTTCTACCTTCACTCGGGTCAGCATTTGGTCAGTAATCCATCAGTATTGCTAAATCAAAAAATAAACAGGAGTAAATTAGAGTTGAGCGAACCCGAACTGTAAAGTTCGGGTTCGTACCAAACTTTATGGTTTTTGGTACCCGGACCCGGACATTTCCATAAAAGTTTGGGTTCGGTGTTCGCCGATTTCTTGGCGCTTTTTGAAAGGCTGCAGGGCAGCCAACCAACAAGCGTTTTACTAGTCTGCCCCTAGAAGCCATCACAGCCATGCCTATTAATGGCATGGCTGTGATTGGCCAAGTGCAGCATGTGACCTAGCCCCATATAGGCTGGAGTCACGTAGCAACGCATGTCACTCTGCTCTTCTCAGTGTAGGGATAGGATGCTACTGCTGCTACAGAGAGATTAGGGAAGAATTCTGTTGAATTTGGGGGTGTTCAATCTTCAAACTACAGCGATTATTGAGGGTGCTATGCAACATTTTTGTACCCAGCCCTGAGACCAGTGACACAGAAAAATACTTTTTAATCAATCTGCTAGTTTGGCATCCATTTTTGCAAGTGCAGTGCACTTGCAACTGCATGAGAACTGCATATGTTCCAGTGACATTACTTTAATTCTGTTCTAGTAGCTCAGTGGAGGACAAATTCCTTTTTGGCCGGTCAAGTACCCCTGCAGCCTGTAGTGCATACCTGGCAGTGAAAATTATTCAATTACATTAGTCTTTCACATATTTTTGTGACCTAAAGCGATTTTTTATCTGTCTGCAGCAGGCACTGCATATCTGACAGTCCAATAAAACCATTAAATACTGCAGTTACCTTGCTGCTGTAAAAAAAAAGTACACTTTTTTGCTTCATAGTAAATTTACGGGCTATGCTGCATTTCTGACAGTACAATTAAACCGTTATATACTGCAGTTACATTGCTGCTATAAAAAGCAAATTTTTTTGTGCTAGATAGCAAATTTGCGTGTTACGCTGCATTTCTGATATTCCAATAAAACTGTAACATACTGCATTTACATAATTGTTTACCAAAAATCGTTGACTGGTAGGACCGGCGGAATGTTTAATGAACCCAAGACTAATAACTCAATTTAACAATTAAGTATCTCCTTAAAAGGAAGGAGTCAACCCTCAGCCCACTGTGTTTATAGCAAGAAAAAAACTAGACTTACTAGGGTGGGAAATTTGTGTGCTGCTGTTAGGAATAAGGGAAAACAAATTATCGTTAGAAATTAACGATTCCCAGCAGCACAGATGGGGAGATAGCAAGAAGAAACACCTAGGGAGGGCCTTCCTGCCTGGTAGAACTAAGAATAGTCTGCCCAAAGGCCGAAAACTCAGCTAGTCTGGCATCTAGTCTATAATGGAAGATGAATGTCGATTCAGAGCCCCAGGAGGCAGCTTTGCAAATCATGTTGAGAGGCAGAAGACTCCTCTTGGCAAAAGAAGTAGCCACAGCTCTAGTAGAGTGGGCCTTCACAAATTCCGGATGGTTAGAAATTGGGAAACAAAGGATTCCTTAATAGCCTCCTTAATCCACCGAGTGATGGAAGGTTTGGGTGCCTTACAGCCTTTAAACTTACCACCAACTGGATTAGCAGATTCTCATCTTTCCTGAACTCCTTTGATCTATCCACATAGATCTGGAGACATTTCGAGACGTCCAGAGGATGTCTAGCAGGTTCCTCGGAGGAGGTGGTAGATGTCGACAGAACCGGGAGGAATATCACCTGCTTGATGTTCTGGAAGGAAGGAACTTTAGGCCTAAAATACAGGAGGAATCTAAGAAGGACCTGGTCATGTAAGAAGATGGTATAGGGCTTATGTGCTGAGAGAGCTTGAAGCTCAGAGACCCTCTTGGCCGAAGTCACTGCAAGGAGAAACACAAACTTCCAAGTGACGAACTTGATGTCCACCTCCTCTAACGGTTCAAAGAGAGAGATGCTAACCCCCTGAGAACTACTGATAAATCCCATTGAAAAATGGGTCTCAGTACTGTAGGCTTTAATCTTTCAGCTCCTTTAAGGAACTGTTTGATCAGCGGGTCCTGAGAAAAAAGCCTGTTTAGGCAAGCTGAGATGGCTGAAACTTGAACCTTCAGAGTAGAAGGGCAAGGCCTCTATCAAGGCCGTCTTGCAGGAACTGAAGGATAGTGGAGAGGAGCGGATCTGCAGACGCCACCTCAGTAGAGGTACAACCGGATGAGAATATCTTCATAATACGAGAGTAGGCTCTCTTGGTATAGTCCGCTCTAGAATGAGACAGCGTTCTCAGAACCGACTCTGAAAGCCCTTCTGTTCTGGGAAGGGACTGATCAACCTCCAGGCTGTGAGGTTGAATCTGTGCTGATCGGAGCAGAGGTGAGTGTCCCACGACAACAGGGTCTGCTGTTGGGGGAGCCTCCAATATTGTCCTCGACTCAACTGGGTGAGCTAGGTAAACCAGGATCACTTCGGCCAAAACAGTATGATGGCTATCACTGAGGCCTGATCCTGACGGATTTTCATCAATACCCTCGGAATCATGGAAAACGGAGGGAAGATGTATGCCAGCCTGAACCTCCAGGATATTGACAGAGCGTCTAACGCCAGGGGGTTGTCCTCCCTGTAAAGGGAGCAAAACCTCTCCACCTTGGCATTGAACCTTGTTGCCATGAGATCCACCTCCGGCATACCCCAGTTGAGGACTATCTGCCTGAATATCTCCGGATGTAAAGACCACTCCACCGATGGAAGACCGTGGCTCAGCAGATCCGCTATCATATTGAGGGAGCCTTGAATGTGGATCGTAGAAAAGTGGGAAAGGTACAACTCTGCCTTATCCAGAAACACCCAGATCTCTGACAGGAGGGGAAGTGATCTCGTGCCTCCCTGCTTGTTACTGTAAAGTACCGCAGTCATATTGTCTGACTGGACTTTCACCACATTGCCCCGGATCTGAGGGGCTAAGTAAAGGAGGGCTAGCCGGATAGCTCAAATCTCACGGAGATTGGGTGAAATAAGCCACTCCTGAGAAAACCAGGTCCCGTGAACTGGAGTGTCGTCTAGGTGAGCGCCCCAGCCTTCTTGGGACGCATCCGTAGTCAATATGACCCAGGTTGGCTGGGTCATAGACTTCCCTTCTAAAAGATGGCACGACCATCTGAGGGAATACCGAGTTCGCCAAGACAGGGAGCACAGGGTGTTTAGCCCAGTAGGGCTGCCATTCCATTTGGAGAGGACCTCCGACTGTAGAGGGCAGAGGTGTCATAGAGCCCAAAGGACTGCTTCCGCAGACGCTGACATGAGCCCCAACATCTTCATGAGAGTCCAGATTGGGACTCGCCGGGGAACGGAAACTAACTTGCCGTTTTCTGAACCTGGGATCTTCTTTCTGGAGTTAACTGGAGCGACATCCCAGTGGAGTCGATTATGAAGCCTAGATATCTTACTAAAGTTGACGGGCTCACGTTCGACTTCTGCCAGCTGATGATCCAACCTAGGTGGAACAGAAAGGAGATTGTTACCTGAAGAAGTTGGGTTAGGACCGCTAGAGGAGAGGCTTTCAAAGCCAGTCGTCCAGATAAGGAATGATGGTCAGTCCTTGAAGTCTCAAAGCCGCCACCACAGAAACCACCACCTTGGTAAAACTGTGAGGGGCAGAAGAAATGCCAAAGGGAAGGGTAACAAACAGAAGATTCCTGACGACACCAGACACTTGGACCGAGAACCTGAGATACTTCCTGGAAGCAGGATGGATCGGGATGTGCAGATATGCATCCTTGAGGTCCAGGGTTGCCATCACATCTCCAGGATTAAGGATGTGAACTACTGACCTGATTGTTTCTATACGAAACTTCACCTTCCTTATAAACCGATTGAAATACCTCAGATCGATAATCATCCAGAGATCTCCTGAAGCCTTGGGAACCAGAAAAAACTGGTGAATAGATCCCTAGGCCCCGTTCTCCTGCCGGAACCTCCTCTAGAGCCCCCTTGCAAATGTAGTCCTGATTGTAAGCCTCCAGGATCGCCTGTCCAGAGTAATAGAGGTGAGGTTGACTAAATAACCCTCGGAAATGATGTTCAGGACCCAGGGATCCGAGATCTCTCGGATCCACTCTTCTCAGAAGTGGGAGAGACGACGCCCGACGGGTACATGAAGCATAGGAGTGGGGAAGCTTACTGGCAGGAGTAACGGGAATTAACCAAAAGCCTCGAAGAGGCCCGTAGTCAGGAGGTGGATTTTCCATCTTTGGCTCCTCCATGAGAGCGCCTCAAACCCCTTTGCTGCGCTCTCCAGTCACTTTGAGAGCTTGTTTGCTGGCCGGACCTACCACCGTGTTCTTGTCTGCCCTGCCCTCGAAAGGACTGCTGGGGAAGACTCTTAAATTTCTTCTTGTCTGAAAGGCCCTCCATGATCTTATCCAGCTCGAAACCGAACAAAAGTTGGGCTCGCATGGAAGGCCACATAAGCTGTATTTTGAGGAATTGTCAGTGACCCAAGGCTTAAGCCAAAAAGGCCTATGGGCCGCCGACCCCAGGGCCATGGATTTGGCCACTAACTTCAACTCGAGTTGTGAGGTATTGCACAAGAAGTCCGTAGCCAGGTTGATGGTCTTGAAGGCAGCCAGTATGTCGTCCTGAAAATCCCTCTAGTTCACGTCAACTTGAATTTGATTCAGGCGAGACCAGAGGAACGTAGAGACCTCAGAAGCCGCTATGGCTGTGGAAGCGGAAGCCACAGTTGCCGCATGGCCCCGTCTTAGTGTGCACTCTGCTCTCCTGTCAAGGGGATCCTGCAGGCTAGACCCATTATTTGGTCCAGGGTTAATGTCACCCAACAATGGAACAGACGAATTTTTAAAACTTATTGCCCTGTCTGCTATGCAGTACAGGCCTCAAAGGTACTTTATGGCCCAAAAAAGGTGTTTTTTTACACATAATGAAACTGATGGATTTAAGTGTATTTCTTTCACATGCCTACCCTGCCGCCATTTTTTTGAATTTGCCTATATATAGCCGCTTTTGTATATGCACAATATACCCTGCTCCTGAAGAAGGGGGATTGTACTTAACCCCCGAAACGCGTCAAGCTTATTTCTTCAATAAAGACCACCTGACTGAATACTGAGCCCCCCGGTTCATCATTTGGGACCATCAGGCGGATCCACTATCTACAGTTGACCTCGGCGAGGAGGGGTTTAAGGTGTAAGTGTCTTGAGTTTATCTCACACTACCCCTCCTGGTGAAGTGAGTACTACTACAACGACCACAAGCATTGTTTGTACTGTTTTTATTGTTTATAATTGATTTGACCATCCAAACATTTGACATAATTTTATTAAAAGTAAGATATTCTACCTAATATCCATCTATGTTTCCTTAATCATCACCACATAGCTAAATAGCCATCCTTTGGGAACCTTTCTTTAACCGCCTCCTTCCTTCTACCCCTGTCCTCATGGTTTCTGGCGCCCCTAGGGTCCTTGCATCCTGATCTGCCCTTTTCAAATCTGCATAGGTGACAGGGGAGTAAACCTTTAGAAATCGTCTGTTACATTCTTGGGTGACATTAACCCAGTTTTACCTGTGAAAAAACCCTGCTCTGCATTGCTGACAGGGAACAAAATTTTGTAAAAACGTCTGTTACTTCGGTGGGTGACCGCAAAAAATGAGGAGAGCGTCAAATAACGGACGTGACCCAGGTCGTGGTGCTGTTGGTGTTGGTGGAGCTCCTGTTGCAGTGAGAGGACATGGTCGATATGTGCCAGGTACACCCCCAAATGAAACACTTTCTTCAGGTGCGTGTTGGCCCGAATGCCGCTCTACGAATGGTGAGGCCAGAACAAGTACAGTCGCAAGTAGATTGGGTGGATGACAGTGCCTCCAGTACCTTCACATTGTCTCCCACCCGGTCCACTGCTGAAATCTCAGATTTTGCACCTGCAGGCCATGGGCATCTATCTAGCACCTCACCCCCTTGCAAATCAGCCAAGCAGTCGGAGTACCAAGTCACGCAGCAGTCTCTTATTCTTGATGACCCTGCTGGCAGGGTTTCCAAGTGCTATCCACCTAGCCCTGCCCCAGAAGTCGAAGATATTGAGTGCACCGATGCCAAACACTTATGTTTGAGGATGAGGACATATGAAGACCACCGCAGCATGTCTCTGATGATGACGAAACACAGGTGCCAACTGCTGCGGCTTTCTGCAGTGTGCAAACCGACAAGGAGGGCAGGGGTGAAGACTGGGTGGAAGAGGATGTGGAGGACGATGAAGGCCTAGACCCCACATGGAATAAAGGTCATGCGAGTGATCTGTGCAGTTCGGAGGGAGAGGCGGTGGTCGCACAGAGCCACCAGCAGAGCAAAAGAGGGAGCAGGGTTCAAAAGCAGAGTGGCTGTCTCCAAGACAGTACGCTTCCTACTGCCCACCGCACCGAGGCACCGAGCACAACTAAGCCAGTTCCAAGGAGTTCCCTGGCATGGCAGTTCTTCAGACAATGTGCAGACGACAAGATTCAAGTGGTCTGCACGCTGTGCAATCAGAGCCTGAAGCGAGGCATAAGCGTTCTAAACCTAAGCAGAACCTGCATGACCAGGCCTCTAAGTGCAAAGCAAGAGCTGCAGTGGAGTAAACACCTCAAAAACCAAGAAAGATCTCACACTTCTCCTGGAGTGACAGTGGCACCGGCCACCCTGCAAAAAGAGGATGTGTCAGCAAACCAACCACATCCATCACTTTCAACAAACAGCACCACAATGTCCCATGGTAGGGTTCAGCTGTCCATCTTCCAAACCAAAGAGCGAAAGAGGAAGTACCCCCCTACCCACCCGCGAGCCCTGGCCCTGAATGCCAGCATTTCAAAATTCCTGGCCTGTAAAATGCTGTCATTCCGCCTGGTGGAGATAGAGAGTTTTACAAACTTATGGCCCTGGCTGTCCCACAGTACATCGATCCCAGCTGCCCATCCCTTACCTGCACAAACAAGTGGCGGACAAAATCAGGTGTGCTCTGCGCCACACCATCTGTGGCCAGGGCAGCATAACTATCGATACGTGGACCAGTAAGCACGGGCAGGTACGTTTTATATCTCCCTAACAGCACACTGGGTAAATGCAGTGGCTGCTGGGCCTGAGGCGGATGGCTGTTTGGCGCATATCCTTCCGCCACAGAGGATGGCAGGGCATTTATCTTTGCCTCCTGTTGCCTCCTCCTCCTCTTCCTCCTCTAACACCTCCTTATCCGGTCAGCGTAAAACACCTTCACCACCAACTTCAGCAAAGCCAGGGGAAAATGACAGCAGGCAGTTTTGAAGCTCACCTGTTTGGGGGACAAACCACACAACGTGCAGGAGCTGTGGACGGGCATGAAACAACAGACAGATGAGTGGTTGGTGCCACTGAGCCTCAAGCCCGGCCTGGTGGTGTGCGATAATGGGCAAAATCTCGTAGCAGCTCTGGGCCTGGCCGGTTTGACGCACATCCCTTGCCTAGCGCATGTGCTGAAGTTGGTGGAGCAGAAATTCCTGAAAAACTACCACGATATGTTAGAGCTGCTGCAGAAAGTGCGGGTCGTCTGTGCGCGCTGTTGGCGTTCTCACCCTGCTGCTGCTCGCCTGTTTGCGCTGCAGTGTAACTTCGGCCTTACTGCTCACCGCCTCATATGCGACGTGCCCACAAGGTGGAACTCCACCTTGCACATGCTGGAGAGAGTGGAGTTTCAGCTGCAGCACGCACAGGTGAGTCGCTCTGCAGAACAGCACCACTTCACCACCACTGAGTGGGCCTCCATGCGAGACCTGTTTGCCTTGTTGCGCTGTTTCGACTATTCCACCAATATGGCCAGTGCCGATGATGCCGTTCTCAGGATTACTATCCCACTTCTATGTCTCATTTCCACGGTTATCAGGCCAGTCATTCACAAGTGGCTTAGAGGGTGGGTTCCTGCACCAACATAGGCCAGGTACACAATTGTCCAGCCAGGGCACAGTTCTGGAGGATGAGGAGGAGGGAGAGGATGAGGAGGAACCGTGTTCACAGCAGGGTGGCACCCAAAGCAGCTCAAGGTCATCACTGCAGCGTGGCTGGGGGGATACCGAGGACACAGACGATACACCTCCCACAGCTTATCCTTGCCTCTGGGCGGCCTGGCACACATGAGCGACTACATGATGCAGTACCTGCGCAACGACCGCCAAGTTGCCCACATTCTAACTTGTGCTGATTACTGGGTGGCAACATGCCGTCCTTAATTCCCTCACTGGAGCGTGATCGGAAGATGCGCGAGTACAAGCACACGCTGGTAGATGTGCTGCTGATGGCATTTCCACCTGACACTGGGGCTTCATTGGAAGCACAAGGCGAAGGCAGAGGAGGAGGAAGAGGTCGCCAATGCAGCCAGGGCATCGCCAGCACCTCAGAAGGCTGGGTTAGCATGGCCGAAATGTGGAAATGCTTTGTCATCACCACACAACAACCAGCACCACCATTTGATGCGCAACATCTTAGCAGGAAGCAGCATTTCAGCAACATTGTGGAGCAGTATGTGTGCACAAGCCTACACGTACTGACTGATGGTTCTGCCCCATTCAACTTCTGGGTCTCCAAATTGGGCCACAAGGCCTGAGCTTGCCCTTTACGCCTTGGAGCTGCCATGGAACACCATTTCATTGCCCGATCGGATTTTGGGTGACCGTCAAAGTTTTTTAGCTTTCAAGGAAAGCTGTAAACTTTATTTTTGACTACGACCCCACTCCTCTGGCCCTGACCCACAGAGGGTTGGTATTATCATTTCCTTGCTTCAAGAGGACCCCCAGGAATGGGCCTTTTCTTTACCAGATTCCCCTTTTCTTAGCTCTGTGGACCTCTTTTTCTAGGCGTTAGGGGTTCTTTATGATGAACCTGACCGAGCCTCTGTGGCAGAATCCAATCTTAAGGCCCTCACTTATGGAAATCGTCCCATGGAGGATTATTGTACGCAGTTTCGCAAGTGGTGCATTCCTTCGGGCTGGAACGAACCAGCGCTCAAATGTAAATTTAGGGCAGGCTTGACTGAAATGTTAAAGGATATGTTGGTTTGTTGTCCCAATCCTGACTCTTTAGAGGAGACCATGACACTAGCCATCAGACTAGATAGACGGTTCAGAGAGAGACAGCAGGAGCATTTGTTTTCTCCTCATACCCTTCTTCGACCTGAGACTCCTCCCCCTGAACCCAGGATGGAAGACCACTCGGACGAGCCCAAGCAACTCGGAATGACGTGAAGAGAACTACGTCGTCGACGCGGTTCCTTTTTTTATTGTGGGGATCCCGAACACTGGATCCGTCAGTGTCCTAAAGCTCCGTCTTCTGAAAAATCATCCAAGTCTGAGGGATCCAAGGACAAGGTACCCCCGGAGGTGGTAAGAAGTAAACTATTGCTGCCGGTTTCTCTTACCTTTGGGCTCTTAAAGGGGTCAGGCAATGCCTTTGTGGATTCAGGGTCAGCTTTTAGTTTTATTGATTGCAAATTCGTTGATCAGATGAGAATTCCTATACTAGAATTACCCACCCTGATCCAGGTTGTCGCTATCGATTCTACCCCCCTGCTAGGGGGCACAGTAAAACTCTGTACTCCGGAGGTTACCCCTATCTGTAGGGATCTGCCACTCCGAGAAATGTTCCTTCCAGTTCAGGTAGTTCTTGGTATGCCCTGGCTTCAGCAACACAATCCGCTCATTAACTGGAATTCTGGTGAGTTAGAAAGATGGGGGCCTAACTGTAATTCTTGCTTAACCGTAGTTCAAGCTGGGGTCTAATCAGATATTCCTCATTTTATTGCTGATTATTCTGATGTTTTTTCCACCATTGAGACAGATACTCTCCCTCCCCATAGGTCTTATGACTGTGTTATTGACTTGATACCTGAGTCCAAATTTCCTAAAGGATGGATTTATAATCTGTCTGGTCCTGAGCGCAAGTCCATGAAAGACTACATCCAGAGAGTCTCAAGAAGGGACATATTAGGTCCTCCATCTCTCCCCTGTTAGCAGGATTCTTTTTCGTTAAAAAGAAAGACGGTGGTCTCAGGCCCTGCACTGATTTCAGAAATTTGAATAAAATTACTATTAGGAATCAGTATTCCATCCCGTTGATTCCTGATTTGTTTAACCAAATTTTGGGTGCTTCTTGGTTTTCTAAACTTGATTTGAGAGGAGCTTATAACCTGGTCCGTATTAAGGAGGGAGATAAGTGGAAAACTGCTTTTAATACTCCAGAGGGACACTTTGAGTATCTGGTTATGCCATTCCGTCTTTGCAATGCCCCAGCTGTGTTTCAGAATATCATGAATGATATTTTTAGAGAACTAATTGGCACAGTTATGATTGTTTATCTCGATGATATTCTTGTCTTTTCACCTGACTGGGATTCTCATGTGTCTCACATCAGACTGGTTCTTAAAATCCTCAGGGAGAACCAGTTGTCTGTTAAATTAGAGAAATGTGTATTTGGAGTTCAAGAGATCCCCTATCTTGGCTATATTCTTACTCATCATTCATTTAAAATGGATACCAGTAAGGTTCAGGCTATCCTAGACTGGCACTCCAACGTTTTATAGGATTCGCCAATTTTTACCATAAATTCATAAATAATTTTTTTTGTTATTGCCAAACCCCTCACGGATCTAACTAAAAAAGGTTCAGATCTGGTTAACTGGTCGTTGGAGGCCTGTCAAGCATTTGATACCCTAAAAATGTGTTTCCAAATGGCTCCAGTCTTGGTTCAGCCCGATACTGAGGAACCTTTTGTGGTGGAGGTTGATACCTCAGGGGATGGTGTGGGGGCCATCCTTTCACAGGGGTTCTCTAACCTCACTAATTTAAGGCCATGCGCCTACTTCTCTCGCAAGTTCTCTCCTTTGGAGAGAAATTACGATATTAGAAACCGCGAGTTACTGGCCATTAAATGGGCATTTGAGGAGTGGAGGCATTTTTTAGAAGGGGCTAGACACCGTATTACCGTTCTCACTGATCATAAGAACTTAGTGTTTCTTGAGGCGGCCAAATGCCTCAATCCTAGACAAGCCAGATGGGCCCTGTTTTTTACTCATTTAACTTTTCTGTTACTTTCAGACCAGGAACTAAAAATGTTAAGGCAGATGCCTTATCCCAGAGTTTTAATGCCATCCAACCTCCTGATACCCCCCCCCCCCCCCGGAACCTATTTTGCCGACAAACATCTTTGTGGCAGCAGTTTCTGTGGATCTTTCCTCTAAGATTCAACAGGCTCAGCAACTTGCTCCTCCACAAACACCGGCAGATAAGTTGTTTGTTTCTGAATACTTTCGTGTTCAATTATTGAGTGAATGTCATCACTCCGTGCTCTGTAATCATTCAGGTATTGCTGCCACTAAGGAATTGCTGCTGAGGTCTTTCGGGTTGCCCACTTTGTCTAAAGATGTACGGTTTTATGTTTTAGCTTGCGATGTTTGTGCCCGGTCTAAGACCCCAAGAACACATCCCGCTGGTGAACTAGCACCACTACCCATTCCCTGTAAGCCATGGTCTCACATCTCCATGGATTTTATTTCTGATCTGCCCCTCTCTGAAGGGAAGTCAGTGGTGTGGGTAGTGGTTGATCGTTTTAGCAAGATAGTGCACTTTGTTCCTTTAAGTAAGCTCCCTGATGCAAAGACCTTAGCATCCTTGTTCATTGAACATGTGGTACGTCTGCATGGTGTCCCTGAAAATATTGTCTCTGATAGAGGCGTTCAGTTTGTTTCTAGCTTTTGGAGGGCTTTTTGTAGAAGATGTGACATCTCTTTGTCCTTTTCGTCTGCTTTCCTTCCACAGACCAATGGGCAGACGGAATGGTTAAATCAGGCAGTGGAGCTTTTTCTAAGGTGCTATGTATCGCATAATCAACTTCTATGGTTGAGATACCTCCTGTTTGCCGTCAACAATCGGGTTAATTCTTCCACGGGGGTATCTCCTTTTTTTTGTAACAGTTGTTTACATCCTCGCTTTTGTTCTAATCCCTCTGTATCCTCACTCAACCCGCAGGCAGATTCTTTTACCTCTAGACTGTGCACAGTCTGGGCATAGGTTCAATCAAACCTGGAAAAGGCCCAGGAAACCCAGTGTAAACATGCCAATAAGAGACGTTCCAAGGGGGTAAATTTTGTACTCGGCGATAAAGTGTGGTTGTCGACTAAAAATATTGCTTTAAAACAATGTTCTAAGAAATTCTCGCCGTGTTTCATTGGACCATACAATATTTTTGAGCTTATTAACCCAGTATCTTTTAGACTTAAGTTACCCGACTCCCTTCGTATACATGATATGTTCCATAAGTCGTTATTTAAGAAATATGTGTCACCAGTGGTTCCGGTTAAAAACCGCCTCCACCTGTGGAGGTTGAGGGTCAGGAGGAATTCATTATTTCTAAAATAATAGATGTCAGAAAGATTAGAAAGTCCTTTCAATACCTGGACCACTGGAAAGGTCTTGTACCTGAGGAGAGGTCCTGGATACCTATGTCTAGGATGCATGCTTCCAGGTTAATTACTAAATTCCACGGAAAACACCCTGGGAAACCTGGTCCACAAGGCTTGGGTCCGGTGGCCCCTCTTAAAAGGGGGGTACTGTAACATGGCGCCAAAAGCACACTCAGTCACAGCCACAGACCTGCTGCTTAGCTTCGGGAGCAAGGACCTGTCTTTGGGCTCGTCCCCAGGGCGGATTTGTTAGCTGGGAGGCTCCCTGCTCCTAGGTCTGCCTTAAGTGCCGAGCTGATCACTCGGTGCTCGACTTGTCGGTCTGTTGGTTATGTGACGCTGGCCGCATCACATGACCCTCACTCCCCTCTATAAATACAGGCGGCCTGCTGGCTACAGGTTGCCTGTGATTTTCATCCTATAGGCTGTGTACTTTATTGTGATTTAACTACCTTTGGAATTGAACCTCGATCCGCCTCTTGACATCTCTTCTGCCTGCTCTCTGTACCTTGACGCTACCTCTCGGATTTTGACCTCAGTTTGTTTACGGATTTGTCTTTGCCTCTTCACTTGATCTGACTTGACCTCCTGGACTGGCCTTCCATTTTTGTTCTACCTCTTGTCCGCTTATTGTAACTTCCCTGTGGCTGTCCTTTTCCCTACTGTCTCTTTCTCTCTGCTTGCACTTAGTAGGTTTGGGACCGTCTCCCAGTTGCGCTCTGTCACCTAGGGTGGATGGTGCAAGTAGGCAGGGACAGGGGACCGGGTGGCAGCTCAGGGGGTCTATCTTGATACCCGTTACTCTACACCTGACACAGCTCCCTTCTGCTCAGGTGGTGGAGCCTTGGCAGCATGAGCTTGGGTGTGTGCGACAGGTTGCTGCTGCAGGCTGGACCACCACATCAGAGCCACGGTTCTCCCAGGCCACTTTATGGTGATGCTGGGCTTTGTTACCAACATTGGCACTCTGGCCAAGCTTCACCTTCTGCCCACAAATTCTGCAAATGGCCATGTTTACCACCGCAGAGTATGGCATTTCCACCCCAACACTGTGCTGACTGCCTGCTACCTCTGCCTCAGTGAATCCCTGCACCATTACTTTTTCGGGCCGGTAGGCTCCTGAGAAGCAGGGGGTCTACAACGAGCGCGTTTGGCTCCCGACCTCCCACTGCTGGCACCCTGCTGACACAGCCAAACTACCACTCTACTGGCTCAGCGGCTACCTCATGCTCAAGCTGCCACCCTTTTCCCCTGAAGCCCCTTTTTTACCCGGTTCCCAAGTGCAATTGGCTACATCATCATCATCCGCTACTGTCTGCACGTCACTAATGTCCTCCTTAACGGTCTAAGGGCCAGGAGCCTGACCGCTCACAACATCTGCTCCTGTGCGACTCTCATCATCACTACTTGCCCACTCTCCTATTGCACCCTATTCTAATTTTATAGCATAGATAATGCCTCCCTATCATTTCCCTACACCTTGACTAATCTTTCACCGAACTTGTAAATCTTTTTTTTAGCACAATAAAGTTTTTACCAGCACTGTCCCTAGCGCCTGCTGATGTCTCTTCCTGCACTAAGTACACTGGAAAATGGCAGAATCAAAGATGGCTGAGGCTGTTTATAGGGCTACGACATCACAGGGCTGGCTGCTGATTGACTGCATGCATGGCAGTGTGGGTTATCCCTCGTTCTCAGAGTTCTTTGCTCCATGTCCAAACAGGAGCAGCAGCCATTTTAGGAAAAGATGCGATTCAATACCATGAAGCGTGAGAAAATTTGGCCTCATTTGCGAATCAAAATTTTCCTAAAATTCGGATTGAATTCCACTTCGTCAACTTTGATTCGCTCATCTCTAAAGGTAATCATAACCTGGTAAATGTAGTATGATATGTGGAAATAAGTATTATTTTGTCCCCTCAGTTTCTATATTCGAGAACAAGCCATTCGAGTTTCAGTGAATTCAGAAATACTGGAAATACAAGTTCTCCCATTGGGAAAGCATGACACAGAAATGTTCGTGCACATGGCTGATTTCTATGTATAATTGCAGCAATCCGCCTAATTACACTTATGTAATTAAATGCTACATTTTAATATGTCCTCAGCGTAATAACAGGTTTTCTGCACATACTGTACATTGCCTAATGTTTTGGATCTATGCTCTTGCTTTACAATCTGCATATATTAGTCTGTTATCCCACATGTTCCTAATAAATCAAGGGAATGCAAAGATGTTGGCGGTTCAGATTTTTCTACAGAACAGGGAAGAATGCTCCAGTCTGGTCCAGACAACATCTTCGTAAAAATTCTCATCTAATCCTAATACAATAATAGTCTATTCCAGTGATGGGCAAAGTGCGGCTCTCCAGCTGTTGCAGAACTACAACTCCCAGCATGCAAAGCCTGTCTATAGCTATCAGCCTACTGCAGGGCATGGTGGGAGTTGTAGTTTAGCAACAGCTGGAGAGCCGCACTTTGCCCATCACTGGTCTATTCAATCTAAAAAGCGAGATGCTGTAATAAATGAGATTGTGTACTTTTCACTGCAACCAAAAGACTTCTGTTTAGTAAACACAAGAAGATTGACAAATATGGCCTAATGTCAAGGGATGGAAAGAGAGGGAAGGAATAGGAACAGGTAGCAGATTAGATAACACCAATCAGTTGCATACAAAAGGAAAAAAGCCATGGCAAAGACAAATAAAGTGAAAAACGCAGTGTTCTTTATTCACCCAGGTAGCGACATTTCAGTCCTCTTAGGGTGGGTTTGCACTAGCGTTATGCTATTCCGTTATAGATTCCGTTGATAACGGAATAAAAAAGAATGGCCAGACGGAATGCAAAACGGAAGCCTTTAAGAGGGATTCAGTCTATGGTTAGCCCAGCTGTGCCCCCAGTAATATGTCCAGCTGTGCCCCCAGTAATATGCCCAGCTGTGCCCCCAGTAATATGCCCAGTTATGTGCCCCCAGTAATATGTCCAGCTGTGCCCCGAGCACTATGCCCAGCTGTGCCGCCAGTAAGAGACAGCTGCCAGAAAGCGGGACATAGCTCCCCCGTATCGGGACAGCCACTGTAATCCGGGACTGTCCGGGACCGTTTGGAGGTATGAGATAGATAGATAGATAGATAGATAGATAGATAGTACCAGTTTGCCAGCCAGGATCAGATCATCAAAACTGCTTAAAAGAAAACCTTCTCTGGCAAAATGAAAGCTGATCTGTGATTGGTTGCTATGGACAACAAAGACAGTTTATCTTTGAGAGAGTTGACAAGTGTATTACCCAGGCCTGTCTGCAGGGGTCTTATCAGGGGAGGACTGGGAACTTAAAGTGGCCCTGGAAAAAATACTAAAAGTGGCCCTGTTTTGTAGTTGGGTCCAAATTAATGGAAGGCAGAGACAGCAATACCATATTGCAGCCCATTATACTGCCCCAACAGAGCCAAAAACCACAGTCCATCACAAAATACTGCCAGCAGCACAAAATACATTCAGAACATGCTAGGATTTGTAGTTCTACACATATACAAATATAATATTGTCTGACTTACGGCTCAGATCTCCCTCCAGTGATGAAGCACAAGAGAGCCAGGCTCAGGACAATCCCCTGAAGGTACATGCTGCCAGATACCTCAAGCTCTCACCTGTTGCAACTTATTCTGCTCCACAGGTCTATATGTACCTGGGAAAAGGGCGGAGACTTCCTTGTTTCTCAAAGTACTGTGGGAGTAAATTCTGTTCATGCTAATGTACGTATGAGCTGAGGAGACTTGTGGACACAACGAGGACCTTGTCAATACAGACAAAGCCATGCCAGTGGAGGAAGAATTAGGTTCTGTTCATGAGCAAGAATTGGAATATCTCAAAAATAAAACCACTACTCATCTGTACATCTGGCTTACGGAAAGCTGACAACCAGCATAGCTGCCACTGAAGCTCCCTGAGGGGCTTTATGCCTACATGCAAAATAATTCTTATAATTCAACATCTGATCATGTAGAAATTAGGACCTCTGAATCAAGGGCGTACACAGAAATAATTGGGCCCCATAGCAAGTATCTGAATTGGGCTCCCCTAACTTCACCCACTACCCACCCCAGGACCAATCGACATCTAAACTCCTTGCTGCCCATGCTTAGGGCTCATTCACACAACCGTATGAATGGGTCCATATCCTTTCTGCGATTTAGCAGAATGAGTGTGGACCTATTCACTTCAATAGAGCCGCAAAAGATGGGGCCATGTGCTGTCCGCATCCGTTGTTTTGTTCTGCGGCCCTGCAAAAAAGATAGAGCATGTCCTATTCTTGTCCACAGTTGTGGAAAGGAATAGGCATTTTCTATATGGTACAAGCCCTGTGCGTTCCACAAAATGCAGATCGCACATGGCCTGTATCCGCATTTTGTGGATCCGCAATTTGCGGACTGTAAAACGCAGCACGGTCATGTGAATGCACCCTTACTGTGCACCATGCCCCCCCCCCACACTTCATGGTGCCTGAGTTGGGATATGCACAATATATGACCAATTCAACAGGGGGGCTAGAGCACACTGTCCTGAGTCCTCTATATAATATAATGTAGTATAATATAATATAATAGTTTTGCAGCAGCTGGAGGACAACAGGTTGAGCATCCCTGCTATGGGGGGGGGGGCAGGGGGCAAACATACATTGAGGTACTCACCAAATTACTGTGAGTGTGAACTAAGCCTTAGAGGTTAATGTTAGCGTCAGGTATAAAGAACCATGCAGTGCCCCAAGATTCTACTATAGAGTGAAAGAGCGCACTCCTTTTACACCATCGTCAGGAGTGGAGAGGGTGTCAGCAGTAAGTTTGTGTGGACTTTACTGTTTATTTTGTCCTTCTTCTGATCCTTCACAAGAAACAACTGGATCCTGTCTTTTGAGCATCCGCCCTCACATGGTCAGCATTTGGTCAGCAATCGATCAGTATTGCTAAGGAAAAAAAACAGGATTGGATCCAAAACAGAGATGACACATGATTGGAATATTTGCCTGTCTTTTGTGTTTTGTACCCACTCCTACTTTTGACTTCCAAATCATGAGAAAATGCTAATGCAAAATAGGGACCATGTGATAGACGCCTTACGGAAGCTCCAAAGACAGGATCCGTTGTGTTTCTTATTTTTCCGTCCTTCTGACCGATCAGAAGAAGGGTAAAGTAAATGGTGATGTCAACAAGGCCAAGCAGGGAAACTAGTGGCCCCGTCACAGAGTGGGAAAGGTGGCAACAGCATGAGGAGTCAACACAGTGACCCCGTCACAGAGTGGTGAGGTGGCAACCGCATGATGAGTCAACACAGTGGCCCAGTCACAGAGTGGGGAGGTGGGGGCAACAGTAATGGCAATAACAGCACAAGATGGTAGGGGGCAGTAGGAGAAGATGGCAGCAGAGGCAACAGGTGTGTGATAGCACCAGAATAGTGGCTGAAGCAGGTGGCCAGAAGAAACTGGTCTTTTATCACAAAGCTTCGGTTTGGCACCCAGAATGATCTAGTCTGATGCATCAGGCACTAGGGTGGAAATCCTGGCTGATCCACACCTGATTCATTTTTACAAAGGTTGGTCTCTCAACAATTTGTGCTAAAAGGCAAGCTCTCTTTGGGGTAACTATGTCCCCCGCTGCACTAAAAACCCGCTCTGATGCCACACTACTGGCTGGGCAGGAAAGCTTGTCCAGGTCAAACTCTGCCAGTTGCTGCCAGAAATCAAGTTTGGCTGCTCATCTTGAATCTGGGGTGGCAGGGTGCATTCCAGGTATGCCACCACCTGCTGGTTCAGGTTCTGCTCCATGTCCTGCTGGTGCTGGGTGGTTTCTTCAGTAGTAGGGTGAATAAAAGTGGTCATTAGAAACTCCAGACTTAAGTTGCTGCTGTTGGATCTGGTTGCTGCTGCAGCCCCCCCTCCCACACACCTCCCTCCAGCAGTGATGGCTGTGGAGTGTGAGTGCAGAGGGACCCCTCCCTCAGTCAGATGCAGCAGCCAATTGACTACATAGGATGTCTTGATAGTAGTTGAGTTTATAAATGTTCTCAGCAAGTGGAAAAACGCCTCATTTTGGACCGATAGCGAGGATCTAACATAGCAGAGAGCCAGTAGTCATCCCTCTGCCAAATGATAATGATAATACGGCTGTCACTACACAAACATGCAACTGGCCATTTGCGAGAGGGACTCGGAGGGGCTCCCTGCTTCCATCTCCAATGCATACTGCCACGGTCCGTCGGGGTCATCTGCTTGGCCTTCTTCATTGCCTCCTGCTCCTCTACTGTCATGTGTGCAGATAAACCACCAATTTCTGTATACATTGATTGTGTGTGAATGTCCTCCATCTTTGCCAGTTCAGGCTCTACAGGGCTTAGGTGGCCGTGAGATGTAGGCACCACATCTCCTGTGCCATGTCAGCCAGATTTAGCAGCATCTGCTCCAGGACATGAAGGAGTGGAATGATGTTTTCCATCCCGTTGTCCTGGCGACTGACAAATAAAGTGGCCTCCTCAAAGAGCCTGCACAAGCAGCAGGTGTCACGCATGAGCTGCCACTGGCTAACATCAGAGTTACATTCAGCTTCTGCGCCGGTGGATGAGTTCACGCATACTGTTGTCTTTTAGTAATCGCTTCATGATTAATTTCTAGCAAAATGAATGATGAGGAGAAAAAAAGAGTATTAAGACCAGTAGATGATGGGAAGGAAACACAGCTACCTTCTGTTGAGGTAGTGGAGCATTGGCTGCTGGAGAAGTGGGGCAGACCACTAGAAGATGCAGCAGTTTCTGTGTCCCTTTGCACAACAACATTAAAACCACGATTTTTCCAGGCCACTTTATGTTGACGCTGCATGTGTTGACACAGGATTCTACACATGGCCACCAAGACATCCTCTGGCGAGTATGGCATTTTCGCCCCACCACTCCATTGCTGCACGTTTGGCCCCAGACCTCACATTTCTGCCAAAAACAAACACAAAACTTCATAGACATCAATTATGTGGGCAAGTTCAATCACTTGAGCCAAACCTACAAAAAATGCACACAAAGGAGCACAAAGACACAATGCCCAAATGAGTGTAATAAATATATCCTCAAGTTATTAAATCGATAATCAAAAATACATGATTAAAAACATAGAACGTGGGACAAAACATCACAGACACTGTAATGTAGCTGTACCGAATCACAGACCACTAATTCCAGTACACCCAGAAAAGATGTGAAAAATGTCAAATATGGAGGAGGGAAAAGAGCTGTATTACCCTTTGTTTAAAGGAATTGCATATAATCATACTCCATAATGGTAGCAACATATAAATCTTCACATAATCAAAAAGAGGGGGGAATGTCCATAAAACCCTCAAACTATATAATAAAGTAGCCACCAAGATAGCATATTAGCGAAAAGCTCCCACCCAAAACACAAACCCACTTGTAGACATGATTGGGGGTAGAGGGACCAAAATGGCCAGAGAACACCTATGAGTGTTTAGCTTCTTCTGCTTCGTCAGGAGGCTAACATACATTCTGAATGTGTATCCTTTTAAACACCATTAGGCACCAAAAACTAATCAAACACAGGTGGCAAATATACGGCGCATACTGCCGCGTGATGCACGTCACGCCACCGGAGGATCGCTGACCTCATCAGGGAGAGGGGTGGAATGTGCATTGTGCTACTTTGTGATCAATTTTTGTAGGTTTGGCTCACATTGCTGCCACCCTGTTGCCACGCTAGCACCCTGCTAGTTCAGTCATTGCCTCACATGCAAGCTGCCATCCACAGCCCCTGATGATGATAAAGCACCCTCTTCACCTAGCTCCTACGTGCTTTTGGCTACATCATCATCCACAACTGTCTGCACATCTCTGATGTCACCCATACCAATCTCAGGGCAGCGTGTCTGACCACTCACAACTCTGATGTCACCCATACCAGTCTCAGGGCAGCGTGTCTGACAACTCACAACACCAGCTCCCGCACAAATCTCATTGTCGCTACTTGCCTGCCTACAGGAGGAAGCAGCAGATCTCTCCTCCAAATCTTGGCTGGGCAGTAGCTGCTGACAGTTCTCAATAAGCTTGTTCTCGCTGAAAAGGGGAGCAGAGCTGACAGCATACAATACTGAGCAGAAGGAACAGTCAGTTGAGATGATGTTGAAGACCAAGTCAACCATTCAAGAACAGCTGGATTGATGTTCAAAACATGACCACTGGATGACTCTGGCAGCTGTGGCCTGTCTCTGTGACTGCTGCTACCATCCCCTTCTTCTGTTGCTACTTCTGCCAGCTCCCATCCATTCCCTTAAAAGGCCCTGCCACCTGTCTGTCTGACATACTGTGCTGTAACATTAACTGTAACAGGTAAAATTGCGGCCTGTCACTACTGCTATTCTACAAAGAATCAAGGATGAATGGATATACTTATATATAAGAGAATGTGAACACCCCAAAATCTGCAGTATCAGGTCACAATTTCAATCAAATTACACAATGAAGGATTAATGGATTTACTTACGTATAAAAGAACTTGAATACCCCAAAATCAGTAGTATCAGGGCACAATTTCACCCCAATGACACAGTTAAGGATTAACAGATTTACTTATGTATTAAAGAACGTGAACACCGCAAAATGTGCAGTATCAAGCTGCCATTTCATGCCAATTACACAATCAAATTAACGGATTTACTTGTGAACACCGCAAAATCAGTAGTATCAGTTTCCAATTTCACCCCAATAACTGAATCGAGGAGTAATGGAATTACTTATGTATAAAAGAATGTGAACAACCTAAAATCAGTAGTATTATAGCACTTTTTAACCCCAGTTAGTGCAGCGAGGTATAATAGAATAGTTTTTCTATTCTCTAGCCAAGCTTTATAGTGTTCAATTGGTCCCTGCTCTCTTCCCTATATTGTGGATAAAGCCTCCCTATTATATCCCTACACTATCACTAAGCTGTGCCTGAACTGCTCAATAATAATATTTTGTAAAGACAGTCTTTCCTGATCACTGTCCCTAGTGTCTGTCACGTCTCTCCCTGCACTAAGTTCACTGGAAAATGGCAGAGACCGGGGGGGATGAGGCTTTTTATAGGGCTGTAGCATGACAGGGGCTGCCTATCTCCTGATTGGCTAGCTGCACAGCATTATGGGTGATCCCTCTTTCCTGGGCTTCTTACTTTCACTTTGTAACATGTGCAGCAGCCATATTAGAAAAAATGTCATTCGTTACCAGTACCATGAAGCGCAAGGAAATTTGGCTTCATGACGAATCAAATTTTAACTGATATTCAGATCAAATTCTACTGCATCAACTTCGATTCACTCAACACTAATTCTAATAAATACTTGATTTGATTTCAACCATCAGTAAAGGAGCTCACAATATCCATATATTCTACTAGATACTTGACCTGAACTCAACCATCAGTGAACTTCCTAGATCTTTTTGTGACTATTGTTGCTGTTCTAGTCATTTATGGTTCTGAAAGGCTTTTGTATTTTTCCGGGTAGTGAGTGTTCATCCAACCTCCAAGTCCAATGTTAATAACCTCAATGATATATTGTTCTATTGGATTGTGAAGCAAAGTTGCATCATGTCAGACACGCACATCTTATTGACCAGTGCCCTCTGCCATGAATGCCGTTCAATTATTTGCATTTAGCAATATCGTGTCTGGGGAAACACCTGTGTAATTAAAAATCAGTAATTTCCTCATCTCCGTGATCTCCAGAGGATAATCTCTGCCCTAGGCACCTGCTGCATTTTGGCAGCGTACCCTGATTTATGACAGTAGAGATGATGAGATGTCGTGAAGAAAGATGCCCTGTGAAGATTTTAATTTTAGCTAACCACTTTGCTAACCACTGAGCCACGGTGAAAATAAAATTAAAAACAAAGTAAAAAACGTAACTTAACAGAACGGAATGCTTGAAAATGCATTTCGTTCTGTTTGGTTGCGTTCTCATACCAGAAAGCAAAACACATCATGCTGCTTTCCGTCATGGGATGCGGAACAAGACAGATCCGTCCCCATTGACTTGCATTGTGGGTCATGACGGATCCATCTTGGCTATGTTAAAGATAATACAACTTAATCCGTTCATAACTGATGCAGATGGTTGTATTATCAGTAACAGAAGCATTTTTTGCTGAACCCAGCCGGTCCAGCAAAACGTTAGTGTGAAAGTAGCCTAAGTCAGATGAGACTCCAGTCAGAGTGTTGATGCAGTTTGTTTGCTGCCTGTTGCCACTGACTAAGGCTGTGCCTTCTCTGACAGACTCTTGTAACCATATGGCCCTTTGCCCTATATGAGACTGTAACTGCCAAGCTAGTTGCCTCATCTGAATTTCTGGTAACCATTAAGCATGTTGCCTCTTGTGAGAACTGTATATCCATCTAGCTTTTTTGCCCTACATGAGATCAGAAAACACCTGTGATCAAGTTACACTGTCCCTGACTTGTTTGCTTACACCATCCGCGAGCGTGGCACATCATATAACACTTATGGGCCATAATATCGCCCATATCCAGGGGCATAGCTATAGGGTGTGCAGAGGTAGCAGTTGCTACTTGGCCCAGGAGCCTGAGGGGGCCCAAAGACCCTTGTGCCACATAGGAAGACACTTGTATTATAGAAAGTGCATGCTGGTCAAGTTACATCTCTGCACCTCTGACTGGAAGGAAGAGGTTAGGTCAAGAACTTTGCATGGGAGGAGGAGTTGCCGTTTCAATTTTTGCTTCAGGCAGAAGGAAGGCAATGTGCTTCCCTGCCCCTCACCACAAAGCACTGAGGGAAGGGGGGCCCAAGCTGAACTCATGCACCAGGGCCCTAGAGCCTTTAGCTATGGCCCTGCGCATAACAACTAACCACCTTACATATCTCTTTGTTCCCATGTTTTCCTATGTTTTAGAATTATGGTGGCTAGAACTTTTACTGGTTGTCATGCAGATTTGCAATATGTAATGGGGGTCATAATGATTGCCAGTGTCAGTATAATAGGATACTGTTAAAGGCGTTGTCCAATCTAGAAGACCTCTTCTTACCTTCTCCAGTAATATCTTATGCTTGTTTAGTGCTCTTATTTAGAAAAACACAATAAGAGTTTTATTGGTATTATACCTTTTAATGGTCAACAAAAATAGACAGCAAACAGCATAAACAGCAATATTTATACACAAAATGAACTTGAAAAAACAACAGAATATACAAAAAAGAGCTTGAGAATGAGCCCTTATTTCTCTTTCAGATAAGCGGCATGAAAGTTTTATGGTCTCCAAATTGATGTTATCTCAAAGACCCAGTTTCCTACTCGAAGTTGACGAAGTGGAATTCAATCCGAATTTCAGGAAAAATTCGATTTGCACCGAAGCTGCACCGATGGCTGCTGCACATGTTAAGACATGGAGCAAGGAACTCTGGGAACGAGGGATCACCCACAATGCCATGCATGCAGCCAGTCAGCAGCCAGCCAGCCCTGTGATGTCACAACCCTATAAATAGCCCCTGAGCCATCTTGGATTTAGCCATTTTCCAGTGTACTACGGTGTAGTGCAGGAAGAGACGTAAGCCGACTCTAGGGACAGTGTTAGGAAAGACTTCATTGTGCTGGAAAAACGATTTACAAGTTCAGGGGAAGATTATTCATAGTGTATGGAAAGGATAGGAAGGCATCATCTACATTATAAAAGGAGAACAGGGTGCAATAGGAGAATGTACAGCCTGGGTAATAGGAGCGATTCTATTAAACCTTGCTGCACTAAGTGGGGATCCAAATTGCACTAAATTATAGCTCAGTAATTCCAGCAAACCTTGCTTGTAATTGGTGTGCTAGTGCTCTATGATATAGCCAATTACGTATTAATTAATAGGAAATATACGTACATGTGTATTAATAGGAAAGATACATACATCCTATTAGCCATTCTGCTGTGAATTTTGATTGTTATACTTTTTTGGGGGGTGTATTAATAGGAAAAATAATATATCTTAATTGCAGTTTTGCGGTGAAGTTACATTGTACTACAGCCATTTACTGGGTGAATTAATAGTAAAGATGCATACGTCCTATCAGCCGTTTTGCTGTCAATTTCGATTGTTATATTTTTTTGGGGGGTGTATTAATAGGAAAAAGAATATGTCTTAATTGCTGCTCTGTGGTGAAGTTACATTGTACTACAGCAATTTACGGGGTGTATTAATAGGAAAGATACGTACATTCTATTAGTCGTTCTGCAGTGAATTTTGATTGTTATAATTTTTTGGGGGGGTGTATTATTAGGAAAAACAAAACTTCTTAATTGCCATTCTCCAGCAAAGTTACACTGTACTACAGCCTTTTTTGGGGTGCATTATTTTAATTTAATTATTTTACTATACGGTATGTCAGACAGACAAGTGGCAAGCCCTTCAAAGGGAACGGGCAGTGGGCAATTTTTCTGTCGCAGGCAGAAGTAGCAGCAGAAGAAGAAGGGGTCGCATCGAGAGGCCTGAGATCCCAGTGTCATCTAGTGGTCATGTCTTGACCAGCAACCCCCAGCCAAGAGTCGGTGGGTTCCTCTGACATGACGCTTAGTTGGCATTGCCCAGAAGCAGGCCCTGTGCCCCCAACTGTCCTCAACCTGCTTCTGTCATTTTCTGTTCCCTCAGCACCAGAATTTATATATGCCATAGGCTCAGCTCAACTTTTCAGCGAGGACAAGCTACTAGAGGACAGTCAGCAGCTACTGCACAGCCAAGATCTAGAGGAGACATCCTCCACTTCCTCCGGTAGGCGGGCAAGTAGTGATGATGAGAGTCACGTAGCCTTGAGACCATTGAGGAAAGTCAGGTGAAGAAGGGGCTTCATCATCATCAGGAGAAGCGGGTGGCAGCTTGCGCGTGAGGCAGCGGCTGAGCCAGCAAGGTGGTCAGCAGGGTGGCAGCAGTGGGAGGTCAGGAGCCAAACATGCCGTTGGTAGACAACCTGCTTCGCAGGAGCCTACCTGCCCAGAAAGTAGAGGTGCAGGGTATCACAGTGGCAGCGGTAGCAGGCAGTCAAAGTGGAGTGTTGGGGGAAAATGCCATACCCGGCGGTGTGGCAATTTTTTGTTAAGCCACCGGAGGAGGTAAACATGGCCATTTGCCTAATTTGTGGCAGAAGGTGAAGTGTGGCCACATGCATGTTACCATAAAGTGGTCTTGGAGAACTGTGGCTCCGATGTGTTGGTCCAGCCTGCCGCAGCAACCGCTGCATCACCCTGTGGCCCTCACCTGATTTCATGCAGTCAAGGCTCCACCACCTCAGCCGAATGGAGCTGTCTTTCCTTCCCCTCATCTACTGGTCCTGATGCTCCTGCTCTTGGTCCTCCTAATCCTCGTCAGTCATTTTGTCAGCAATCGATCACCGGAGTGATTGTCAAGAGACAACAGTATGTGTGCACTCATCCTACAGCACAGAAGCTAAACGTGCTCCTGGCTGAGGTGCAGAGTCCCAAGCCATCATTTCTTGAGAAAAAGGAAGTACCAGCCCTGCACACTGATGTAGAAGAGAAGATGGACCAGTCCTTGAGCCTGATGGTGTCTGCCAAAGCGCCGACATGTGCAGCTGTAACTATGATCAATGACAATATATGTCCTTTACGGCCCACTGGGTAAATGTGGTTTCTGCCCAGCCACACCAGCAACTTTACCAGGTGATGCCGCTTCCGCCTCCACGTTCTCACGCCGTTGGTCCTGTGACAATATTCGCCAGCCTCTGCCTCCTAATCCTCCACCGTGTCCTCAGCCTCCTTTGCAGGGACAATTCCGACTCCTCCTCCAGCATTCCACATGTGCAGGGCATGAGGTGTCACACTGTTCTGCACTTAGTTTGCCTAGGCAAACTAAGTCACACAGGGGATGAACTGCTCAGTGTCCTTCATCAAGAAATTGAATCCTGGCTTTCTCCTTGACAGATGAAAATCAGAACCATGGTGTAACGGTCCTTGGCTCACCTGAGTCAGAGGACAGCCGGCTGGTGGTTGGAGTCCAGTGGCAAAGACCCACAGAAGCAGGAAGCAGGTAGCGTGGTCGATCAGTCCGGGTCGGCAGTAGAGATGGCAGCGAGGTAACAGCAGGAGTAGACAGAGGCGTGGTCGGTGGAAGGCAAAGGGTCAATGCAGGCGGCAGTTCGGCGAGGTCAAACGGTCCGGGTCGGCAACAACGGTAAACAGCAGTAGTCGTGGAGGAGCAGAGAGGAAGCTTGCTACAGGCTTGGAGGCACAATAACCAGCAAAGGACTGGGTTCAAGGGCTGGGTTTTATAGGGAAGTAGCAGGTGCAAGAGATTGGGATAATCAGCAGGACAAGGCAAGGACAAGAGAGGTAGTAGAAGTTAGAAGTTAGCTAGAGAATAGTCCAAGGAGAGACGGTAGCCTAGTGGGTAGAGCTACCGTCTGGGACATGACTGGCCACGGGTTCGAGTCCTGACAGTACTCCCCTTCCAAGGTGACCTCCGGGCACCGCAGGGGAAGGCTTATCTGGGTGACTCAGGTGGAACTCCCTGACAAGTCTGGGGGCATGAACATTTTCTTCAGGCTCCCAGGAGTTATCCTCGGGAGGGTAGCCCTCCCACCCAATTAGATATTGCAATTTTCCTCGGTGGATCCTGGAGTCGAGGATCTTCTCGACAACGAACTCTTCCTCACCTTGTACCCTCACGGGTGGTGGAGGGGGCGAGTGGCGGCCAGTGAAGGTATTCTCCACGTATGGCTTGAGGAGGGAGCAATGGAAGACAGGGTGCACCCTAATGGAATCCGGAAGGTCAAGCCGAACGTGACCTCATTGATTTGTGCGGTGACCTGGAACGGACCCATGTATTTTGGGGCTAACTTTTTGGAGGGGACCTTCAGTCTGAGGTTCCTGGTGGACAGCCATACCTTGTCTCCTACATGGAAGCCCGGGGTGGGTTTGCGGCGTCTGTCTGCTCCCTGTTTAAAGCGCCTCTGGGCGAGCTGGAGGTTGTCTATTATGTCCTTTTGAGCCTCCTGTAGGGTTTTTAGGCGCTCGGCCACTGCTGGGAGGGTGGAGGCAACGGGCAGGTGGGGAATGAACACGGGGTGCGAGCCTGTGTTAGCAAAGAAAGGGCTTTGCTTGGTTGAGCTGTGCTCAGCATTGTTGTAGGCGAACTCGGCTGTGGGGAGATGGTCAAGCCAGTCATCCTGCAGGTGGGAGCTGAAACAGCGTAGGTACTGCTCTAAGGTCTGGTTAGTTCTCTCCGTCTGCCCATTTGACTGAGGGTGGAAAGCGGAGGAAAGGCTCACTTTAACCCCGAGCGCCAGGCAGAAGTCCTTCCAGAACTTTGAGGTAAATTGTACACCTCGGTCTGAGACCACGTCGTCCGGAATCCCATGCAGCCTGAAGACCTCTTTGAGGACAAGATCAGCCGTCTGTTTGGCCGTGGGTAGGCCCTTGTAGGGGATGAAATGGGCCATTTTGGTGAGGCGGTCGACCACGACCAGGATGGTGTTCATCCCTTTTGAAGGAGGAAGGTCTACCACAAAGTCCATGGAGATCGAGCCCCAGGGGCGGGAGGGAATTGGGAGGGGTTGTAACAGACCCACGGGAGAGGAACGAGGAGTCTTATTGCGGGCACAGACCGTGCACAAGGAGATGTACTTATTGGTGTCCTCCTTGTATGTTGGCCACCAGAAGGAGCGTGAGAGAAGCTCCTGGGTCTTTCTTGTGCCCAGATGGCCGGCCAGCTTGGAGTCATGGTTAAGTTTGAGCACCTCGAGTCGTGCGATTTCTGGTACATAAAGTTGTAGGTCCTGATGAAACCAATGACCATTTTTAAACGTGAGGCTGACATTCCTTGTGGGGTGGGTGAGGAAGGGGTCATTTTCGTATCCTTCTTTGATTGTGACCAGGAGTTCTTTAGAGTAGGTGGCCCCCACAACACTTTTTCTCGGATAGGATGTTGTCTTGGCCCTTATTACTCTGTGAGGGCTCCGAAAACATTCTGGAGAGGGCGTCAGCCTTGCTGTTTTTTGATCCGGGACGATATGTGATGAGAAAGTTGAAGCGGGAAAAGAATAGGCTCCATCTGGCCTGTCTGGCTGTGAGTCTCTTAGCGCTGCGGATGAACTCGAGGTTTTTGTGGTCGGTTAGTACGATTATAGGGTTGGCAGCTCCCTCCAGCAGGTGTCTCCACTGGAGAAGGCTTCCTTGATCGCCAGTAGTTCTTTGTTCCCGATGTCGTAGTTCTTCTCGGAGGGGGACATTTGGCGAGAGAAATATGCGCACGGGTGTAGTAGCATCTTCTCCCTGTCCGTTGTGACAGAACTGCCCCTACCGCGGAGTCAGATGCATCCACTTCGATAGTAAAAGGCAACTCGGGGTTCGGGTGGACTAGGATTGGAGCAGAAGTGAAGAGGAGTTTCAACTCGTGAAGGCCTCCTGGGCCTCGGGTGTCCAGGAGAAGGGGACTGCCTTTTTGGTGAGTTGGGTGATCGGTGCGATGACCTTGGAGAAGTCCCGGATAAACTTCCGATAGAAGTTGGCGAAGCCAATAAACCTTTGTACCTCCTTCACGTTTCTTGGAATGGGCCAGTCCAACATGGCTTGGACCTTCCCTGGGTCCATACTTAGGCCCTCTGGGGAGATGATGTACCCGAGGAACTGAGTGGTGGTTCGCTCAAACTCACATTTCTCGAGTTTGATATAAAGAGAGTTCTGGCGGAGTCTCTGCAATACCCTGCGGACATGTTCGCGGTGCTGTTCGAGGTCTTCTGAGAAGATCAAGATGTCATCCAGGAAAACGACTACAAACAGATCCAGCATGTCCCTGAGGACATCATTAATGAAGTGCTGGAAGGTGGCGGGAGCATTACAAAGTCCGAAAGGCATGACTAGGTACTCGAAGTGACCATAACGTGTCCGGAAGGCGGTCTTCCATTCGTCCCCAGGGCGGATTCGGACAAGGTTGTAGGCCCCTCGAAGGTCAAGTTTGGTGAAGATTTTCGCTACCCGGAGTCTCTCGAGGAGTTCAGAAATCAGCGGGAGCGGGTACCGGTTCTTAACGGTTATGTCGTTTAGCTTCCTGTAGTCAATGCAGGGACGCAAGGATGAGTCTTTTTCTCCACAAAGAAAAAGGGGCTCCTGCTGGGGAGGTAGAGGGCCGGATGAACCCTTTCTTTAGGTCCTCGTCCAGGTATTCTTTCAGAGCCTTGAGTTCAGGCTCTGAGAGGGAATAGATACTGCCAAAGGGTATTTCGGCCCCGGGCAACAGTTCTATTGGGCAGTCGTAGGGTCGGTGTGGCGGCAGCTTGTCTGCGTTTTCTTGTCGCAGACATCTTGGAACTCACGGTATTGAGGGGGTAGTAGATTCCTGACGGATACTTCAGAGATAGTCGTGTCTTCGGATGGAAGGACAGGTTTGTGGGAGCAATTGAGCGAACAAAACTCAGACGGAAACCGTAAGCAGCGGGTTTCCCAATCCACCGAGGGGTTGTGGGTGGCCAACCATGGAATGCCCAGGATCACCGGGAACTTTGGGGAGGCGATCAGGGAGAAGTGAATGGTCTCCTGATGATCGGGTTTGATGAAGAGTTGAAGGTCAGCGGTCTGGTGCGTAACCGGCCCAGAAGAGAGCGGGGTCCCATCGACGGTTTCCAGATCGAAGGGGCTGCCCTGGTTACCAGTGGTATGTTGTTCTCATGGGCGAAGGTCAAGTCCATGAAATTTCCGCCGGCCCCGAGTCAAGCATTGCAGAGCAGGGAAGCTGTCGTTCCCCAATGGTGATAAGGATGGATACAATGAAGTGGGACCCGGCACCTGTAGTGTCTATGGTTTCAGAGGCCAAGGGTGAGGTTGTGGCCTTTGTAACTCCCGTAATTCTGTTACAGCGATGGTTCGGCGAGTCTTATTGGGGCACCTAATAGCGAAGTGCCCTGGCTCGCCACAGTAAAGACAAAGGCCTGCGGATAGTCGTCTCTCCTTTTCAGCAGCCGATAGAGTCTTGCGCAGTGCGCCGACCTGCATGGGCTCGGTGGAGGATTGGTGAGCCGGCTGAGTCGTTGGAGTGAAAGGGTACACGGGCCTGTTATCTAGGGACCAGAGTCTTTCTCTCCTTCTTTCTGCCAGTCTCCGGTCAATCCGGATGCATAGTTGGACGAAATCATCCAGATCGCCTGGGGCGTCTACCCTGGCGAGCTCATCCTTTATAGGTTCGGAGAGTCCACGGCGAAATTGACTCTTCTGGGCAGCTGGGTTCCAGGTGGTGTCCGTGATCCAGCGGCGGAACTCTGAGGAATACTCGGCTACAGAGCGTCTTCCCTGCCGTAGACTGTGCAGCCTAGCCTCGGCCGTCGCGCAGCGGTTAGGGTCGTCGAACACTTGGCTCATGGCTGTGGTGAAGTTGTCTAAGTTATTCAATACGAGACTGTGGGATTCCACATATGGGGATGCCCATGCCAGGGCCTCATCAGTTAGAAGGTTGATGATGAACAGGATCTTCTTTCTGTCTGAGGTAAAAGAGCCCGGCTGCATCTGAAAGTAAATACGGCACTGGTTGAGGAACCCCGAAATTGGTTCCGATCGCCGTTAAACTTTGACGGGAGAGGCATACGGGTGTCGGTGACCGCGCCGCGCACGTCCAGTAGTTGACGCTGCAAGTCGATAATTTCCTCTGTTGGCTCTGGATTGCACCTTTAAGTTGAGTAATTTCCTCTTGGGCAGTGGTGCCAAACTCCTGAAGTTCGGAGACCTGCTTGCGCAGAGTGGCCATTGCGGACTCCATGGTAGGGCTGGTTATTCTGTAACGGTCCTTGGCTCACCTGAGTCAGAGGACAGCCGGCTGGTGGTTGGAGTCCAGTGGCAAAGACCCACAGAAGCAGGAAGCAGGTAGCGTGGTCGATCAGTCCGGGTCGGCAGTAGAGATGGCAGCGAGGTAACAGCAGGAGTAGACAGAGGCGTGGTCGGTGGAAGGCAAAGGGTCAATGCAGGCGGCAGTTCGGCAAGGTCAAACGGTCCGGGTCGGCAACAACGGTAAACAGCAGTAGTCGTGGAGGAGCAGAGAGGAAGCTTGCTACAGGCTTGGAGGCACAATAACCAGCAAAGGACTGGGTTCAAGGGCTGGGTTTTATAGGGAAGTAGCAGGTGCAAGAGATTGGGATAATCAGCAGGACAAGGCAAGGACAAGAGAGGTAGTAGAAGTTAGAGGTAGTAGAGAATAGTCCAAGGAGAGACGGTAGCCTAGTGGGTAGAGCTACCGTCTGGGACATGACTGGCCACGGGTTCGAGTCCTGACACATGGTGACTGACAATGGGAAGAACATGATGTTGGCGCTGCGTCAAAGAGTGCTGAGACATGCGCATGTGTTCAATCTGGATGTAAAGTGGCTCCTGAAGTCTTCTTCCAATCTGCAAGACATCCTGAAAATGGCCAGGAAACTTTGCATGCACTTCAGCCACTCATACACTGCAAAGCACACTCTACTTGAGCTGCAGTGCAGATCGGCATCCCCCAACATAGACTGATATGTGTCGTCTCCACCCATTGGAATTCCACCCTCCATATGTTGGACCGACTATACGAACAAAGAAAGGTCATAAACGATATCTTGATGATCCAAGCAGACAGGGGCACTCCCCTGTGTAACTTCGATGTTAGCCAGTGGCAGCTCATGCATGACACCTGCCGTTTGCTCGGGCCCTTTGAGGAGGCAACGTTTTTTGTCAGTCACCAGGACTACGGGATGAACAACGTCATTCCACTGATTCATGTCCTGGAAGGAACAGCCAGAGGAGATACAGGGCGATGAGGAGAACGAGACAGATGACTTAGACACACCGTGGCTGTATGCAATGGAGATGGAGGCAGGGAGTCCCTCCGAAACATTTGCTCAAATGGTCCTATGCATGCTCAGTTGCTTGAGTAATGACATCCGAATTCTCACCATTCGGCAGAGGATGACTACTGGCTCTTCACCATGTTAGACCCACTCTACTGGTCCAAAATGGGGACCTTTGGACAAACTGAACTTCTATCAAAACATCCTATGTAGTCAGTTGGCTGCTGCTGATGTGTGCCATCGCCGATCCGCACTTCCACTGCCATGGCTGCTGCTGGTATTGCCCCACCACTGTCACTGGGACACTCTGTGGTCTCCTCATGCTGCTGCCACCTCCCCACTCTGTTGTCACCTCATGCTGCTGCCAGATCACCACTATGTCACTGAGCCACTATGTGGTCTCCTCATGCTGCTGCCAGCTCCCACCCTGTCACTGGGTCACTCTGTGGTCTCCTCATGCTGCTCCCACCTCACCCCTCTGTGGTCTCCTCATGCTGTTGCTACCTCACCACTATGTCACTGGGCACTCTTTGGTCTCCTCATGCTGCTGCCACCTCACCACTATGTCACTGGGCCACTTTGTGGTCTCCTCATGCTGCTGCTACCTCATCACTCTGTGGTCTTCTCATTGTGCTGCCAACTCACCAATATGTCACTGGGCCACTTTGTGGTCTCCTCATGCTTCTTCCACCTCACCACTTTGTGGTCTCCTCATGCTGCTTCCAGCTCCCCACTATGTCACTGGGTCACTCTGTGGTTGCTACAGGGCGCCGCTTTTTAGGCTGCACCCTTGTCTCCATGGCAGCAGGCGGGCAGCAAGGGAGTCGAGCACCAATAATAATGATCGGTGCTCGGCTGAGTTGGGCTGCTGTGAGTCACATGATGCTGGCCTTGTCATGTCACTCACCAGCTAGGCCTATTTAAACAGGCAGCCTGCTGGCCACAGGTTGCCTGTGACTAAGGTGCTTCTTGGAATATCCTTGGTGATAGTAAGCAGTATAAGGAGACCACAGAGTGGTGAAGTGGCAGAAGCATGAGGAGACCACTGTCACAAGTAGGGGGAGGGAAGTGACCAACTGACTACACCCACACCTCTGTCCCTGCCTACTTGCACTTATCCGTCCAGCTCACCACTATGTCACTGTGCCACTCTGTGGTGTCCTCATGCTGCTGCCAGATCACTATGTCATTGGGCCACTCTGTGGTCCCCTCATGCTGCTGCCACCTTACCACCCTGTTGTCTCCTTATACTGCTGCCACCTCAACACTATGCCATTTGTCTTCTCAGTGTTCTCATGGTTCCGAACCAAGACAAACACAGGGAGAACATACAAACTCCATTCAGATGTTGTCCTTGCTTTGGATTCAAACCTAGGACCTCAGAACTTACCATTGAGCTAACTGTGGAAATATCCAATTTTAAGTCAGCACTTATTGTTACACCTTAGACCCAAAATGTTGACATTTACATTTCTGCTTTTAATATATATATTAACCCTTTAATGCAAAATCACGTACATTTACATTTAAGGTGTTGTATGGAACGTGCTGAGCTTGTGCCATACACAGCAGGTGTCTCAGACTGGAAAGTATTTATAATTGGTCGAGAGACCTTATAGCGTTTTTTGCACTCTCACTGACTAGACTCTAAAATTTCAAATCTTTTTTTCTATCTTCTCTAAAACACAAACATAAGAACTGGACAAGTGAAGTTAAAATTTTTCAGGGTACATCAAAAAAGGAAAAATGTATCGGAAAATGTATTAGTCATCAGCATCCAGCTACATGACTTAGCAGTATTAGCTCAGTTTCTAGGGTCTATCACCCATTTATTCTTTATTTAATTTGCTTTTTGTACTGAGTGTCTGCTAGCTAGATTGGATACGTGAGAGAGAAGGTATAAGATCACTAGCACCCAGCTATATGGCCACACGCTGGGCTGTGATCTATAGAGGGGAGATACACTCCCTTTCATTCATTCCTTGATTCATGCATTCACTAACTTAGCTCTAGCTAGCTTAGATTTCCCAATTATGGGATCCTCTTCTGACTGTCCCTGAGAGCTAAAAGTCACACACACACACACATATCAATCCCTGTATCCGAACATGTTTCGCCAAGCATTCGGCGTCTTCAGGGGAAATAGTTACAAGTAAGTGTGTTGGGGGCGGGGATTATCTATGAAACCTTCGGTACTACTAGGACCTGCGTGATTCCCCAATAGTAGTCCTTCCCATTTTATTGATTTCCCACACTCTAATCTGGTGCATACTTGCCGTTCTACGTCTATCATCTTGTCATAATGACGTGTAGTGATGCTGTTGGGAGGGAGGGGGGAAGAAGATCGCGCAGGCGCTGGCACTTAGAACAATTTCTCCCACTCCTCTCCTTACTTAGTTAGTACAGTATTTTCGAAAGGCTGTGCATGCGCCCGCACTTAGAAAGGTTTAAAGTTTATTGCATTTTTGTAATCTATATGTTAAAGTTGGCATAAACATTAACCTAAAAAGATTAGAATAGTAAATCTATACAGTCCAAGGAACAGGATAAAGGGGATCATTGCAATACTCTATAGATTTAGGAACATGATATTCTTTGAAGCTGCTCACCTTGTCCTCAGGACCTGTATGGCTTCTTCATAAGTTTCTTGAGATCTGATGTGACAGCCGTGTGAGAGGGTATTTGACTTCAACCCACACTTTTAAAATCGTACTAAAATACAAAATGACTAAAGTGATAATGAATAAATAGCATAATGCTGAGGTAAAGAGAATAGATGGTAAATTATAAAAGCAAAACACTCCGTAATAAGGGAGGGTAACTCTAATTGTTTTTGCCCTTGACATATATGTTGATAATCTAGAGATGTGAATATTGATACATGGTACCATCATCAGATGATTATCTCCTGGCTGCTTTTATATAGGCACCGGTGGATATATCGATATCTAAGAGTTATCTGGCTATTACCTAATTGAAGATTGCCTCGATCCCTACAGGGTTAAGGAGGAAGTCACTGATGATTACACTTAAAAAAAGAATGTGACTATTACTAATAACTGCAGTCAGGATTTGTTGATTGAGTTTAGATGACGTAAACTTAATGATGAGCATTAGTAGTCTAATTAAGGGCTCACTTACGTACAAGGTAATGCTCTATAGTGATTAATATTCTGCATTATAACAATGACTACAACAGAACATCATTTGGCTGTGTCCAGCAGCGTCATATGATGATCCCTAATTGCAGTATCAGGTGCTTTAAGGTTAACATCTTAAGCTGGTAGAATAAGGGCAGTGGCATTTCTGCCATACAGACAAAGAATATGGCAGTGGGAGCAGTGAACTACTGTTTGCCATGACAGTGTCATAACCTGCAGGTGCCACCAGGGGGAACACTCGACATGCAGATTTATACAGTTAAAAGGGTCACTGATTTTTCAAAAAACTTTGGCTATGTTAGAGACTCTTGGTAAAAGCTGACTCTCATTCAGAAATATACTTCAAGTGTACATTGTCCACATAACAGGTCTTTACGGTACCCTGCGTATGATTGAGAGAAAATTGTTGCCTCTCCAAAATAAATTTTTGGAGAATTGAGCTCCTCCTACCTGGCGGGAAATTCAACTCCAAGTAGGAGCTCCTAGAACTTGAACTTACACATTCAAGTCGCCAACTGTCAACTATCACTCACAATAGCTGGAAAACCATCAGTTGGGAACCTAGAGCACATACTGAAGATGCTTCCTTGATTCATTGCTGTTACTCTATATCTTTTTCTTTACTGCTATATTCACACTCTAGACACCACCTTAACTCCCCCATCAGATCCTCATGTGAAAAGTCAACAAAAATGTAATCATCTACATTAAGGATTTTACATCTAATATCTTTCTTCCTGTCCCCTTTAAATTAGGTTATTAGACATCTTAAAATAAAACTGATAGCTATGAACCATATTACACTAGGGAAATGCTCATTTCTGTGGGTGGATCATGAATCAGGGCTATGTAATTAAGGAATATCTCCAAGTTAATGTGTGAAGCAGCAAAAATACTTTCCACTTGTATCACATAAACGTATCTGCTGTCATGGCAGCCAAAAACAAGAAAGAAGACTATGAGGAGGAAAGAATGTCTTTTATGTTGTTTCAGAGCTGAAAAGTTTTCCTGGGGTTTCTTGGGCCACCGGAGGAGATGATTCTGATGTCCATCCTCCATCTTTACAACACATGTGCTTTTCATTGCATTTAAACTTAGCTTCTATCATTATACACCTGCAGCAAGCACAAGAGGAGCCGATTTAGAGGATGGGAGTGGTAGTGGTCCTGATGAAGTGCTGTGTCACGGTGTACTCCCTCAGGGCTGAGGTTTGGAGCAGTGAATAAGTGACGTAAAGGAACCAGTCAGAGATTATTGAACAAAGAACATGTTTCATTACTGAGTGCAAAAAAAACTAAACAAATAGCAGCACATCCAGCAACAGTTTGCACAAAGTACAATCTCTCCTCCCAGGTAATGAGGTACAATGGCTGTCAATGTGGCAGAATATGACACTCAGAAGTTTGCTGACTGACAATGTCTCTCTACTGATTCCTTTCCCTACGGCTGTGTTCTGGCACCTCTGGCTGCAGGTGTCCACTGTATGATGCAGATCTTTAGCTATGCCTCTCCTGGACTGCGGTAATGGTGTCTTAGCTAGTGATGAGCGAGATCCAAAGTATTCGGGTGTTCGGGCCGAACACATTGCTATGTTTGTGTGCTCGGCTGAGCACCCAAGTATATTGGAAGTCAAGAGGAGACAACCATGCACCCTCTGCTCTGAAGAGGGGAGGGTGCCTGGTCCATTGGAAAATGTCAGAAAGTGACAGAAACACCACCGAAATGGATGGGGAACAGCATGGGGACGATGGCTGGATGCATCTTGGACTCCCAGGTCGCTGCTGTGAACTATGTTGTCCGAGTTGTACGCCACTTTTAAAGACTGACAAAAATACGCACAAAACCCCCCAAAAAAAAAAAAATCACAGAAAAAACTGTTAGGAAACATTCTTTGCTGTATATTCAATTGTATATAAAGTACAAGTGCTTCAAAAAAGTACAAGCACGATGCACTCCGAAACAGCCTGTATATCACATAAAGGATGGGCTCATTCACATTGTGGTACAATTGTTCAGGTAGTGGGACTCCTACACTCATAAAGCCTATGCACTAAGTGAAAGGGCTGCCAAAAATTACAAGGAACTGACACTGCAATACACCCATTGTTGCACATAAAATAGGGCATCATACACACCCTTGAAAAATTATCATTGATTGCCTGCCGGTGACCTTCCAAAACATTAAGGGTGAGGGCCTGCTGCTGACCATTGAAAAAATCATGGGTGAGTGCCTGCTGCTGGGCTGACCCTGTAAAATATTGTACGTGAGGGCCTGCTGCTGAGCTGACCCTGTAAAATATTGTAGTTGAGGGAATGCATGTGAGCTGACCCTCCCTGAAGAGGGACATGAGGAGATCTTGTGCACTGATCCCCAAACTCTTCAGCATCCACAGTCAGAAGAAGATGATGGGGGGAATGGCAATTAGTGTTTCACTTGGTGGATGATGCGGATGAGACACAGTTGTCAATGAATGAGGGTCTTGTTAGGTCAACACAAGTCAGGAGTATGACCAGAGTGAGGAAGTGGAAGAAGAGATGGGGATGATGACATTACTCTACTGTCCCAACCTGGAAAGGTGGCAAGCCAAGTTAGGACAGCAGGACAGGGGGGGGATCCATAGCACCGCAACAGGCTGGGAGAGGCTGTGGGATGGCAAAAGGGAGAAGGCGAGCCACACCAAATAGGCCCGCAACTGTTCCCCCTTGTGGAAATCTCTCTTTCCAAGGGGTAGGTGTTAGGCAGTCTGGCGCTTTTTTGAGGAAAGTGGGGACAATAAAGAATTGTAATTTGCTAACTGTAACTGTGCTATACCAAAATAAGAACTCATACATAAACAAATAAGAATAACATATCTTACATCCTATTCATTAACTCTAACTCAAACCATAACAATAAAAACTAAAACCCGGGAACATAGTGGGGGAAGACAGTACACTGGAGGGTAAATCAGTAGGGGTTGTGAACACTAGTAGCAACCTCACCACTACCGGCATGATCCGCCACATGGCATCAAAGTACCCTAACAGGTGGCCTGAACCCCTGGGTCCACAATCAGTGTCTGTAGGTCACACCACTGCCTTCTCTTCCTCCCCTGTGTTACGTGCTGGGTTGGCCAATCCTCTGTCCTAGACGCAGGCCTGGATTACTCTCGCCCTGCAGCTGGGCCTTCGCAAGCACCATCAGCTAGCACACTCACTTCTGTGTCCAAGTACAGCGTACAAAAGTCTATCCTTACCCCAGGCCATTGAACGTAAGCGCAAATACCCATCCACCCACCCACAGGCCATAGCACTAAATGCGCACTTTTCACAATTTGTGGCCCTGGAAATGTTGCCATTTAGGCCTGTGAACACTGAGGCGGCCTTCCTTCGTTATTCAGTCCCCAGCCTCCCCAATGCAAACTCAGAATTCTCATCTTGCAGCAGCAGTCAACCATCAGTCAGTAGCTGGAAGCATTGTAGCATGGCAGTGGGGAAGCGGCAACAGGCCGTGCTGAAACTCATTTGCTTGGGCGACAAGCAGAGCTGTGGCAGGGTATACGGGATCGGGTTGGTTGTGTCTGATAATGGCCATAACTTGTTGGCAGCTTTGTAGCTCGTCAAGCTCACACACATGGCAATCATACAGCATATATGTACTATGCACAAAAACCAAACCAAATTTATACATTAATATATATAAAGACATAACACACGAGAGTGGAGGTAAACTAATGGCATGGCCTGTTTAAGAACTCATAAATAACCAAGTAACCATAACATATTTTACAGCGTAGTCATAAACTCAAACCATAACAATAAAAAATCAAACACTGGAACATAACAGGCCCAGCCCTCACCGGGCAGAATGACAACTCTGCCCAGTGAACACAGCAAAAGGTCTGGAAATTGTCCCTCAAAAACCTGTCATAATAATATAATCAATCACTGGGCAGAAAACAACCTCTTCCCAGTGAAGAAGGCAAACTTTTAAATGGGACTATTGCTGATATGGCCATGTGGATCCCTACTTAATGTCCGGGATCCGGCCATACCATGCCTAGCCCACGTGTTCTCAACTTTATCCAAACCTACCACGATTTTCCTGAGTAACAGGTGAGGGTGCGCCCTGTGTGTGCCCATTTCAGAAAGTCTTCTACAGCTGCCGACAGTCTGGCAACGCTGCTGCAGTGCTTGTATTTGCCAGCTAGCCGACTGTTGTGCGACGTGAGCACACGCTGGAATTCCACATTACACATGTTGGCCATGGTTTGTGAGCAGCAGAAGGCAGTAGTGGAATACCAGCTGCAACATGGTCTAGTATGGCTGATCTCTGTGAGGTTTTACGCAACTTTGAAGGATAAACACAGATGGTGAGTGGCGATGGCGCTATTATTAGCCTAACCATCCCACTGCTGTGTCTACTGAAACTCTGGCTGCTAACAATGAAGACGGACGCTTTACATGTGGAAGAGGTGGAACTAGGGGGAAGACATTACACAGGGCGATAGCCAGACCACCCTCAGTTCGTCTTGTAAGTGTGAATTGGATGATGATGAGGAGGAGGAGTAGCAAGAGACGGATGCCTCTGCTACAGAAGGTAATAACCATGGCAGGTTTATTCCATCTGTTCAGCATAGATGGGCAGGAGAGGAGGAAGAGGATAAGGAGAATGAGAGTCATCCTCCTGATGAGGACAGCAAAGTTTTGTCTGTTGGGACTCTGATACACATGGCTAACTTTATGTTATGCTGCCTTTCCTATTACCCTCGCATTCTACGCATTTTGCACAACAGCTATTACTGGTTGTTCAGTTCACCCTTCTCGACCCCCGCTAAATTAAAACAGGTATTTGGGATGCTCACACTTTACGCAGGAGATGTAGCCCTGATAATGTCACAGAGTAGCATACACCATCTTCGTATAGTATATGTCAGTGATATGTATGAAATGCAAACACACTAGTTGTTGCACAAAATGTTGCACTAAATGTTGCACAAATAATGTACATTTCCCCAAAACACACAGTTTTCAACAGTTATACAGTATTTGACACAGAGAGACACACTCTGTGGACACTAGATGTTGCAAAAATAACGTAAATTTCTCCAAAATACACTGGTTTCACCAGTGGTACAGTATTTGACACAGAGAGGCACACGCTGTGGACAGTAGATGTTGCACAAATAATGTACATTTCCCCAAAATACACAGGTTTCACCTGTGGTACAGTATTTGACACAGAGAGGCACACGCTGTGGACACTAAATGTTGCACAAATAATGTACATTTCCCCAAAATACACTGGTTTTACCTGTGGTACAGTATTTGACACAGAGAGAGACACACGCTGTGGACAGTAGATGTTGCACAAATAATGCATATTTCCCCAAAATACACTGTTTTAAACAGTTATACAGTATTTGACACTGAGAGGCATACGCTGTGGACACTAAATGTTGCACAAATAATGTAAATTTCCCCAAAATACACTGGTTTCACCTGTGGTACAGTATTTGAAACAGAGATGCACACGCTGTGGACACTTAATGTTGCACAAAAAATATACATTTCTGCAAAATACACTGTTTTCAACTTCTATACAATATTTGACACAGAGAGGCACACGCTGTGGACAATAAATGTTGCACAAATAATGTACATTTCCCCAAAATACACTGGTTTCAACTGCTATACAATATTTGACACAGAGAGGCACACACTGTGGACACTAAATGTTGCACAAATAAAGTAAATTTCCCCAAAATACACTGGTTTCACCTGTGGTACAGTATTTGACACAGAGAGGCTCACGCTGTGGACACTAGATTAGGCCCAGATTATTTAGATTTGCGAATCAGACACTCTTTTCGGATTATGGACAGTATATGTCCCATAAAACCACAGAATATGGACACTATATTAGATCCAGATTGTTGCAACTTGAAATACAGACACTTTTTTGTATGCCAGATGGTATATGTCGCATAAACTCACAGAATAGACACCATATTATGCCCAGATTAATGTAATTTTAGATACAGAAACTGTTTTAAGATGCCGGACACTATCTGTCACATAAACCCCCAGAATATGGACAGTATATTATGCCCAGATTAATGTAATTTGAAATATATAAACTGTTTGGGGAATCCGGACAGTATATGTAACATAAATCCACAGAATATGGACACTATTAGACCCAGATTAATAGAATTTGTTCTGCAGACACTGTTTACTGATGTAGTACTGTACTTTTTACACAAAGCCCCACACTATGGTCACTATGAGCCAGATTATTAAAAACACAGTATGTGGATGATGTACACGATATGTCACTAATAGGTCCACAATAAAAATCTGTCCCTTTCTTAGCACCGATGTCCCTGACACTGCTGTTAAATATATTATTGATCTGAAACACACACACACACAGTAGTCCTTAACAGGACTTTTGGATCTTTGAAAAGCTTTCTCCAACTAAAGTCGCTGAAATTCGCTCCCTACTCTGTCTTTCCCTTCCTACCCGATGCTCTCCCTGACTATGACTGATCCGAGCAGTTTCATCGGGTGCTATATAACCTCGGATGACGCATTCCGTCTAGCCAATCACTGTAATGCCAGAAGCTAACATGGCTACTGGCATTACAGTCAGGGCAGTACTTACCTGCACCTTTATTGGCTGCTTAAAACCCGCAAAATGTGAGGGGCGGAGAGTCCAGTATTTTGCTCGATCAAATGCAGTAGTCGGCCAAGTACCGCCATGTGCCGTGCATAGCAAACCGGTACTCGGCCGAGCATGCTCGCTTATCACTAGTATTAGCGTGTTTCCCCTTACTTTGCAGTCGAGTCTGTATAGCTTGATTGCGTGATCATTCTGCTGCCACAAACCTGCCATAGTTTACAAGACTTCTGTAGTCTACGACCCTGCAGGCTCACCGAAGTAGCGATGCTTCCAGATGAGCTGACTTTGAGGTCCTCATGGCCTGAAGAAGTGGAAGCTGGATTGCATGCTCCCTCACTTGTCACTCACGTCTTTCTAACTCTCTAACTAGCTCTACTAATCATTGCCTAAATGCACTGGTACAGTACATCTTTATATTAACATTCTGATGCTGTTGTGTAGTGAGCCCTTAAGGAGCTGGAGTGGAGGATGGGACTGGTAGTGGCTCTAACTAGTGTTGAGCGAACAGTTTGAGCATAGTTCGGGTTCGTACCGAATTTTGGGGTGTTCGGGACACGGACCCGAACCCGAACATTTTCAAAAAGTTCGGGTTCAGGTCCGTTCTTCGTCAATTTCTTCCCGCTTTCTGAAGGGCTGCACAGCAGCCAATCAGCTAGCGTTTTACTTCTTGCCCTAAGAGCCCATCACAGCTATGCCTACTAATGGCATGGCTGTGATTGGCCAAGTGCAGCATTTGACCCAGCCTCTATTTAAGCTGGAGTCACGTAGCGCCGCACGTCACACTGCTTTGATTAGTGTAGGGAGAGGACGCAGCTTCTGTGAGGGCGAGATTAGGCAGGGAAAAGTCAGCATTAGCACCTAATGAAGTGATCGATCTACAGCTGTGAATGATTCAACTTCTGCTAGTTAATTGCTCACTGGTTTTTAGGCTGCACAGAGCGTTTTTCTGTAACTTTTTTTCTGGGGTGATCGGCGGACATTTTGCGACTTGTGGTGCACCAGAACAAGCTGCCACCAAGTCCATCAATCCATTAATACTAGTTTTTTTTTTGTTTTTTTTTGCTATATCCTACATCAGGGGCTTGGCTGTGCTTATTGTCACCCCTAGAAACTCAGGATAGCAATTTCTATATTTTATTAAGGGGTTAAATACAATTGCCAAAATACCAATCCCCTAAATCTGGTGTTCCAGCTTTGGCTAGCCAAGTATAATACTGTCTTCTGTCTGGCAAAGGATAGATTATTTTCTGTGGTGAAATTCAATTGCCAAAATAGCAATCCCCTAAATCTGGTGTCCCAGCACTGGCTGGCAAAGTATAATAGTGTCCGCCAAAACATATATTTTGTTCTGGGGTGAAATTCAATTGCCAAAATATCAATACCCTGAATCTGGTGTTCCAGCTGTTGCAGGCCAAGTGTTAATCTGTCCATAAAAGGGTATATTTTGTTCTGGGGTGAAATTCAATTGCCAAAATAGCAATACCATAAATCTGGTGTCACAGCTGTTGCAGGCCAAGTGTTAATCTGTCCGTAAAAGGGTATATTACACTCAAGGTGTATATACAAGTGCTGAGAGGGTCATCCTCATTAACTTCACACTCTACCGGGCATCTCCCATTGTATTTCTGTCCGTCAAAGGGTACTGTATATTACACAAAGTGTTAAAATACAATTGCTGAAGGCATAATCCTACATATTTTTATTCACGCTACTGTGTATCTCCAAGTGTAAATCTGTCCATAAAAGGATACCTTTCATCCAGGGCCTAAATACTTGTCCTAAAAGAGATTTGCCCCTAAATCAGTAGTTACTGCTGTGCCTAGATTAGTGTAATACGCTACATAAATAAATAGGCAGATAGTGTTAGGTGCCTGTAAAAATAGGCCTGAATTTGAAATCAATACATTGGTTCAAATATTTTCCTCTTATTGTGGTGCTTGGTGAACGGTAACAATGAGGAAAACATCTAGTAAGGAACGCGGACGCAGTCGTGGTGGTGTTAGTGTACCCTCTGGTGCTGGGAGAGGACGTGGCCATTCTGCCACAGCCACACGTCCTAGTGAACCAACTACCTCAAGTTCCAGTACCCACCAGAATTTACAGCGATATTTGGTGGGGCCCAATACCGTTCTAAGGATGGTAAGGCCTGAGCAGGTACAGGCACTAGTCAATTGGGTGGCTGACAGTGGATCCAACACGTTCACAACATTATCTCCCATCCAGTCTTCTGCAGAAAGCACACAGGTGGCGCCTGAAAACCAAGCCCATCAGTCTGTCACATCACCCCCATGCATATCAGGGAAACTGTCTGAGCCTCAAGTTATGCAGCAGTCTCTTATGCTGTTTGAAGACTCTGCTGGCAGGGTTTCCCAAGGGAATCCACCTAGCCCTTCCCCAGTGGTGGAAGACATAGAATGCACTGATGCACAACCACTAATGTTTCCTGATGATGAGGACATGGGAATACCACCTCATCGGAGTCTGCACGTCTCTGATGATGACGAAACACAGGTGCCAACTGCTGCGTCTTTCTGCACTGTGCAGACCGAACAGGAGGTCAGGGAGGAAAACTGTGTGGAATACGATGCAGGGGACGATGAGGTCCTAGACCCCACATGGAATGAAGGTCGTGCCACTGACTTTCATAGTTCAGAGGAAGAGGCAGTGGTGACAGCGTAGCAAAAGAGAGAGCAGCGGGCAAAAGCAGAACAGCCGCCTCCAAGAGAGATTGCCTGCTACTGGCCACCGACACCAGGGACCGAGCACCCCAAAGGCAGCTTCAAGGAGTTCCCTGGCATGGCACTTCTTTAAACAATGTGCTGACGACAAGACCTGAGTGGTTTGCACGCTGTGCCATCAGAGCCTGAGGCAAGGCATTAACGTTCTGAACCTTAGCACAACCTGCATGACCAGGCATCTACATGCAAAGAATGAACTGCAGTGGAGTAAACACCTTAAAAGCAAGGAACTCACTCTGGCTCCCCCTGCTCCGTCTTCTGCTGCTGCCTCGGCCTCTTCCTCCGCCTCGGGAGCAATGTTGGCACCTGCCGCCCACCAAACAGAGGATGTGCCACCAACAACACCACCTTCGTCACCAAGCATCTCCACCATGTCACACGGCAGCGTTCAGCTCTCCATCTCACAAACCTTGGAGAGAAAGAGTAAATTCCCACCTAGCCACCCTCGAGCCCTGGGCCTGAATGCCAGCATTTCTAAACTACTGGCCTTTGAAATGCTGTCATTCAGGCTGGTGGACACAGACAGCTTCAAACAGCTGATGTCCATGGCTGTCCCACAGTATGTTGTTCCCAGCCGCCACTACTTCTCCAAGACAGCCGTGCCTTCCCTGCACAACCAAGTATCGGATAAAATCAAGTGTGCACTGCGCAACGCCATCTGTGGCAAGGTCCACCTAACCACAGATACGTGGACCAGTAAGCACGGCCAGGGACGCTATATCTCCCTAACTGCACACTGGGTAAATGTAGTGGCGGCTGGGCCGCAGGCGGAGAGTTCCTTGGTGCACGTCCTTCCGCCGCCAAGGATCGCAGGGCATCATTCTTTGCCTCCTGTAGCCTCCTCCTCCTACTCGGCTTCCTCCTCCTCTGCTTCCACCAGCTCATCCAGTCAGCCACACACCTTCACCACAGCCCGGGGTAAACGTCAGCAGGCCATTCTGAAACTCATAGTTTGGGGGACAGGCCCCACACCGCGCAGGAGTTGTGGCGGGGTATTGAACAACAGACCGACGAGTGGTTTCTGCTGGTGGGCCTCAAGCCCGGCCTGGTGGTGTGTGATAATGGGCGAAATCTCGTCGCAGCTCTGGGACTAGCCGGTTTGACGCACATCCCTTGCCTGGCGCATGTGCTTAATTTGGTGGTGCAGAAGTTCATTCACAACTACCACAACATGTCAGAGCTGCTGAATAAAGTGCGGGCCGTGTGTACGTGCTTCCGGTGTTCCTATCCTGCAGCTGCACGCCTGTCTGCGCTACAGCGTAACTTCGGCCTTCCCGCTCATCGCCTCATATGCGATGTGCCCACCAGGTGGAACTCCACCTTGCACATGCTGGAGAGACTGTGCGAGCAGCAGCAGGCCATAGTGGAGTTTCAGCTGCAGCACGCACGGGTCAGTCGCACTGCGGAACAGCACCACTTCACCACCAATGATTGGGCCTCCATGCGAGACCTGTGTGCCCTGTTGCGCTGTTTCGAGTACTCCACCAACATGGCCAGTGGTGATGACACCGTTATCAGCGTTACAATACCACTTCTATGTCTCCTTGAGAAATGCTTAGGGCGATGATGGAAGAGGAGGTGGCCCAGGAGGAGGATGAGGGGTAATTTTAGCACTTTCAGGCCAGTCTGTTAGAAGTGGCTCAGAGGAAGGTTTTTTGCAGCAGCAGAGGCCAGGTACAAATGTGGCCAGCCAGGGCCCACTACTGGAGGACGAGGAGGATGAGGAGGAGGTGGAGGAGGATGAGAATGAAGCAGGTTCACAGCGGTGTGGCACCAGACACAGCTCAGGCCCATCACTGGTGCGTGGCTGGGGGGATACAGAGGACGATGACGATACGCCTCCCACAGAGGACAGCTTGTCCTTACCTCTGGGGACCCTGGCACACATGAGCGACTTCATGCTGCAGTGCCTGCGCAACGACAGCAGAGTTGCCCACATTTTAACGTGTGCGGACTACTGGGTTGCCAACCTGCTGGATCTCCGGTACAAAGACAATGTGCCTTACTTCCTGCACTGAAAGGGTGAAGCGTGAAAGGAAGATGCGTGAGTACAAGCGCACGCTGGTAGACGCGTCCTGAGAGCATTCCCAAATGTCACAGGGGAACAGGTGGAAGCCCAAGGCGAAGGCAGAGGAGGAGCAAGAGGTCGCCAACGTAGCTGTGTCACGGCCAGCTCCTCTGAGGGCAGTGTTAGCATGGCAGAAATGTGGAAAAGTTTTGTCTCCACACCACAGCTAACTGCACCACCACCTGATACGGAACGTGTTAACAGGAGGCAGCATTTCACTAACATGATTGAACTGTACGTCTGCACACCCCTCCACGTACTGACTGATGGTTCGGCCCCATTCAACTTCTGGGTCTCCAAATTGTCCACTTGGCCAGAGTTAGCATTTTATGCCTTGGAGGTGCTGGCCTGCCAGGCGGCCAACGTTTTGTCTGAACGTGTATTCAGCACGGCAGGGGGCGTCATTACTGATAAATGCAACCGCCTGTCCACAGCCAACGTGGACAAGCTGACGTTCATAAAAATATACCAGGCATGGATCCCACAGGACCTGTCCCTCCCTTGTGCATAATAGACATTTATAACTGCCTTCCCCTCAACCATGTATTTGTGTACTCCGGGGCACTTCTTTATTGAATCCTAATTTTTTTAACTTTACCATTATCTTGCGGTGCAACCCAAAGTTGAATAAACCTCTCCTCAATCTGGACGCCAGGGCCTAAATAACTGAAAGTGGCCTTCTCCAGTGGTGGGTGATATGACGCATGATTCCTTGCTGTGGGACCTCTCTCCTCTGTCTGGGATAAAGTTTGGGTCGAGTTCGGATCCTGAACCCAAACATTTTCGGGAAGTTCGGCCGAACTTCTCGAACCCGAACATCCAGGTCTTCGCTCATCTCTAGCTCTAACGATATACTATGTCACTGTGGTCTCCCTCAGAGCATTGCTCTCTAGGGCTGGTGCAACTAATGGAAGGTACACCTGTTCGTCACTCTGGGCACTCTCTGATGCTTTGGTTTCCTTTCTGATGGTAGTTGGGATGCCTGTGATGTTAACTGTCCACGTGGGTGCAAGGCAGGGCATGTAGTGCAATGTCCCGCATATGGTGTTTTGCAAGTCAGAGGACAAAGAATAAATGTTTCTCTTTACTGAGTGCAGGGGTAATAGTATATACAACAACGCAGTATGGAGACTGGAAAAGTGGCAAATAGAGGCACTCTTGGGATGCTATCTTGCTAAATTCTCTCTCACTAGAATTTCTGGTTGGTAACTGTAATCTGGCAATTATGGCTGTAGGTTTTTAGAGGCATGTCTGGACAGGAAGTGGTTGAGTGCGATGGGTGTCTTATCTGTATCCCTCACACGCAGCAGTCTAGTTAGCTGTACTCACAGGTTACCTTGCTATCTTCTACTCTTAGCCATGCAGATTCTAAGTTCTCTCTTTCTGTAGCAGTCTACTTTCACAGAGATCAGTTAGTCTCTGGATCCTGAGGCCTAAGGAGTAGGAGCAAATGCACTTGCTTCCTCCCTCTTCACACAGTCTAGTCTAGACTCTCTCGAAAGGTTAGCAGTGGTCTCTCCCTACATCTGATATCCTACAAGGGCTGCATGTGCCATCCATGAACACTAGTGTTGAGCGAATCGAATCATTAGGAAAAATTTGATTCACAAAAAATCTGAATTTCCTTGCGCGTCGTGGTAACAAATTTCTTTCCCCTAAAATGGTGGCTACAAGTGTTACAAAGTGAAAGTAAGAAGCCCAGGAACACACGATCACCCATCATGCCATGCAGACAACCAATCAGCAGCTATCCAGCCCCTGTAATGTCATGAGCCCTAAAACAGCCTTATCCCATGGGGTCTCCACCATTTCACTGTAAGCTGAGTATAGGGAGAGACGTGACAAGTGGTAGGAACAGTGTTTATAAAGGCTTTTCATTGTGGTATATTGGATAGGGAGAGTGCAGGGACAGTGTAGGGAGATCATAGGAAGATCTTTTCATGCTGTAGGGAGAGCATAGGGAGACTGCAGAGACAGTGCAGGGACTGTAATCTGAGGCTGAAGGGAACTATTGGAGAGCAGTTTACATCAATCCCTGTGTAGGGCACAGAGCTATCTAACTAAATAGTGTCCTCCTTGTTTAATAGATACGCAATTCTATTAGACTTTGATTCTCAAATCATGGTGGGTAAGCTGTCTACTTCTACTGTTATTGAGGTGTCCACCTTGTTTAATTGATAAGCAATTCTATTAGGCCTGGATTCTCAAATTGGGGTTAATAAGCTGTCTAATTTTACTCTTATTGGGATGTCCATCTTGTTTAATAGATAAGCAATTCTATTACGCCTTGATTCTCAAATTGGGGTGATACACCTGTCTCATTGTATTGTTTGTGCCGTGTCCACATTGTCTAATAGATAAGTAATTCTATTCGGCCCTGATTCACAATTTAGGGTGGTACACTTGTCTTATTCTACTGTACTCTATTTATAGAGTATCTACATTGATATTTAACAGCTTCTGTTAGCCAAACAGTTACTGTGATTTAATGTTACAGAGCAGTAACACTAGTTAACATGCTTTGGACAGTGCAAATAAGTTGATTCTTTAAGTTCTTTTAAAATAATTGTCGTTTTTTGTCTGTTAGCTAATAATTTAGCCTTTTATTAAATAAATTAGTCCAGCTCCAGTATTGCAATACCAGATGACGAACAACGTTGAGCGGGTAACCCATACCTGTCCACAAAGGATAGACACACTGCAATCTCTTCAGTGCAGCATGTGTGCAGCTGCAAACATGTAAGGGCATCACAGAACAGTTAGTGCTAAATGCCACAATGTCTACAAGGAGGTTGGACGCGGAATGCCTGGAGTCAAATAACTCTTTGTATTAGGGTTAAAACTAGTTGGGCTGAACTTGCTGGATGAATCAAGCATGGCAGCTGGATTATTGCCATACAGGAGGAGTGTTGTTGGTTATTGGAATGAACTACACAATTCACTTGACCAAAATTCATCGTAGCTAATATGATCTTTTAGTCAATGTTTGGCCGGTATTTTGCATCAGTATGAACAGAATTTGTAGCCAAAAGCAGGGGTGGGTCCAACACACAGTGAGATGCAAATAATTCCATTACATTTTATATCTGTTTTGGACCCTTTCCTGTTTTTGGCTTACAATTACTTATCAAATACTGATGAAAAACATTGACAAAATATTGACCGACTTTATGATTGCTCAAAATATAGGATTGTTTTTGTTTTATGTTCTTCTGATGGATCAGAAGAACGAAAACATAAACAGTGATGTTAACACAACCTTACTGACACTGCTGCTGCCCACCCCTCCCCACTATGTCATGGGGCCACTTTTGTCATGGTCACTGGTGCTTCTACCACCCTCTTCATTCTGTCACGAGCCACTACTGCCACTGCTGCTGTTGCTACCGTCCCCACTCTGTCATGGGGCCACTGCTTGAATCTAAAATTAGATTGCCTGAAACAGATCATCCGGTAAAAACAAAAAGATTTTCAGAAAATGGAGATACAAAAACATGATTTTTTTTCTTTCAAAAATGCTTTTATTGTGTAAAACTGAAATAAATGTAAAAAAAATTAGATATATATCGCCGCATCCGCAATGACCTGCTCTATAAAAATATCACATGAACTTCCCCCTCAGATGAATGGCGTAAAAAAAATTGCTATTTTTTTGCCACCTTACATCACAAACAGTGTAATACCAAGCAATCAAAAACATATGTACCCTAAAATAGTATTAATCAAACATCATCTCATCCTGCAAAAAAAGAGCCCATATATAAGACAATCACCTGAAAAATAAAAATTATGGCTTTCAGAAAATAGAGACACAAAAACATGATTTTTTTTCTTGCAAATATGTTTTTTTATGCAAAACTGGAATATATTTAAAAAAAGTAGACATATTAGGTATCACCAAGTCCGTAACAACCTGCTCTATAAAAATATTATATAATCTAACCCCTTAATTGAATGTCATAAAAAAAGTGCCAAAACAACCAATTTTTTTGTTACTGTGCCCCATAAAGTGTAATATTGAATGATTAAAAGAATCATATGTACCCAAAAATGGCACCACAAAAAACATCAACTTTTACCATAATAAATGAGCCCCAGTGAGGACAAGGATAACTCCACCTTTTGTCATCCTTGTCCTCCTCATCATCTTGTGATGATGATGAGCCCTTAGGGCGGCGGAGCAAGGGGACTGCCATGCTAGGGACCCTGTGGCCCACCCTAGTTTTCCGGCCCACCAGATAAGTTCACCTGAGCCCCCTGCCAGTGAACTTGGATGGTTTACCCCAGAAAATTTTCAGCCCGCGATTCCTGATTTTTTGGTCAACCAGGAATCCAGATTCCCACAGTGGGCTTCACTGAATAGGACTATTTTAGTCTTTTTTTCAGTGACCCCTTTGTGAATCTGATAGTGGAGCAAACGAATCTGTACGCCCAACAGTTCATTGCTAAACACCCGGGCTCTTTTTTGGCTAGGTCCGGTGGCTGGACGCCGGTCAGTGCAGCCGAGATGAGGACGTTTTGGGGCCTCGTGCTGCACATGGGCCTAGTCAAGAAACCTAGTGCCAGGCTGTACTGGAGTGGGGATGTTCTCTACCAGACCCCACTTTACAGTATGGCCATGACACGCTCCCAGTTTGAGGCCATGCGGAAGTGCCTGCAGATAATGCTGCATGCCTCCCCCCCCCCCCCCCGCCTATGCCCGCCTGTACAAAATCAGGGTGGTCATCGATCACTTCAGGGCCAAATTTTTGGAGGCCTGTGTACCTGAAAGGGAGGTCGCGTTTGATGAGTCTCTCATTGCTTTCAAGGGGAGACTCATTTTCCACCAGTATGTTCCCTCTAAGCGGGCGAGGTATGGCGTGAAGCTGTACATACTTTGTAAGAGTACCTCAGGGTACACTTACAAGTTTCATGTGTACAAGGGGCGAGATTCCAGTATTGAACACCAGATTGTCCCCCCACTCTGGGTTTTAGCGGGAAATGGGTGTGGGACCTTATGCACCCACTGCTAGATAAGGGTTTCCACCTGTACGTGGATAACTTTTTTACTGGTATCCCCTTGTTCAGGTCCCTCGCCGCCAGATCCACGTCCACTTGTGGGACTGTGTTAAAAAATGAACGCGGCCCCCCTACCCTCCCCCTCCAGGTACCCATCCCCAGGGGTGAGACCTGTTAAATTTTTTTTTCGTTTGTTTCAAATAATAATAGGGAGATCAATTATCCAAAACTCTTTGTTAGAAATAATAATAGGGAGATCTATTATCCAAAACTCTTTGTTAGAAATAATAATAGGGAGATCAATTATCCAAAACTCTTTGTTAGATTAATTATAACCTTCAATGCTGATTGCCATTATATAAGCATCTCACACTTTTTTAAATGCTGATAATTTCTGCCATTGGTACCTCTTGGGGTAGTGCATTTTGTAGTGACTGCTCTAACTATGAAGAATCCTTTCGTGTGTTTATGTCTGAATCATCTTTCCTTCACACATAATGAATGTCCCCTGGTCTTTTGTAAAGTGTCTGGAATGAATAAATCTTGTTCCAGTTCTTTGTATTCTCCACACATGTATTTATAAATGTAAATGAGATGATCTGTAAAAGTCCTTTTATACGGGACGACAGAGCAGCAGATTGTCGGTAAGGAACATTTCCTTCCCGACTTGCTGGTAGAGGAGACTGCTGAATTTACATGCAGCGTTTCCTCTAGAGCAGGCATGCTCAACCTGTGGCCCTCCAGCTGTTGTAAAACTACAGCTCCCACAATGCCCTGCTGTAGGCTGATAGCTGTAGGCTGTTCGGGCATGCTGGGAGTTGTAGTTTTTCAACAGCTGGAGGGCCGCAGGTTGAGCATGCCTGCTCTAGAGTATGGGTAGAAGCGATCGCTAATGCCATCACTCTTCTCCATACTGCTTTCTTGTTTGCTGGCAGCAGATCGTGTTCACACAGAACAATCTGCTGCAGGCAAACAACAATTTTTGTGTGTGCACAAACGATCGGACCACCCAATCAAGAAGCCTCTCACTCGTTCATCCGATAACCAGCAGTACATTTACACTGCCAAATATGAACGCTCGTTAGCAATTATCTTTGGAATTCTTGGCCCTTGTAAAGTTGACCAAGACCAATTTTTTAAGCTTGTCATTATAAGAGACGTCATCTTGCCATTGTTCAACGAGTTAAAGGGGTTATCCAAATTCTAAAAGATCCTGCTCCCAACAACCACGTCGCTCAAGATCCCTGCACGCCCGCTGCTGCATCTCCCTGGTGCTCGGATCAAACCAACCGGCGACAGGGAAGGGGGGTTGAAGCAGCCAATAGTTGGCCGCCATGGGATCCCCATCGCAACCTGCTATTGGCTGCACCCCACCCATCGCTCGGATTAAAACATCCGGCAATGGGTGGGGTGCAGCCAATAGCAGGGGAGATGCAGGGTGGCCGTGCAGGGATCTTAAGCGAAGTGGGTGCCAGGAAGCAGGTAAGTATAATGTACTGTATACGAGGGGCCCGGGCATTGTTTCTTTTTAATTAAATTTGGATAACCCCTTTAAGAAACCAGATGTGGATCATTATATCTGAATGTTAAGTCTCATTTTTATTTTGGGTTTTACTGGAAAACATGGACTTTAGAGATTGTTTGATCAGGACAACAATTTAGCACAACAGGGTTAACTGACAACCCTTTGAATTCTTCACAGTACTACATCCTGATGTCTGCTTTCTGACTATACTGACTATACTCAAGTTTGTTCTATTGTACTGCATATCCAGGGCTGTCTGATCTCCTGAGCTCTGGCTTGGTTAGCTATGCTCTGGTATTTACTGTTTATTGCCCCACACATCCCTATATTAACATTCTGATGTTGTTGCCTTCAGCAGTCATATCGTCAACTCATTTTCATGTTTTCTGGTTACAATTCCACAAGATGTTAATTGAGGTAATTAAACACCAGCACAATTTAGATCATCAGAGTCTGGGCCTGGGTACCTTTAACTAAACGTAGTTATGTAAAAGGGGGTCCAATACAGTAGGCCAGTTATGCTGCCTGGTGCATTTTTTTCTTTAGGTACAGCAGAAACCACATCATAACATCTCTGGTCAACAGAGGTAAGTTGTAAGTTTGAAGCCAACTCTGCTGCTTACATATGCATGATTGGGATAGCCTACAGACTATGCCTTTGAGAACCTAGTACGTTCTTTGTGGTAGATTGGTAGTTGTCTTACATTAAGCTTTTATTTTTCTCATTCATGTCTATTAACTTGAGGAAACAGACAAAAGATTTAACAAAACTAGAAAACCAAGTCAAGCCTGGCACTCTTCTCTAGATGCCAGTATGCATTGATTTATTTTAATGTGGAACTTGTGAAATACGGCGGCCATCTTGGATTCTGCCATTTACCAGCGTGCTTAGTGCAGGGAGAGACGTGTCTGCAGGCGCTAGGGACAGTGATAGGAAAGACTTGATTGTGGTAAAAAAATTAAAAATTTACAAGTGCAGGGAAAGATTACTCAAGGTGTAGGAAAAAGGATAGGGAGGAATCATTGCACTGCATATATGTTGAACAGGGTTCAGTAGGGGAGTTTACAAACTGGGTAATAGGAACAATCCTATTACACCTTGCTGCACTGACTGGGGATCCAAATTGCCATTATACAGCTCTGTAATTCCAGCAAACCTGGGTTTATTACAAGGAAATATTTCTAGTTTTCATTTGCCCTTGTGCGGTACAGTTATATATTCTAAAGCATTTTTTGGCTTGTATTAGTGAGAAAAAAGGGCTTATTAGCTGTTGTGTGGTGAAGGGTGAAAATTGCAGCCTTTTCTGTCGTGCATTAGTTGAAAAAGGAAAAATATCTTTGCTGCTCAGCGGTGCAGTTAAGTCTTTTGAAGACCTTTTTTGCGTGTATTAGTGGAAAAAGGAAAAAAATATTTGCCGCTCAGCAGTGCAGTTTTGTTTTTAAGGCCTGTTTTCCATGTATTAGTGGAAAAAGGAAAAATATATTTGCCGCTCTGTGGTGCAGTTATCTGTTCTTAAGCCCTTTTTTCCATGTATTATTGGAAAAAGAAATAATATCTTTGCCACTTAGCGGTGCAGTGATATATTCGGAAGCCCTGTATGCTGCGTATTAGTGGCAAAATAAAAATATATTCGCTGTCCAGCGTTGCATATATCTGTTAAAAATCCTGATGTGTAAAAGTAGAACAAAATTTGGGCCTAATTGACGTCCTGCGGTGCAGTGATATATTCTGAAGCCCTGTTTGCAGTGTATTAGTGGCAAAATAAAAATATATTCGCTGTCCAGCGTTGCATATATCTGTTAAAAATCCTGATGTGTAAAAGTAGAACAAAATGTGGGCCTAATTGACGTTCTGCGGTGCAGTGATATATTCTGAAGCCCAGTTTGCCATGTATTACTTTCAAAATAAAAATATTTTCGCCGTTCAGCGTTGCACTTATCTGTTGAAAATGCTTTTGTGTTGGGTTAAAGTAGAAAAAAATGAGGGCCTAATTGCCGTTCAGCGGTGCAGTTATATATTCTAAAGCTTTTTTTGCGGTATGGACCAAATTACGTAGTGGTAAAATTTTTTATATGAAACAGGCTTTTTGGGGGAAAATTGATAGGTTATTGTAGACTTTGTTCTGTATGAACCAACGTTATATGGTGAAAAGCCATTAGTGTAGTGTAAACATGGGAAAAAATTTACTTGGGAAAATTGATTGGTGATTGTAGACTTTGTTCTGTATGAACCAACGTTATATGGTGAAAAGCCATTAGTGTAGTGTAGCCTTTAGTGTGACTTTGTTCGCCCAGAGATACCAGGTGCAGAACAGCGTGAGAGTGGTGAGAGGGGTCGCACATGGCTTGCACACACTACATGCCTCCAACATAATTCTTGGATCTCTACATGAAAATAATGTATTTGCTGTAAATCGCGAGAGGGGCATAGTTGGAGACATTGACTTCACAGGAGATATAGAGCAGCGGAGTTTAGCCACCTCTATTTGCTTCCCGCTGCTTACTGCTCCTGAATTAAAATTGGGGCAACCAGCTTCAGTTTCCTCTTCTGTGTATGCCTACAGAGTCTTTTTGTTATGGCGTTGCACAGGGAGCAAGAATGTTACGCACAATTCTGATGGAACTCCTGATCTTAAGAAACTGTACTTGGACTCAAAAGCAGGGGCTCTCCTGTCATGTCTTGTGTGCTGTGGAGATCGAATGCAGACGGAGCAGATAAAAACACATGAATATTTTCAACTTACTGAAGCTGCTTGATTTAACCCCTTAAGGACCAGCGCCGTACATGTACGGATGGCTGATCGGGTGGGTGCAGGAGCTGCGCCTGCCCGATCAGCGCAGGGGTCCGGCAATCACTTATAACATGAATATTTTCAACTTGCTGAAGTTGCTTGATTTAATTGTGAATAGATGGTAAAGGCAAAGTCTGCTGGTGTGTTTCATCAGCGTCTTCATTATGTTTGCTGCTGGACCCACGGCGAAGAATTCGCTCCATACAGCAAAAGGAGATCTACAATCACCCATTCATTTTCCAGAAAAAAAAGCCTGCTTCACAAAAAAAAAATCAACAATGAAAGGATAATGGGATTTGGGTCATTCGGTTATTGTTCTAATGGCTCAGAGGAAGGGCAAAATAATCAGTAACATCAACACAAACTTACTGCTGACACCCTCTCCACTCTGTCGGGGGCTCTACTTGTATAAGCATTTAATAGAACAAGTTCTGTTTATATCTATGTGGAATCAGCTGACGACAGTGTAAAGGGAGTGCGCTTCTTTTTAATGTTAATATTGACCTGTAAGGCTGAGTTCACACTTGAGTTATTTGGTCAGTTTTGGCCCCCTGACTGCCCAAATAAGTGAAGTGTGCAGTGATTCTAAGAGCGAAGCCTATCAGTTGCATATCATACGGACTTACAGTATTATTTTACTACCAGAGCAGACTCCCTATGCGTGTTGCTGCAAGGCCCTATGCGTGTTGCTGCAAGGCACAGTGTTGTACACCACTATAATGGCTCTGTGCAGCCAGGAAATAGCAGTTTTTTAAAGAAACAATTTATTTGGATCAAAAAAATTTGCCGAATTTCGCTTATCTCTAGTACCAGCATTCAAATACATCCTGCTCATTATCAGAGTGATTCCAATAATAACATAGCTTCTGACAATGTAATATTATAATCGCTAAATGTCTTCAAGGTGGATGTTCGCCAATTTTGCTCTTGGGCTTTTTACATATTGAAATTTTCTTGCACTATAGAGGCTTAATCAAGCTATTTCCTGGGAAGCAATTTCCCTGTTCTCACACTATTTGTTACACCTGATGTGGCAATGTTTAGATAACCCACTATTAGACGTATGCACAGCGGAAGGAATATGAGTGGCTGTTCAGTAGAGCTTACAGCTTAATCTACCATTGTCATGTACAATGAATTACTGACATTGAAGTTGAGTCCACATATTAAACGTCTCCACTTATTGAAGATCTCTAAACAACGAGCATCTAATAGGTGGCCAGAGGGGGCAGTTTAATTATTATTTTGGCAAATTATCAATTTTGGTAAAAATGAGAAGATCAGCCTGAGAGCAATAGTAAGAAGGCCAGTAAGTATAGCTATAGTATTTAGGCATAGGACAATGTCAATCTTGACTCAACTGGAAGCCACTAGATGTTCTTTTAGATGACTGTCCCATCAATGATTGAGACCTTTCAACCAACAAACATTCATTTTGGTGGAAATTGTCCATTTAGATGAATGCTTGTGCTAATGTGTTTGGCCAGCTTTAGTCTGAAAGCAATAGTAAGAAGGCCTGGAAGAATAACTTTTAGGCCTTCTAATATTTAGGCATAGGACAATGTAATGCTTGACTTAAATGGAAGCCACTAGACTTTATTTCAGACTGTGCCATTAATGATTGAGACCTGCTGAGCCTTAAATGCTAGTTCTAGGATAACAACCCTTCTTGGTCTATAGTTGTTCGTAATGAAATGAGTTGTGGAAGATTTTTTTAAAAAATGGCTGCTTTTCCTCCAGAAACATTCACATGGGTGGGTGTTTGTAACACAACATACAGTCTAAGGATACATGCACACGACCGTTGGTGTTTTGCGGTCCGCAAATCGCGGATCCGCAAAACACGGAAGCTGATCCGCGTTCCGTTCCGCAAAATGCGGAACGGAACGCGGCCCATTATAGAAATGCCTATTCTTGTCCGCAAAATGGACAAGAATAGGACATGCTATATTTTTTTTGCGGGGGCATGGAACGGAACAACGGATGCGGACAGCACACGGAGTGCTGTCCGCATCTTTTGCGGCCCCATTGAAATGAATGGGTCCGCGGCCGAGCCGCAAAATATGCGGCTCGGACGCGGACCCGAACAACGGTCGTGGGCATGGGGCCTTAGGCTATATGCACACGACAGTGTTTTTTCTCGGCTTCCGTTCCGTTTTTTTTGCGGATCCCATTCATTTCTATGAATCCGCAAAAAAAACTGATGCCTCTTCCGTTTCCTGTCCGCATTCCGCATTTCACGTCCGCAAAAAAAATATGGCATGTCCTATTCTTGTCCGCAAAAAACGGTTTGCGGACCCATAGAAGTCAATGGGTCCGCAAAAAAACGGAAGCCACACTGAAGCCTTCCGTTTTCCATCCGCATTTTTTTTGCGGATGGTTGCTTGGTAACCAGTGAACTTGGCCAGGAAGTGTAAAAACTAGTTTGGACCAGACAGGAGTGTGTGCCAAGCTGTGAGGTGAAGTGTGTCTGGAAAAATGCCCCGCTGGGATACTGAAAAGCTGATAACTTTGGTCCAGGACCACCCTGAGTTGTGGGACACTCGGACGAATCAGTATCATGATGAGGTCAAGAAAGATGCAGCGTGGGAAAAAGTGGCCCGAAGGCTGAAGCCACCAAACAATCAGAGCAGCAGGATATATAGATGGATCCAGGGTGGGGATATGTAAATTTTACTTTGGCCATCCTTCCGTTTTTTTCACGTAACACGGACCACAAAAAAACGGAAGCCACACGGAAACCACACGGAAAGAAATGCGGACACACGGCACGGATGCGGATGAGAAAAAAAACGGAACACGGTAGCCAGTTTTGCGGACCGCAAAAAAACACTGTCGTGTGCATATAGCCTAATAGAAAGTTTCTCAACTCGTTATTATGAGAGTACTTCCCAACACAGTCTGTGTGAAACCTCAAAATGTAATGTATTGCATAGCCATAGGTTACATAAAGACACAGATCCATTAAGTTCAATTAAGTTCAAGTTATCCCATAGGGGATAAGTTGCCAGTTTTATTGGTACTATTTTGGGGTACATATAATTTTTAATTGCTCTATATTACGTTTTTTGTGAGGCGAGGTAACCAAAAAATGGCTGTTTTGGCACCGTTTTTGTTTTTTATTTTTTACAAGCTTCATCTGACAGGGTAGATCATGTGCTATTTATATAGAGCAGGTAGTTATGGACGCAATGATATCATGAAATATGTCTACTTTCTTTGTTTGTTTCAGTTTTACATAATAAAGCATTTTTGAAAAAAAAAATTATGTTTTAGTGTCTCCAAATTTAAAGAGCTATATTTTTTTTTTTAAGCAATTTTCTTATGTAGGAGCTTATTGTTTACAGGACATGGTGTGATGGTTTCATTGCTACCATTTTGTGGTACATACGCCTTTTTGATCGCTTGGTGTTGCACTTTTTGTGATGTAAGGTGACAAAAATGTCTTTTTTTGACACAATTTTTATAATTTTTTATGGTGTTTATCGGACAGGGTGGATCATGTGATATATTTATAGAGCCAGAAGGACGTGATAATACATAATATGTGTAGTTTATTTTTTTCATTTTTTCATCTCTTAAAATGAGCAAATATAGGAAAAGACAATTATTTTTTTTTTTTAATTTACAATTTAATTTATTTATTTTTACTTTTTTTAGTTTCAGACTTTTTTTTTTATCAAGTCCCACTTGGATCTTGAAGATCCAGTGGGGTTGATGGCTGTATTATACTTTGCAATGCTCTTGCATTGCAAAGTATAATACTATCAGTTTTACACTGATAGATGGCAACACGGGACGTCTTTGCAAGGCGTCCGGGTTGCCATGGCAACCATCGGGTCACTGCAATCACAGCGCGGCAGCCTGATGGTTGAGAGAGGGAGCCCCCTCCCCCTGTTAACCCCTTGGATGCCGCTTACAGTGGCATCTAAGGGGTTACAGCAGAGTGACAGCATACAGCTGACACTCGTTGCTGATGGTCACGGCTCAGGAACAGAGCCTCAGCCATCAGATACAGAATGGGGACCGCATAAGGGGGCACAGAAGAGGACTGGGGAGGGGATACAGATGGACAGGGGACATGGATGGGGGCAGGCCAGCACATACACGGTGCACGGCCGGCAAAGCTAGAGGCAGGGTGCACAGATGAGGGCAGGGGGCTCACATATTGAGAACACAGATTGGGGGCACAAAGGATATCGTAGCTGATTTCAAGCTCTGATCTGCAGAGTGCCTTACAAGGGATTTATAAAAGGATAATATTACATTGGGATCATAAGTTATACCGTATATATAATTTTTTTACTCACCCTAAAATCTTATTTGGTTTTGAAACTTCTGCCTGACATTGAGTCCGGTTGCTTAGCATACTAGTGTTGGAAACTGGCCGCAGCAACACAAGGCTTCTTGAGAAGATTATTTAATTTATTCAGAGACAAGAGCAGCAAGAGCAGCAAGACAGCGTTGAAATAAACATAAAAGTCAGACAGAATAGGATATGAGGTAGATGGAAGTGTGTAGAAGTCATAGAAAAATGCTGTACTGCGCCCGGTTATGTCCCCAAACACGCTCTTTTATACCTCAGAGAACAAAAAAATAATTAGTATTATAATTTGAGTTTTTCCGCAGTGCACTGCAGTCCATAAACATCAATGTGTTTCATACATTACATCTTTCATAGCTTAATATTCATTTCTATGACCACATTAGAACATCACCACACGTAAGAAAAGTCACACCTCTTGTACACTTTTCAATTGCTGACTGGTTAAAAGTTCCTTTGACGTGACCTCCCAACATCAATATGTATAAAGAAGACATCTGCCTCTTTATACTTCTTCACAGTTAATTGGCTAAAACTTTTCTAACAAGTATAAGAAGGAATATCTAATGTATTTTTTTACCTTTGATCCATTGTCCTCTGATTCCGTTATCCTTAAAAGTGTTTGTTTGCCATAAACTAAAGAAGCTGACAAGTGCCCAATAATCATCAGTATCTAAAAGAAGCTATGGAGGACATAAATATGTCACTAAGACTCCATGATCTATTAGCTAGCTCTAATCAGAAAACATACATTTTAATTGATCACCTAAGGACCTCTATTTTCTTAGTAACAGTTTATCAGTTGTGAGACAGTGACAGGTCTCACACAGGGTATTGGTAAGAAAGAGGTGGACAGTACTGTCCACACCCCTATTCAACCACAGGTGGGAGAGCTGGAGGTATCAGGATGGGATAAAGCACCTCCCTCTGTGTCATTCAATGGAGATGCTTTGAAGGAGAGCCAAGGAGGCTCTGGGGAAGTTGCCTTGCAGACAGAGGCCTGGGACTGGTTTTGTCTGTGTGGTCTCAGCCAGGCTGGTTGAGGGGCCACGCGGCTCGGTGTAGCCAGAACATTGGGGACGCCGTGACACCTGGGCTGAAGGGTCACGAGGCCAGAGACAGGAGGACTACTGGGCCACACTCCCCCAATAAAGGTACAGGATTTATTACAGCCTGAGAGGCTGTGGGACTTTAAGACTAGGAAAAGTCGCATCAGGCTCCAAGTATGAACTGTATCGTATAGCCTGAGTTAGGGACACATGGTTGATGTTTAGTTAGAACCCAGATGGGTAGGTTTTGATTTGTATTGTTTTGTTGGTGCAGCTGCTATAATAAAAGCACAGTTTGGACCTTAAAGTCGTGTATGGTGAAGATCCTTGTGTGAATGCCCCCGGAAGAGAGCTAATGCCTTACATTTGGTGTCGGATGCGGGCAGTCGTCCCTGCTGGAAAAAGGGAAAGTGTTTCTGGGGGCAATGACATGGTAGAAAAAGCAGGTGCTGCTGGATGCTGCTGTATTGCAAAGGATTTGCTGTATGAAGCTTAAAGGGCCAATTTATAGAGACTGACCTGTGGGAGAAAAAAAAAATTGGGGGTCTCTGACTAAAGGGAGTTGTAAGTTTGCATGTCATGAGAAGGACCTAAAACAGAAGTAGGGTCCAAAAGGCATAGACTGGATTAACTGTACTCTGTGCCATGTCTGTACTGGATTTTACTGCATAGAAATAAAATTGAAGTTTCATCGAAAGCTGGATCCAACTATCTTTCTTCATAATCTGTCACATGCATAGGAAAATCTTTAATCCCAAATCTCCAGTAAAAGCTACAGAAGACTCACTGAATACTAGGAGAAAACTCATGGAATAAGTATCCCTACATGAGCTCTCCAAAGCAAGAGCTGCTTTTTGGCATGGGTGTCTGTCTTATATTAAAAATCCGGATCAAGGGCCTCACATCTTCTATGATGTTCTAATAAGGCTCATGGTTAGGAATTGTCCATACCTAGGAAAAGGAACATAAATATTATAATTTGTTAATTTTACAAAAAAATCCGCTTTGTGGTGAATTGCTTCATCACGAAGCGCATTTCTTTGTAAGTAGTGGGTGCAATAACAGGGAGTGGCGATTGTGCCACCCCTCGTCATTGTATCCCTCAGATGCCACGTTCATACATGATTGTGGCATCTGATATCAATAACAGAGTATAGAATAAATAAAAAAATAATAATAATAATAATACTTACCTGGATCCATTTGCTCGTGACGGGACATTTTGCTTGAAGGTCTGGCATGAAATCTTGCGCGGCCCAAGATGACGTCATCACACCGGCCGGCATGGTGACGTTATACGTTACCACACACGGCATTTTGGCTGGGATCATCAAGAAAGTATTTTTATTTTTACACTATTTCAGTTTTAAATCGATTTGCTACCAAATATCCTCATGCTTTGCAGCGAATCAAATTTATCCTTACCGTGGACTTCGATTCACTCATCACTAGTTATAATTAGGGTTGAATGAATCAAAGCTGATGATGTATTTCCTCACGCTTCGTGGTAACGAATCACATTTTTTCCTAATATGGCAGCTAGCCGGCTACAATGGCAGCTAAAATTGTCGCTACATGTGTGAGGACATGGGGCAAGGAACTTTCAGAAGGCGGGATGACCCATAATGCCATGCAGGCAGACAATCAGCAGCCAGCTAGCCCGGTGATGTCACAGCCCTATTAATACGGCGGCCATCTTAGGTGCTGCCATTCACCATTGTACATTGTTCAGGGACAGATGTGTATGCAGGCGCTAGAGAGAGTGAAAAAAAAACTAATTGTAAAAAAAAAAAAAAAAAAAGGAAAGAAGCGATTTACTAGTGCAGGGAAAGGATAGTGAGAGGAATCATTTCACAGGCAGGGAGAGACATGTGCAAATGCTAGTAGGGAGAGTGATAGGAAAATCCTCATTGTGAAAAAAAGCGATTTACAAGTGCAGGGAAACATTACTTGGGGATCCAGATAGTCTCATAATACAGCTCTGTCATTCCTGCAATTAATTATTGGGGTGCAAATGCTCGGTTTAAAAGCCTTTTGTGACTTTTATCTGTGAAAATTTTGCTGTTAACTGCGCTGATATCATTTAGTGGCCTATTTTCACTACAATACAAGAAATATATACGCATGTCACTTTTGTTGTTATTTGCGCTGAAAGCGCTTCTTGTCATAATTCACTACAATACGAGAAAAATAAATGCAGTTCACATTTGGTGTTATTTGCACTGAAAGCGTTTATTGCCATTTTTCTAAAGAAAAATAGAATTAGTTCATATTTGTTGTTATTTGCTCTAAAAGCATCTCTTGTCATATTTCACTACAATACGAGCTAAATGAGCGCAGTTCACATTTGGTGTTATTTGTGTTAAAAGCATTTATTGCCATATTTCTAGAGAAAAAGAGAAAAACATACAGTTCACATTTGGTGTTATTTGCTCTGAAAGCGTTTATTGCTATATTTCTAGAGAAAAATAGACTAAGTTCATATTTGCTGTTATTTGCGCTAAAAGCGTTTCTTGTTGTATTTCACTACAATACGAGAAAAATAGATGTAGTTCACATTTGGTGTTATTTGCGCTGAAAGTTTTTCTTGTCGTATTTCCCTACAATACAAGAAAAATACATGCAGTTCACATTGGTTGTTATTTGCACTAAAAGCCTTTCTTGTCATATTTCACTACAATACGAGAAAAATAAACACAGTTCACATTTGGTGTTATTTGTGCTAAAAGCATTTATTGCCATATTTCTAGAGAAAAACAGACTTAGTTTATATTTGTTGTTATTTGCTCTAAAATCATTTCTTGTCATATTTTAGTACAATATGAGAAAAATAAACACATTTCACGTTTGGTGTTATTTGCACTGAAAGCATTTATTGTTATATTTCAATACAATACGAGTAAAATAGACGGAGTTCCAATTTGGTGTTATGTGCACTGAAAGCGTTTATTGTCATATATTTCTAGATAAAAAGAGAAAAATAGACTAAGTTCATATTTGCTGTTATTTGCGCTAAAAGCGTTTCTTTTTGTATTTCACTACAAAAGGAGAAAAATAAACGCAGTTCACATTTGGTGTTATTTGCGCTAAAAGTGTTTATTGCCATATTTCTAGAGAAAAAGAGAAAAATAGACAAAGTTTATATTTGCTGTTATTTGTGCTAAAAGCGTTTCTTGTCATATTTTATTACAATATGAGAAAAATAAACAAATTTTACATTTGTGTTATTTGCACTGAAAGCATTTATTATCATATTTTAATACAATACGAGTAAAATAGACGCAGTTCCAATTTCGGTGTTATTTGCACTGAAAGCGTTTATTGTCATATATTTCTAGATAAAAAGAAAAATATTCGCAGTTCACTTTTTCTGTTATTTACTTAGAAATCGTTTACTGGCCTATCTTATTCCAAATACGAGAAATATATACGCAGTTTACTTTTGCTGTTATTTACGCTGAAATCGTTTCATTGACAATTTCAAATCCATTAGTTGCCTAAATCATAAAAAAAAAAAAATGTTTGGCACTTTTAGGGGTGTTTTTAATTTGCTTTTAATTTATTTAGGTCAGCTAAAAGTATGTCAAACAGAGAAGTGCCAGGCCATGCACAGAGGAGTGTCAGAGGGGTAAATGATTTTGGCGCAGTCACAGGTCACAGCAGAGTAAGAGGGCGTCGCAGCAGGGGTTTATTCCCGAGGCCTGAGGTCCACATGTCATTTAGCAGTCATGTCTTGACCAGCAACCCAGCAGCTCTTGATTGTTTGACTCGATCTTCGGCTTCGTCGCAAGTGACAGCACCCGCAGCCTGAGTCTAGAGTCGCTGATGAGCAGCTTTCTTCACCCACATAGTGAAGAAACTACTCACCAGCAGCAGGTAGACCTGGAGCAGGACCTGAACCAGCAGGTGGTGGCATACTTTGACAGCACCCTGCCCACCAGCATAAAAGATCCGCTGGACTACTTGGCAGCCAAACTAGATTTGTGGCCGCAACTGGCCGAGTTTGCCGTGAAAAGCTATCCTGTCTGGCCGGTAGTGTGGCATCAGAGCGGGTGTTTAGTGCGGCAGGGGCCATAGTTACCCCAAGAAGAACTCGCCTGTCCACTCAAAATGTGGAGAGACTTACTTTTGTCTAGATGAATCAGGCGTGGATCAGCCAGGATTTCCACCTACCAATGCCTGATGCATCAGATTAGATCATCCATCTCCACACCATGTCACCTTGCACTAAGTGGCCTTCTGATGCTGCCATGTCCACACTATGTCACCATGCCACTCTATTTTATCATACTGCTGCTGCCATCTCCACACTATGTCACCTTGCCACTCTGTGGCCTCCTGATGATGCCATGTCCACACTATGTCACCATGCCACCCTGTGGTATCATGCTGCTGCTGCTGCTGCCATCTCCACACTATGTCACCTTGCCACTCTGTGGCCTCCTGATGCTGCCATCTCCATACTATGTCACCTTGCCACTCTGTGGCCTAATCCTACAGCTGCTGTCACCTCCACACTTTGTCATTGCGCGACTCTGTGGCCTCCTGACACTGGCGCCACCTCCAGACCCTGTCATTGTGCCACTTGGTGGTTTACTAATGCTGCTTCCACCTCATCACTATGTCATCAGGCCACTCTGTGGACTTCTCATGCTGTTACCACCCTCTCCATTCTATGACGGGGTTGCTATTGTCCTTATTTGGGCTTCTTAAAATCATCATTTATTTGACCTTTCTTCTTATCAGTCAGAAGGAAGGAAAAATGAGATGCACAATGGATCCTGTCTGTGTAGCAGCTGTAAGGCCTGTATGGTCTCATCATAATTGGCTTACGATTTGGTAGCCAAAAGCAGGTGGATGCAAAACACAGAAGACATGCAAATATTACCTTCACATGTCATCTCTGTTTTAGATCCACTAAAACATTACTAATACTGATGGATTACTTAGGAAATGCTGACCGAGTGAAGGCAGGATCCGTTTTTTGTGGGTTATTGTACTGATGGATCAGAGGAAGGGCAAATTAATTAGTGACATCAACAAAAACTTACTGCTAACACCCTCTCCACTCTGTCGGAGGGCTCTACTTGTATAAGCGTTTAATAAAACAGGTTCTGTAGAAATCTATGTCGGCTGACGAGGGTGTAAAAGCAGTGCGATTCTTCTTAACACTCACATGGACCTGTAAGACTGAGTTCATACTTGAGTTATTTGGTCAGTTTTGGCAAAATGAAGTATACTTTCTTATAATTTTAATAAATTTTTGGTTCAATTTAATATTAAACATTTAATGAATTTACTAATAAACATTAAATGTTGCCTAAGACAGGAGAGAATAGGCCAGTCTTCTGTTTATTCAACAATGTGGTGTTGCGATGCAGAAAGCATGCAATGAAAACAAGATACTTCTGGGCATATGCTCCCCAGACAGGATCCTTTTTTTGTGGGTTATTGTTCTGACGGATCAGAGGAAGGGCAAAATAATCAGTGACTTCAACACAAACTTACTGCTGACACCCTCTCAACTCGGCTCTACTTGTATAAGCATTTAATAAAACAGGTTCTGTAGACATGTATGAGGAATCAGCTGATAAAGGTGTAAAAGGAGTACGCTTCTTCTTGACGCTAACATGGACCTGTAAGGCTGAGTTAATACTTGAGTTATTTGGTCAGTTTTGGCCCCGTGACTGATCAAATAAGTGAAGTGTGCAGTGATTCTAATAGTGACGCCTGTAATATGCATGACATACTGAACCACAGTATTATTTCACTACCCCAGCACACTCCCTATGCATATTACTGCAAGGCAAAGTGCTCTACATCCTTATAAAGGCTCTCTGTAGCCAAAAAATGCTAGGGGACCATTCGTCCCAGAGAGGAATGGACGTGGCGCTAGGTATGAATGTCCTGAGATACCTGGACCATCTACTGTATGCCAAAGAAGGACCGAAGTATTGTCAATGGTAGACCACACACCGGCCGACCCTAGAATGTTCTATAGCAGATGGTGGCCAGCCCATTGGACACGTGAAGGTGCCGTGGAGGACCCCGGTAAAGATCCTGCCCCGACAAGAACTAATATTGATACTGCTGGTGGGGGCTTGACGACAACTAAATGGACTGGAGGTCCTGATTGAGCCTGTTTACCAGGAGGAAATGCAGACTCGCCCACTGGTAGCCTGGACCCTCGCTATTGTGAAGGATGGATGTGTGCCTGCACTCTGCCTCAATGTTGAAGCCTGAGAATTAACTGTTCCTGGGAATACCTTGGTGGCCAAAATGTATGTGTCTGCGGGGGACATCCTTCGATGAAGAATCTTCACGCTATAGCCAGATAGGAGCTCAGCCTAGACCTATGCTGTATAGGTCCATCAAAGGAAGACCCTGAGTGAAAAACAGCCGAGTGATAATGGCCGGATGGGGGTGGACTGCAAGACCCTGACTCCAGGACAACAAAAGTTGCTGGAAGACACCCTTTGGAAATTTCAGGCGGTGATATCAGGACATAATGAGGACTTTGGGTGTCTTTCTGCCATCGAGCACAAAATCCCCACCAGGGAATCTGGCCCCGGACCAGTGCCCCGAATCTGGTGTATGCGCGGTTCAATACCCCATTCCTGCTGTATACTGAAGGAAGTAAACATGGTCTGGGGGCAATGTTATCCCAAGTCAAGGACGGACATGAGAGAGTTATTGTCTACTGCAGCTGGTCCCTGAGGGAGGCGGAGCACAACCCTGACAACTATAGCTTCTTTAACTTGGAACTAATGAGGAGCTAGAGGACACTAAAACTCCTGACCTTGGTGAATTACCTATATTCCAGGACATGGCACTTTCAAGTGCGGTGGCGTCTGGGATTACAGTGGTGCTGGGAAAGACGTTGTCTGATTGGGAGAGGGTCCAGTTGTTGAGGCAGTGGAATAAGCTGAAAAGTTACCCACGGCCTCATGTGTGGACCATATACTTGCAATCAGAGCTGCAGTACCGTCAACAGATTGTCATCCCCTTTGTCACTAGGACCGGAGGCTGCAGGGAAGCCCATAAGAGGGGTGCCCATTTCAGGAGGGAAAAAAAGCTTAAGTGGCTCCAACAGCTTGTGTACTGTCCAGATTTGGCAGACATGGTGGCCGAGGCATGTCTTAAGTGTCAGCCCTGCGAGCTGAGTAAGAGTACTGAACAGCGGACTCCTGTCCAGGACATCCAGACTTCCTCACCTTAGAGCTCCTGATGATCGTTTATATACAGATTGGGTACTTTACCTTGGGACACTCGTACTGTCTAGTCATGACAGAAATATGTAGTGATTGTACCAACCAGAGACCAGATGGCAGAGTTGGCCGCTGAAGCGGTCTGCAAGCACTTTATACAGTTAGATACATTCAGATGTGGGGGCATGTTTTCAGGGTACTCTAATGAATGAGCTGTACCAACTGTATGGGATCAAACATTCCTGCACCACCCCGTCTCACCCCCAGGGAAACAGGGCATGTGAGTGATTCAACCGCACCTTGCTCCAGATGCTGCGGACTCTGGAGGACAGCCAAAAGGCCCAGTGGCAAGAATGCCTACCCTGATGGGGGCCTAAAACAACACGGTACACAGTACCACCAGTTACTCCCCACATATGTTCTTGTTTGAGAGAGCCAGACGGGAGATTGAAGATCTCCGCATGCACGATCCAATGGATCAACCACCAAAACATACCACTGCATGGGTGCAAGAGCACCGATGCTGGCTGAGAGCAATCCACAAGGTTGTGGGGGAGCGCTTAATACAAGTGGTACACCCTGAGCCCAGACCAATGCTGAGGAATGGATATGCCCCATGTGATCGAATGATGGTCAGGGCCAAGCAGCCGTCTGGAAGTTGGATGAGTGGTGGGAGGCAGTCCCATTCACAGTGAAGAAGAGGTTAGACCCTGCCATCCCAGTCTATGAGGTAGAGTCAGTAGGGACTGGTGGGCCCTCGCTGAACTTGCACCATAACATGTTAAGGCGTTGTAATTTTGATGAGCCTGTGCATTGAGGAGACGCCTCCTCCTGCTCAGAGTACAGAGGAATTCCCCTTAGATGAGGAGGAGGAATGGTGGGTTGTCCCTGCCCCGGTACCTACAGAGGCTCCAGGAAAAGTGTTGAACAGTCAGTAGCCCCTCCCTATTAGATATGCCTGATGCCCCCAGTGCTTCTGAGCCTATCACTCTGCGAAGGTCAACCAGGCCTAATTCTGGTGTGCCACCACAGCCCTATATCCAGGACGAGTTTGTATGGGGAGGGCAGCAGAGGGTGGCATGTGAGTGGGGTGGCATGTGAGATGGAGAAACAGCTCTCATTGTGTGAACATTGTGTTTATGTAAAAGAAGTAAAATGATTTGGACTAGATATTCTGCTGTTTGGCCACAAGATGCCGCTGTTTCCTAAGCACAGCAACAGACTGAATTTCATGTGATATTGAACACTCTCAGGGGTTGAGCTAAACAACCAGCCTGGAAAGGAAGTGGATTATCCTCCATCTTGGAGTGAAGCTAAGAGAGTGACACTGAGGACCTGTTTGAGGAGAGGATCCATCGACATCCAGGCGTGGGAGCATCCTTCAGGGACCAGAGCTATTGCAAAGAGAAGCTGATCATGTCCAAGATCTTATCCTGTCCAGAGGAAGGAGGATTGCTGCCAGGAACACTGATGAAAGCTGAGTAGCAAAGCAACATACACTGTGGTATTGCACGCTTGTTGGAGAAGCCATTGTTCGGTTCACAGTCACTAACTGATGCGAGCAGACCCGGGTCGGTAAGACTGATAGTGCACTTACCTCATTAGTCTTGGCGCCTAGAGTCCTAAAGACTGAGACCAGTAGGTAATTAGGGTTTCTGTTTGTGTCAGGCCACAAGGATTTTAAACTGTTCATTACAAGGACTGCATAGTTAAAGTTACTGTTCACACCCGAGAGGTGATATCCTCTCCCACAAACTTTAGCCAGGCTGGCATTTGCTCAGAAGAAATAGTAAGGCACATGCTATATGACGAGTTATTGGATGGGGAATAATATAGTGTATAATAAGACTGTTGTGCTGCACCACAGGCTAGCCCGCACCACGCACCCAAATAGTTGCTCCTGATTTTTAGGGTAATATCATGTGAGGCGTGGCTGTTTTGAGCCTGGCATTAGGTAAATTATTGCTCTTACCTTCAGTATCCACCGAAGGGCGACGTGCTGTGCAACACAAGGATCTCAGACGTCTTCATGGGTGTATGTAAATTTAATTGTATGTTACCAGCATTTGTGGTCATGCTCATTACCACGTTTAAGTAAAATACTGTTTTGGGAAAAGCTGGTGTCGGAGTTGCTTTTCTCGTTCGTGACTTTGCTATATCCAAGGGAGATCCCACCCCAGTACACAGCTTACTCTGGTAAATTGACAAATTTCAGTAGCCAAGGAGGTATGAGATACTTCCTTACTACTAATAGCAATATCTCAAGACGTATAACAGCTAGAGATATGAACCTGGTCTTGTTTAAGGCTAAGAATAAGTTTTTAAACAAGACCAACTGAGATATAACTCTTAGAAATCTGAAGGCAATGCAGAGCTCACTCCTGATTTATCTCAGTGGCTAGATCTTGGTCTTGTTTCAAAGCTTAGATTCTTAGCTCAAATATTTAGGTTCTATGCACCCTGAGATTATCCATGTTGAAGCCCCCATCCCTGCCCCCTTCCATTCAGTGGAGGAAGTGTTGACCAGCTGCAGGGACAGGAGGTTTACATCCTACTGCTTCTGTGTAACCGTACATGGCCTCAGGGGTGGGATAATGCTAAGTTTACATTAACATGTTTATTTATTTTGTTCTGCTTCATTATAGGAGCAGAACAATGAATATAATGGAATCAGCATATCTTTCAAATGACAAAAAATGTCAAGTAACGGAGACTATAATGGGATCTAGTTTCTATTAGAAATCTGTAATTTTTCCAGACAAAAAATTTCAGCATGCTCTATTTTATCACATATTTTTGTGAAGTGCTTTCAACATATTTTGCCAGTCCAGCTAAATGTCCCTGTATACATAGGCAGGACAGTAACTTGTTCTCCCTAAACAGTGTCAGACTATACATGTCTCATTTCCCCTTTGAAAAATTCTCACCTCTCCAAGGCTTTACCTTCAGATATTCCTACATGCATCTAAAAAATAAAAGAGTTGCATAGTTGAAAACTTCCCTGTTTGGCAGCAACTGTTCTTAGCATCAGAAAAGTAGCAGTATTACAGATTAGCCATGACCTAAGCCCTCTTTAAGCTCTTGGCACAGAAAGTTGTCTTTCATTGCATTTTACTTGTGTAACACTCGCACATGAATTGCACACCTAAAATGGAGGTTGTCTTTGAATGTCCACACAGGAATTAACATTTAACAAGTGTACTCATAAGGCCCAACATTCATTCCACAGATATCACAGAGGGAACTGGTTGGATGTGGTGGTTTCCCTTTAACTTGACTCTCCATTTTTCTCAAGGTGAGGCAACTTCTGACATAGCAGGTCTCTAAGCTGCACATCCCTCATGCACCTCAGTCTCTATCATCATTAGGTTCACGCCTTCTGGTGGGCATGCAACACAGCAATTTACTTAAACTGTGCTGCACTGGAATTTTTCTGTCCTCCTGTCTCTGGCTGTCTTACTGTCTTACTGTGTTACACTCCTTGCCCAGTCTGAGGTTTCGTCCTTTTTGCTACCCCGGGCATTTGCCCAACCACTGCTTGCTGCTTGGAATTCCCATGTGTCTGTGTGCTAATATAAATCCAGACTATTCCCTTATGGAGAAGGCCCTGAACTAACTGTAACACTCTCCCTTGGCAATACTGCCTGGTTCCATTCCTACCCATCATCATTCCAAGGCCGATATAATGCCAAGCTAAGCCGTGGAACCACATGCCAGCCAACTTAATTAATTACAGCTTTATAATTGCTTACTGTAAAGTAAAACACAACATAAAGGATCACTCCAGGGTGTTTCACAACCTCACACATACATTAACTATCCCTCCTTTTCATCTCCTCAAGGAGACTAGAATTTTATTGCCCCAGTGAGATACTGGACAAAGATTTGGACCTAGACTGTGCACCTTTTTACAGAGAATATGGCTGGAGCTTTGTAAACTTTCTATATTTCACTTCTTTAATAATGAGACATGAGAATGCATTGAGCAGGATGTTCACGTAAAACAGCAAGTATCACTGGTTATTACTGGTGGCTTCTTTTCCTAAGCTATATTTTTTGACACCTTAACCTTTCACTTGATTCCATAAGCCATCCTTTGATAAGGAACGAAGTAGTGATGAACAGATTTCTTTAAATTCAATTAGGATTCAATTCAGCTGAATCAGTTGGGTGATTCTATTTGGGTCCAAACAAAACAATTCAAATCAAAAGTGTTTACATTGTCCTTAAAAGTTGTAGGTGACACTATGTGGACTTCTGGGACTATATGCAACTCATCTCAAGCTCTTTAATGCCAGTACATAGCAATCTTAAAGTGATGACATTTCGAGAAATTCACCTAAATGAAATCTCCAAAAATTTGGATTTGACACAAATCTTTGACATTCGGGTCAAATTTGATTACTTTAGAATGCATTGCCCATCTCTAATCACCAGACCTACAGTGTTAAGACTATGTAACTTGTACAGTAACTTGCCACATCAGTTTCCTGGTTGTCTAAAGTTGTCTAAAATAGTGCTGTGGCTTTGAACTTTTTAGTGAGCTTCGGCTGTATGCAACACCTAATGCCTCCAAGTTTGCAATATCAAAGACTAAGAAAGCTACATGCCTGCTGTGATTACAGTGATGAATAGTGAATTATAATTAATATTTTCTATCTCTTGACTCACCTTAAATGACAAGAGAGAAGACAAATGGCCTTGTATTATGCAATTGAATTGTAGGCAAATACAAATCCAAACCACAAACAATGGGTGGATTGTGTAGAAGGATTTAGTCATGGACGATCATTGCATAATTAATGAGTTGTACGAAACAAAAATAAAAATATATATGCAGATTTAAGATGCAGTAAAGGCCTCTGAAGACCACCTAGCTGCTATAAAAGCCAGCCAGAAGCAAGAAAATGTCACATGGAAAGTCAAGTTTCTGTAAAATGCAAATAAAATTATGTAGAGTAAGTCCTTGAAAATATGTTAACTCTTTCCATACCCCCTCTTTTTAACACCACATTATGGGTGGTTCTCTGCTCCAGATGACCATAGATATCTACTGAAGTCAGCAGATGCCAATATATTTGAATGGATCAGTGTAAAATGTTTGATTTTGTTGATGCCAAAATGTACGTTCCCATTACACTACCCTACATAATAATAACACATAAGCATTGGAATTTGCAATCTACAGCCCTCTAAATTAAACTGCATACAGAAAACATTTTTAAAGTTTATGTAAGGGAATAAGTCATGAGTATTTCCCTAATATAATAAGATTCAGAAATAATTTCTTGCAGTTGAATAGACATTAGGCATTGCTGTAATCATATAAACGTGCTGTATAAAGGTAACATGTCATTTTTAGCACACAGTAAAAGCCAGAAAACCCCCCAAAAACTATGGAATTGGGGGGAATCGTGTTCCCCCCCATATCATCCCCATTTTCAATACATGATATGATAATAAAAAGGCGTAGTTGAGAAATACAACTTGTCCCACAAAGTAAAGATTAAAAAAGCTCCCGTATAATTATTTGAAAAGTAAAATGTTATGGCTCTTGGAAGCCAAGTCAAGTATGCATGGAACATTGACAACTATGAACCGCCATTGGGTAATAGTCCAAATTAAAACCCACAAAAAGATGGGAACGCTGCTCACAGATCACTGGCAATAAGCAAACCGTCACTGAGTGCTTCCTTAAACCCCTTCTTTTCTTTTCTATTCTCGTTTTATTAGTTTTCAAAAATGACATAGGAAAATTGATACAATGCAATCACGTTTGATAAGAAGCAATGGATACAAGCAGAAAATCATCGTACCGACATTCAACTAGCACAGTAACTATGTAACAAGGGTACAACAGGTTGGATTGTAGGGTGGGGGGATATTTTGGGTGGGGGTGTGGAAGGGCATGATGTGTGCAACTTAGTTCATTTAGGCCATTAGAGGATCAATAGTTTGTGTTGTGGACCTGATCTGCAAGTTGTTTCAGGATAGGAGAGGTTGAACAATATGTAACCCAATCCTTCCAGATCTTTTGGAATTTAGTGGTTCTAGCCCCCGCTTAGGGTATGGGAGGTCCTCTAGGCTGATGTTTAGAAATACAGAGATTGGTGAAGGGTTTTTATTTAATGAGCAGATGTTCTTGATCAAATCTAGTATCTCAGACCAGAAGAGCTGTATCACTGGGCACAACCACCACTTGTGAAGGTAGGTACCTTGCAAAGCGGGTATTACCGCAGAGTGCACCTGTCTTTGCTATTGTTACGTTTTTGATTGTTCTCCACATCCACATAATCGTTACCTTATGTAGGATGGTTATTGTGGTACTTGTAGTCCGTTGCTGGCATCTTCCACTGTATGAAATTTTTTGCTCTTAATTGCCATCAGCAACAGACTACAAGTGCAGGATATGCTCCCCTATAAACATGCACAACTGGGTTTGAGCATATCCTGCCTGTTTAACACTAGTGTTGATCACGAATATTCGAATTGCGAATTTTAATCGCAAATATCGGCACTTCGAGAAATTGCGAATATTTAGAACATCTCAAATTGTATTCATAATCGCAAATATTCGTTTTTGTTTTAAATACCAGTCTATGCGAATATTATACCAATATCTGTGTATTTTGTGTGGTATATTTCTTGCAGTTTCTTACCAGAGAAGAGATTGTAGTGGGCTATTTGCTAGATGTTCTTCTATCGGTACCCAGTTTTTGTTATTATCAGTTCTCATCCATTGTATCACTCTGGACAAGTGTACTGCCTCATAGTAAAGTCTCCAATCGGGTAAGGCCATGCCCCCCTTTGTTTTAAGTTGGATGAGGAGGGCATTACTCAAATGAGGTCGTTTGTCCTGCCACAAGAATTTGCTTATCAATTTCCTAATTGTCCGTAAAGTGGTATTGTGAGTGTCTGGTATAAATATAGCAGTTTCGGGAGTAGAATCGCTTTTATAAGGTTTTTCCATCCCATACAAGAGAGGAAGGGGAGGGACCATGACTCTTAAAGTAGTGCGAATGACTTGGGAATAGGAGTGTATTTAAGGGAGTATAAATCGCTCCACACTGGGCAAATTTTCAGGCCAAGGTAAGTAATATGGGATGTTGGCCACTGGAAGGGATATTTATATTGCAATGTGTTTATCTCTTCCCTGCTAATATTAAGTCCTATTGCCTTGGATTTGGATGCGTTTATTTTGAAGTTAGAGACTCGACTGTAATCATGCAGAAGAGTCTGCAGTGCAGGTATCGCTGTAGTAGGGTTTGTCAAGATCAAAAAAATGTCATATGCTGCTGCACTATGTATGGAGTGTCCGTCATCAAAGCCTTTAATGTCTGGATGTTTTCTAATCGAAGCCAGTAGTGGCTCTAAGGAAAGCACAATCAAAACAGGTGATAGAGCACCCTTGTTGTGTCCCGTTGTATATCTTAAAAGGAGCTGATAGAGCTTGATTTCTGCGCAGTCTGATGGTTGGGTGTGCGTACATAACGAAAATGGCATCTATAAATGCTTGTGGAAAACCAAAGTGATTTAGCACCTGTTTCATGTAGGTCCAGTCCACCCTGTCGAAGGCCTTCTCTGCGTCTGTCTCCAGTAGCACCAGCGGAAGTTTTTTTTACGTGTAGCATTCTGTAGTAAAGACAAAACCCTCATAGTGTTATCCTTCCCCTCTCTATTTGTCACAAGGACGGTATCAGGGGTTTCAATCTATTTGCTAACATGCTGGCATAGAGCTTCAGGTCTGTGTGGATTAGTGTGATGTATGCTTCTAAGGCCTCATGCACACGGCCGTTATTCGGGTCCGCGTCCGAGCCGCATATTTCGCGGCTCAGCCACGGACCCATTCACTTCAATGGGGCCGCAAAAGATGCGGACAGCACTCTGTGTGCTGTCCGCATTCGTTGCTCCGTTCCGTGCCCCCGCAAAAAAAATAGAGCATGTCCAATTCTTTTCTGTTATGCGGACAAGAATAGGCATCTCTATAATAGGCCGCGATCCATTCCGCAATTGCGGAACGGAACGCGGAGCAGCTTCCGTGTTTTGCGGATCCGAGGTTTGCGGACCGCAAAACACCAACGGCCGTGTGCCTGAGGCCTAATACTTGTTGCGGTATGGCAGTACCTGAGAGATATGCATTACACGTGTCCATCAGTTGTGGGAGTAGGTTTTGTAGTACGAGCTGGGGAGGCCATCTGGGCAAGGGGCCTTGCTCTTTGGGCATCTCCGCAGGGTGGACCAGACCTCCTCTTGCGAGAATAGTTTCAGTAGGTCTGAATGGTTGGTAGGTGCCAGTTTTGGCAGGTTAATATGTCAGAGAAGTTCTGTAATAGAGGAGAGGATCTCTCATGAGTTTTTCCTTTGTTCTGGCGGGTGTAATTGATATAAAGAGGAGTAGAAGTCTATAAACTATCGTTCAATCTCTGTTGGGTCTAACGTAATGTCTCTTGTTTTGGCTTTGATTTCGGTGATGTGTGTGTGGGGTTTACGTCTTTTAATGAGAGATATCATTAGTTTTGAGGCCTTATCCCTGTGGGCAATGAGTTTCTAACTGACATGTAGAGCTTAGGGGAATTTTTGTTTAGCATATCTCTTAGCTGGAGGCATGCATTGGGGAGTTGTTGGAGGTGTGCAGCTGCCAACGACTGTTTATGTAACTTTTCAAGCTGATTGATCTCTGATTGTAGGTTCCGTATTTGCAGATCTCTCTGTTTTTTGTAATATGTACCCGCTGAAATAAATTCACCTCTAATTGTAGCTTTATGTGCCTCCCAAACCATAGGTATTGGGACTCCTGTTTAAGTTTTGTTTAAAGTAGTTGTCTAACCGATCTAGGATTTTGGAGTGGACTGATGGGATGGATAACATGGTCTCGTTTAGGCACCATGGTGGTTTAGTGGGAGCATGGTCAGATATAGTCATGATTAATTCTAATGGAAAATGGTCTGAGTGAATGCTTGAGCCAATGGCTGAGGACAGGATTTTATGGAGAGATGTCTGTTGTAAAAATAAATAATCTATCTTGTAATAGGAGATATGTGGGGCTGAATACAGGGTATAATCTTTTTCTGAAGGGTGAACGAATCGCCAGGCATCTTTTAGTGGGAGGAGTTGTAGTGATTTTTTAATATTTCTTAGAGTTTTATATGAAAGAGAGGATATCCCAGAGGAAGTGTCTAGAAGAGGGTCTAGGGCCACGTTAAAATTTCCCCCAACTACTAGTTTTCCCATTTTGATGCCATCTAGCAATGATAAGGTGTTGTGAATCCAGGGGTTTGTTGCATGTTAGGGGCATATGCCTCCTTAAACCACTTCTAAATATCACGTTTAAAAAGGTGTGAGGGAGTATAAGTTGAGCTTTGAATGATAGTTTAATGTTGGCATTTTATATAAGCAATTAGTTGGGTGTAGTTTGGGAGTCTTCAGGTGAAAAGAGCATACATATGTGTAATGTTACGTTATTGCAGCTTTTTACAAATACAAAGGAAACTGCCTGTATGTTTGTATACATTTTTTGTAATTTTGTAATTTTTTTTTAAATTGTTTTTCAAGTTAATAAAATTTGCTACCTAGATATATTTTAAACAAATAGTTATGGCATTTTTATTAAATGTTATAGCCACTTTAATTTTGTAATGTAGTCTTCCAGTGGATGGATCTCTGCTTTGCATTCATAGAGCTCAAAGCTCTACCTGCATGTAGCCATCACTGTTGGACGCTCAGTACTAGACTTAATGAGAGCAGTGAACATTTCTAGGCAAGTGAGCTCCTCTTAGTGTTGCTTGCAGAAAAATACTAATAGGGAGATTTACTGAGACTGGCATTTCATACCACAAGTCTTAAACTAAACTATGTTGGAGTAAGATGTGCCAAACAAGTGATACTCTGGGCAATGTTTTTCTGAAAAACATTAGTCCCGACATTCATGTGGATGTAATACGTATTCCCTTGATGGCAACAGTATTCCCTTGATGGCAACAGTATTCCCTAATGGCACTGCCCTTTCAATGCAGAGTAAGGTCCCGGCCACACTGCAAAAATTGTTCATAACTATTTTGAGGAGTATGACACTGGGGAGTTGACAGTGGAGTATGACAGTGTTGGTTTGTTGACAGTGTTGGTTTGGCCTTTTTGTATCCCCCACAAGACCTGTCACTTTTGAAGATGACCCCATTATCTAGTAATCACAAATGAGGTCCTGCCAAAAATCACTTGCACTTGTATATTTCTCCTGTTTCAAACACATCAACTTCAAGAACTGACTGTTCAATTGCTGCCTAATATATCCCAACCCTTGACATAAGATAATCAGTGCTAGTCCCTTTATCTATCTGCGGCTTTGAGAGTTGATTTGATTATTGAGTAGCTAGAGTGGACAATCACAGTAAAGACTAAATCTATCCAGAACACTATTCATGTAGATGTATATTAGACTGATGACCTCAATGAATACCAAGTAAGGCTACTTTCACACTGGCGTTTTGGTTTCCGTTTATGAGATCCGTTCAGGGATCTCACAAGCGGTCCAAAATGGATCCGTTTTGCCCTTAATGCATTCTGAATCTATAAGGATCTGCTCAGAATGCATTAGTTTGGCTCAGTTCCGCCTCCATTCCGCTTTGGAGGCAGACACCAAAACACTGCTTGCAGCGTTTTGGTGTCCGTCTGACGAAACTGAGCCAAACGTTTTCACTGACACAATATGGCACAATAGAAAACTGATCCATCCCCCATTGACTTTCAATGGTGTTCAAGACGGATCTGTTTTGGCTATGTTAAAGATAATACAAACGGATCCGTTCTGAAAGGATGCATGCAGTTGTATTATCTGAACGGATGCGTTTGTGCAGATCACTGACGGATCCGCACCAAACACAATTGTGAAAGTATCCTAATGCTCCAGTGAGAGACTTAGGGGGCCATTTACTATACTGAAAGGCATAGTGTGGATGGGGAAGAGGACAGGATGGTAGGCTCATCTCATTTACCATTTTCTATGCCTGTTTTAGGCATAGAAAATGGTCTAAATGTAAGACAGGTCGGAAGCTGTCTTACATTTAGAACTGGAGCTTTGTGCGCTGAAGTTATGGAGAGGCGTGTGCCTCTTCATAACTTGGGCGAATCCACCACCAGCACAGGACCTTTAGTAAGACTGGCGTCTTAATGAATGTGCCCCAAAGTCCTTCTACATACAGTACATGATGAGACAAAGAAACGAGCAAGAGAGCAATTTACTGAGCAAACAACCACATAGAATGGTCTTCTTCTATACATCAGTGTTGAAGATGTCCCACCTACTCTTACAGGTGGCCAAATCTTGTCCTCAGGATCTACTACCAGTGCTTGCTAATCAGTTCTCTTTATAAACTTGTAGCTGAGGCCATGTGTGTTGATATCTCATATGGGTCTGTTCCTAATAAATACAGGAGTGTACCTCCTTACTCTGTTATGGGATCTACAATCAACCTGTCTTAGAATGCAAGGAGGACTTGTTGCTACCACATACATATCTGCTTAGGGGGTTAGGGGCCATTAGGAGCCCTTATGCTCTGGCACTTGTATATACTAAATATTGACGAGTTTTCCTGTCAGGCTGCTCAGCAATGATTGCATATCGTATTGCATCATTGACATCTATTGTAGACCAGTGTAGTGAGACCCATCCCTCACTGCCCCCTAGTCATCTCTGCAAGGGGTGGGAAACAGTCCTTCTTACATTCTAGGACAGACATTTTAAAAAATTCTCGGAGAACCCATTGAGGCACATTTAAGGCTTTCGTGGCTTTTGTTCAAATACTATGTTATGAGGAACTAAACTGGAGATGAAGTCAGGAATGGAAAATATTGCATAAGTTTTCAAACCAAGGAGGAAGCAATTTAGAGGCCTGACGTCTGTGCTCAAATTTTGAATAGATTTGTTCCTTTTTTCTTTTGTTTAATAGTGTCTTCCTCATTAACCTAGAACTTTAAGAGCCTTAGGCTATTGGTGATGCAATTGTAGACACATTTCAATAAGATATGAACTTCATCATATTTGTTTACTGTGTTTCTAATGTCAGGATGAGGAAGTTAAAGGGGTATTCTGGATTACCATAAATATAACTGATGTTTTACACTTATTCATCATCAATAATTACCTATTATGATGTCAATTTCATATTTACCATTCAGTAGTTATAAAAGTACTTTTTTCCTCTGCTACCCACTGTGTTTCCTCATAAATTACCATGGCATCGACCTGTAGTTCTGAGCATGCTCAGTGCATTTCTCACATTCGGGTGTGGGAGGGAAACACCACGCTGAACATAGGAGGAAAAAGGGTGAGGGAATAAGGCCTGGAAACTAGGTAAAGGAGATGGACACCTCCTAGTAAAACCTTAATCAAAGTCCTGACTAACTACCAGTATGAACAGACCTTAGAGGTAGTTGAGTTCATACACAGGAATACCTAATGTCCTAACTCACCCTATAGGACCCTGGTACTAATGTCAGGAGTGAAACAACCTGTTCCTCCAAAGGAAGGATCAATTGGAGTTTCCCTCAGGCCTAAATACAAATGACAGGAAAATGCCACACACAGAACTCAAACAAAATACAAAACGGGAAAGGAAAGACTTGAATTCAAAGTAGCAATGGAAGCACCAAGAACTCTGCAGAGATCCACACACCAGCTATCCAAAACTTAAACGGAAGCTATAAAACATACAGCATAGTGGGAGAAGCAACTATAAATAAGGAAGGTTAAATGACCACATTAGCAACACCTGAGGCAAGGGGTGTGGCCATTACCAGAAACAACACAGACTCCTATTGATCCACAAGGAAACATGTTAGATCAAACCACGTGTGCCAGTCTAGCTGATCTCTTGCCACCTGTTGTGGGAACATCTGTGACAGTGTTGCTATCAATGTCTTGTGAAACAAAGGGCGTGTTAGTGTGTTGGTGATTACTGACTAAAGGGGGCGTGACGGGGATATATATCAGGCAGCCAATCAATAAACATCAACACTCATGAGCGAGCATAAATTCACAACAGGAAAGCTAGGGATTGTAGTTTTGGGAGGGAAGATCAGGCACCATGATACTCTCAGTGTGTTGCAGGCTCACACAGGAGCTAGAAAAATGGATTGCAAGGTAAATTGAAGCTCTGGTTATATGTATAGGTATGGGTTCTGGTTGGGTCACAGCTTGCAGCCTTAATGCAGTTTTTCAAAAATTAAGTTACCTTACCGGAAAACCCCTTTAAATGTCCACTGAGGCTGACATCCAAATTTAATATGAAGAGATGAATGCATTTTAATAATTAGTTATTTATCATTGCTATTTGTGCACTTATCAAGTCAAATTATTAATATGCTATTCATCACAAGCCATTTCCTGTTTTGTAAGCTGTTTTCATATTCCCAGGGCTTTTGGAACAAGAGCAGATGGACATGTTTCCTCAGTCCAGGCTTGCTAAGCTAACTCTGGAACTCTTTAGAATTCCACCTCCTGGCAGGAAGTTGGACCAGCTCACTCCTACCAAAAGGGGAGCAATGGAATGGTAATTTCCATTCCTAATCCAAACAATGCCTTATCATTCCAGAAGACTATGGAAGATGGCTAACATAACATGATATTGCAATATATAATAAATTATTGCAGATACCCTGTCTGGGGTATTGCACACTGGCTGATGTGACTGCTGAGGCCTGTGATTAGTCACAGTGGTCATGGGATCCTGCAGGGACAGGAAGCGGCTGTGAACAGAGTAATGGCAGATTGCAGGTGTTATATGGCTGCAATTTAGCAATAGTTTTTCTCTATATTTGCCTAGTAGTATTCTGGTTGATGGGTGTCTTATCTCTAGTCCCTCACCTCGCAGAAGTGTCTTTTAATGTTGTCTGTTGCTGTTCACTCTACTGTGTGTATTCTCAATTATTTAAATGAGGCACAATCTCATGTAGCAGAAGCTCTGTGGTGTGCTTCTTCTCCATTTTGTGCCTTCACGGGAACTCCCCATCCTGGCAGGATGAAGGTCCACTCCTAGCAAGGTGGGAAGATAAAGAGTGGTTAGACCTGTTCTTTGCCAACCATAGCCACCCATTCCTTGCTGAAAAGTATGGCCAGATAAATGACATAACATAATACAATAACTATATACACTTGTATCCCCAGGTCTAGGGTACTACAGAAACATTGGATAATGTGCTGATCTCTGCCTTGATTGTGCTTTCCCATTCATGTATAGCTGTGTTTGGGATTCCCCCCCCCCCTACACTACGATCAGCCATGTGCAACCTCCTACACTTCCCTGCTGTTATCTCTACTACTAATTCTACTGATATCTGCTGATACTACTTTTTAGAAAGTTTCTTGTGCAGCACACCAGTTCTGGGGTACCGGCAATGTTTTGGTAATGTACTGTATTGTAATGTTATGTTATACACTGTTATATAATGTGGCACACCCAGTATGCTTACATGTCCTAATAGTTAGCAGTCCTGACCAGTCTCTCTCTGGAGTTTGGGGTGTAGGCTGGCATCATCCCCTAGTTCCAGGAAGAGATGCTAGTTGTTCTAAGAGTAGGCAATGTAAGGATGGGCCTTGAGGAAGGCCTTGAGGCAAGCAGCAAACAGTATGTGCTATTCTTCCCAGGTATTCAATACTTCCGGAGACTAACAGATCCCTGTGTGTCCTCTACTACCATCAAAGAGAGAAGAATTGGGGAATTTCCATGGTTACAGTATAAGAGTCAGCAAGGTATCCAGCATAGAGCATTAAAGACTTTCCTGCTGCTTAGGGAAACAAGTTAAGACACCAGATGCACCCCAGATTAGTGAAGTCTAGAACTACAACATTTTAGACAGCAAGGTGATCAGCGTACAGCATTCACAGGCCCTGCTGAAGTGAAGGGATAACAACTTCAGAATTAAAATAGAAAGGGACACTAAAACAAACACAAAAAATGTTTATTGCATATCAAATAATAAAACAAGGGGGTTATGCCCCATAAAAAGGCTTGCTACAGCCTAAACACTCGTAGTGTATTAGTATGGGGGACAGTGAGTGACCAAGGTGTGTGTCAACGCCACTTTACTGACATGTCCCTCACATACATTCAGCTACCACAATTGTAATGGTACTAAAGATGTTGTAACCCAGTACAACCAACATTAACAGAGGATGGTCGCGCGCATGACCATCCCTGCATTAGAGAAACAGGTAGGGTGCTGAGCTGGAAAATAGCAGTGGCCAGATAGCATTTGGGAACACACTATCATATGGCACAATTATCCAAGCTATTATGATAAACTGCTCAACGTGTTTCCAAGCACCATTAAGTGCATTTCATCAGGAGCACATGGGCACCACTGGTATAAGGAATGTGAGCCGAGTAAGGCGTCACATATATCAATGTGCTGCACACATATATAGCGTGACTAACGGCAGGGAGTTGTATATACAGGCCAATTACCCTGGTGCAGTAGTGGCCAAAACAGAAAACAGTACAGGACAGTTGTGCCTGCCTCATACCGGACCTCTAGTGTGAGGAACGGCTATTTGTCACAAGATAAAGCCCTGCCTAAGCCGCCACACACTGTATTGAGAGACGTGCTAGTGTGTAAACTGCTCGGCACTATGATGGCCGCAAAGCGGCTCGCAACACGCCGAGCATTTAAAGACATAGCCCCGCCCCGTCGGACGAGCCTCCAAACAGGCAGCCAATCCATCCAAAGGTACAGCACCGTGTCACGGATCAGCTGACATGCCGGAGGATACAGAGTAAGTCCCGGGGAAAGCGCAGAGCGCTGAAGTCAAATAGGGGAATATGAAATGCGGCTACAACATAGGGTAACATAGTTATCATAGGTAACAAGATTAGTAGAAATCCGATAAAGATATAGTAGCTACTAAATGGGACATTCAACAACAAGGCAAATCAAAAAATATCAAGTTAAGCAGATCGACCATATGTAGATAAGAGATTTAATGTTGGCCAGTGTAATATATAGATTACCCGGGATGTACACCGTAGGAGGGATTGCGAGGATGCTATATAAATGGTACAAAGGAGATCGCATCATTTAAACCAAAAGGCTTGATGGTGTTTAACCTAAAAATCCAACGTGCTTCCTTTTGTAATAACATCCGATCACAATCCCCGCTTCTGGTTGACATCTTGATGCGGTCAATACCTTGAAACTTAATAGATGACGTTCTGCAATTATGACAATAACATCAAAAACATGGCGGGCAACCGGCGTATCATTAACTTTCGCAATATCAGCGATATGCTCGCCAATACGTCGTCTAAATTCTCTGATAGTTTTACCGACATACTAGATGCCGCAAATGCAGGTTATCAAGTAAACGATTCCTTCAGATTTGCAGTTCAAAACTGTCTAATCTGATACGTATTGAATCCACCACTGTCGGTTAAACCGCTTAGCTCTATCAATAAAGCCACAGAATTTACATGAACCGCACGGAATTGTGCCCATATCCGAATTCTGCAGCCATGTTTGTTTCCTCTGGCCTTGATAGAGACTATGCACCAACATGTCTCGTAGATTTTGATTATGCCTGTAAGTGATGGCTGGCCTCGATGGTAACAGGCAGCCAACATCTGGGTCTGATTTTAGAATGTCCCAATTCTCTTCCAGGATCTGACGGATGGCATGATGCGCGCCATCGAAAGCACCATGGTTAACAACTTCAGACACACTTCAGACTTCAGGTACAATTTGACCAACTGTATTATTGTAACCGCATGCTGCTGTGAAAATTGCGGATTTATTGTGTAAGTTAAGGTTGCTAGCCAGAGAGCCCAGTACTAGAGACTGTAGCAAGAGAAGGAGTAATCAGAGGGCCACTGTTTCCAACTAATTGCTTAGCTCATGCTTAGACATCTGGTTGGAATTAGCACTCTGTACAGAAAATTGATGGATGTACTACAACTACTAAGCACAGTAAAGAGACACTTTTGTTAAATTCAACCTATCCTAATTACTGACTGATTTTCAAGCACTGCCTTGCGCCCACATGGACATTTAACATCAAGGACACCCCAAAACTATCATCAGACAGGAGCCCTGCTACATGGAGTGCCCTAAGGAAATATAACGTCTTCCTCCTTCACTAGCAATGGCCTGAGGGGGTACACAGTAACACATCATCATTGGGGCCACTACCACTCCTATCCTCTGCTCCGACCCTCAGGGGCTCTCTGCACTTATTTTTGCATTTAGAAAGCAAATGAACAATAGAAACAAAATAGTGCACAGATGTTCATACTGATGAAGTGATGATTGAGGATAATATAAATGGATTAGCACTGCTTTTCTTTACTTGAAAATATCTCCTTGAGGGATCTAAAATGTCTCTCTTGTGAACAGGTTCCTTGAGGCATTTTACACCCATATATTTTATATACCGAGGCTGTGCTCTCAGTTTCGCCAATTATTGGATAACACAGAAACATACACACAATTCACTCAAGTGTCCATATCTAAATACTACCATACTTATAGGTGCATTGGTATCTTTGTTGTTATGGTTGTAAACACAGAACATATAATTAATAGGGTCAAATAGGAATGTCTTCTGTTAGACCTTTGGGGCTCATTGCTGTGTCAGAAAGTGAGCCCACTAAAGGATCATCTGGTGCTATGGTAGTATAGTCTAACCCTGTGAGCAACCTTTATAATCAATAACTAGAGATGAGCAAACTTTAAAAAAAAGTTCGGCGTTCGGCATTCGGGTTGTGGTAATCGCCGCATCCCGTTATGGATTCTACTACCGTGGACTATCGCGGCATATGGAATCCATAAGGGGCGGATTCCACGAACCCGAATTGTTGAACAGCCGAAGGACCTGGGGTGACGTCACCGTCATGTGATCAGTGCAGGGGGTGTGGCTCAGCACGGGATCAAAATGTAAAGTGAATGAACAAAACAGAAATCTAAACCAATTCAATATCTGTGAAAATACAGTGTTATTGAGGGAGCTGACCGGAATATAGCTCATCCTGTTATGCCATCTGGCTGTTACAAAAGTAATATTTAATTAATGGCTGGCTTCATACAAAAAAAAAAATCAAAAACACATAGCAGTTTATTCATATTATCCCTTAAAAAATAGGTATACATAGATCACAAATACCCCTATATCTTTCATACAAAACCTTAAGAGAACTTTAAAAAATAAAAATGACCGATATAATAGTCCTTGAATTGAAATGATATACAATCACGGTTCCTTTGTTAACTCTTTCGTGCGGAGCTCACGCACTTTTTAAGGTAATTTCATACTCCACTACGATATCATGAATATTTGCAAAATGTCCTATTGTTGTTGTCTTGCTACATATGATATGATTAATTGTTATGCAATGGTCTTGTTGTTGCTACTTTGTATAGTATAATTGACGCTTTATGTCACAGTTCCGTAGGTGGCGTACATATTTAATATTTAAATCCGCCTTTAAATTAGAAACAGTATAGTATTCCTCTGCTTATCAGACTCCCAAGTGTTGTTTGATATAGCTGGTTGCTGAAATACATACGTGTTTCCGTCTCTCGTATGCAACTGCAGGTCTCTCACGCCGCTGATTCCCACACTGTCTGCGCGCTAGTGCCTGCACTTACCCGCATGCGCGGAGAAGTAATTGCCGGCACTAACCAACCATGGCATCTAAATAGCGAAAACCGAGAAAAGCATGCTTCTGGGTTAAGACCAGGCACCCATGTGCGGCGTTCGGTGATGCCGGACATTAATTCTACTACGCCAAGTCTCTCTGAAAAGACCCAACGCATTAGAGCTGCAGTTCCAATGTTGGCCAGGAGGTAACAGGCCAACATAGGATATCTGAAAAATCAGCTTGTACTGTCATACTAAGGGAATACAGTACAAGTTGAAATAAATCTGAGTACTGCATATTGTAGCCTCCTTAGAGGGGCTATAAAAAAATAAAAAAATTAAATCAACCCCCTTTTCCTAGAATAAAAAAAAAATAAACAATTAAAAATATAAACATCATGGACATCCCTGCATCTGAAAATGCCTATATTATTAAAATCTAAAAATATTTATCCCATAAAATGAATGGTGTTATGGAAAAAAGGGCCAGTTTGCCATTTTTTTATCGCTTTTCTTAACCAAAAAATTTCAATAAAATGTAATCAGAAAGTCATACACACTCTAAAATGGTATCAATAAAAACTACAGATCATCCCACAAAAAATGAGTCCCCAAACAGCTAAGTACACTATAACTATAAAACTATAAAAAAAAATTATAGGGAGCTGAATATGACAATGTAAAAAAAAAATACATCTTCAAAGTTTTTATTATATTTTCAGTATTAAAACACAAAAAAACTACACATATGTGGTATCATTTTAATCCTACTAACACAGAGAATGAAGGGCATAAATCTTTAAATTCACATTAAATAGCAAATCAGAGTACAATTAAAAAAATGTATCATTCAAACAACAAAAAAATATAAACAAAGAACGTCCTCAGCATTCACGTTTATTCCATAGGATGTTCGATATTGTTAGTCTAACACATACAGACTTTAGCTTGCTGTACTCTGTAGTTCCATGGACAGTAGGACACGAGGCAAATCCTAAGATCCTCTTCACACTGCTGCTGGAGATGAAGACTATCTGATATTGTGTGAGATCCAAAGCCAGGGCTTTTCTGCCCAGCAGGGTTAGAGAAGCATTACAGATCACGTCTGCCTCAGTCTTGGGATTCCTGAAGTGTTTAGTGTGGTTATAGCACCATCTAGCGGTCTTAAATGTATTACACTTTGTTTGTCTGTTACAATACTACTGCATTATGGGTGGTGCACTGTATTGTGGGAGTACAAAGCATCCTGGGAAAGAGAAGCAGAGCTGTTCAATGCATGTCTCCTTCTCAAACTCCACCATCCTTGTAAAAACATATCTGGTAAGAGATCTACCTTTGATTCAGGGATATTGGATATTGCAGAGCTGTTTAGCTAGTTATAATTGTTACTCAGGAAGTTGTTATTACTGTTAGCTAGCTATGCAATCTTATCTACAGGCAGTCATTTACCATGTGCTTCAGTGTTAATGTAATGTTATAGTACATGCTATGCTTAATACTTATGCATGTTATTTGTAACAATCCTGTTTTACCAATTAATCAATCATATATAATCAATAAATCCCATATGTATGACCTGTTGACCAATAAACAAGTTAGACTACAAAGAACAGTCCTCTTATTTGGAAGACAGGAATGGTAAAGGCTGAATTTCAGACTGCACATTGTGTGATCGTGTATGAAGACAGAACAAGGGCTTTACACAGAAGATGTCTGACTGGAAAGTTTGGAAGGAATAGGCATCAGGCACTGATGCTAAAGAGGAAACACTACAGGTAATCATTACAGAGGTAAGAGAGCAGATTCAACAAGTACCAGAGTCAACAGTACACTTAAAGATGAATTCAGGACAGTCACTCAATGTGGTGTCAACTTCCAGCTGGGCTCATTGAAGCAGGAGTTCTTCTTTGTACGACATGATATGCAGAAGGTTAATCAATAGATGGTGGTGGTGGAAAGTCAGTGGCAAGGAAGACAAATTGCTATCTTGAAGTAGAGACACCCATGAGCATGAATAAAAAATGTGTCCACCTTTTGGACTCTCCTTTATGTATGAAGGGAAGAGGCTATCTATATCTTCACACACGGACTTGGATATGGTCTATACTCACCTCCAAATAAATCCACTCAATATACCTAACTGGGACCCCATCCAGAATTTGACGACGCTCCCTAAGCTCCCATTCTCCAACTCATGGGACAAATAACACACCCCACGAGCCCAGAGGAACAAGAGAGGAATGTCCATCTTAACTCCTAGAAGGCTCCCACAAAATAAAACAGAAACATTTTGCGAGTCTCCGGATATACTATACACAGCAGCAGTCCCAAATGATAGGGGTAGGTCCCAACCCTCAATTTCAACAATAATAGCAACAAGTTTTGGGTCTGTGCTAAGGCGCGAGTACGGCAATAAAGTATGCAACCAGGCTATGTCTCCACGCGGTAGTTGTCCTTCACACGCTGCATCTCACTGGAGTCTTTGTACCGACCAGCATTCAGGCTTCACTTCTTGATACAGACTTGTCATAAAACAGATAATTCGTATGCCCGACCCGGGTTTCGCGTTTATCTCTTCATCTGGCTCGTTGATTTCCAATCTCTTTGTGCGGCTTTCCCAGGATGTGCGCTTACCACAACAACTCACTTTTTATCAGTGTACTCGTGCACAAGTCAGTCTACAGAAGGATATTTCGCCAGAGGAGACTCAATTTTTTTTCTTAGCTGCAGCCTAAGGAAGGCAAAGCAAAGAGAGGCTGCAGCTAAGAAGAAAGGACTCTTTATCCAAACATTAAGGACTATACTTTCTACTCCAACTTACACCGATTTTACCATAGGTTGGATTACATCTGGATAACTAAGGAACACATTCAATTATGTTCCAAATCAAAAATAGACACCTTCCCACTCTCTGACCATTCTCCTGTGATAACCACATTATCTGCGCCACAGATCCCCCCCCTAAATCTTACCGATGGCGGTTGAATGATCAATTAGTATCCTCTCCGTCGGATGCGACCTATATTAAAAAAGTCATTGATGAGTTCTACTCCCTTAACTCGCAAGCCAAAGTATTCCCCAGCACTTTATGGGACTTCCATAAAGCTGTCGTACGAGGACACGTTATTAGTTTAGTCGTACAACGCAAGAAAAGAAACCGGGCCTTGATTAACTCTCTTTTAGCAGGAATTCATAAATTGGAAGCCCTTCACAAAAAATCCCTATTGGAATCCCATCTCTCCCGACTCAGTTCCTTCCGAGCCGAATTAAAAAACCTCCTCAACTCAATATCGGCAAAATTCTTTCTATATTCCCAATATGAATTTTTGGCCCATGGGAACAAGGTAACTAAATTTATGATGAATAGGTTGAAATGGAGGAAATCCCAAAATTTTGTTGCCCCTATTTCCACAAATAAAGGGGAATCCGTAACGAATACCACAGAGATCGCCCATCAATTCCGAGATTATCATCAATCCCTCTATAACTTCACTTTGACGGATAATTCAAATTAGCCTATCACCACTAATGACCACATTACCTCCTTTTTAAAACAGATTGATCTCCCTTAGCTAAAAGATCAACAAATAGGAACCCTGAGTTCCCCTTTCACACTAGATGAACTCCTCTGTGCTATTAAACAACTCCCAAAAGGGAAAGCGCCAGGCCCAGATGGCCTCCCGGCAATCTACTACTCTATTTCAAAGGAATCACTTGCACCACACCTTCTTAATGTATGTAATTCAGCCCTTCAGGGAAACCCCATGTGTTCTGGCATGACATAAGCACATATTACAATTATCCCAAAAGAGGGGAAGGATGTGTCACAATGTGCCAACTGCTGCCCCATCTCCTTATTGAACCTAAACCTAAAGATCTTGTCCAAAATGTTGGCAAATCGCCTTTCTCCCTTACTGCCACAACTGATCCATAAAGATCAGACAGAATTTGTTAAAGGCAGAGAGGGAAAAGATAATTCTGCAAGAATTATCAACGCCCTCCACCAAGCTAAAAAAACAACAACAACCTCTGGTCCTGGTCAACACCGATGCCGAGAAAGCATTTGACCGAGTCAGTTGGGAATACATGAAAATAACTCTTACGAGATTTGGTCTCCTGAGTACCTTTATGAATGCTCTTTTTTCAATGTATTAAAATGCCTCGGCATCGATGCTGGTCAACAATACAATATCTCCCCCCTTTCGTATATGTAACGGGACGAGAAAGGGTTGCCCCCTCTCTCCGCTAGTTTTCATTTTAGTGCTAGAACTCTTTCTCCATCTCATACGCCAAAATAAAGAGATAAGTGGACTCTACATGGGTGGATGGGAGCATAAGGTAGCGGCTTTTGCCGATGATCTGAATGTCCTCACCATTAACCCCAAACAGTCGCTCCCAGTCTTATATAAAATACTGGAGTCTTTCAGTGCCATCTCTAATTTTAAAATCAATATGAATAAATACTTTGCCCTAGCAGTAGGCTTAAAATCTCATATACAAACTGAACTAGCCAAATCTTCTCCCCTTAATTTGACGGCTCCATCAATATCATACCTATGTATAAAAATTTGCACTGATATTCATAAACTTTATCATCTTAACTACATCCCCCTCCTGCATTCAATTAAGCACTAACTCTCTTCTCTTGATACACCGACGCTCTCATAGTTTGGCCGAAAAAACATGGTAACTTCACTTGTAATACCCTGACTAAATTACCTTCAACAGGTCCTACCCATTCCCATCCCAAACAGTTTCTATTTGACTCTAAATAAATACATTAGACTATTTATATGGAACAGGAAAGCTCCTAGACTAGCTCTGCCCACTCTCCAGAGACCCAGAACCCATGGACCAGACAGGGCTGCCATCAGAAATTTTGGGGCCCCTTACACAGCTCAAGGCCCCCCCGCCGCCGCCTCCTCCCCGACACTGCCCCAGTGGCGGATCCAGAGCCTGGTCTTTGGAGGGGCAATTCCCCCAGGAATAGGAGATCATGGGGCCCCAGTGTGCCCATCCACCCTCAAGCTACACCCACACACAGCCCCACCCATATATCGTGCCCATACCTCTTACATCCAGGGACGTCTCCCACACGGCCCTGCATTATGTAGTTCACCTGCCACACTGCCCCTACTGAGTAATTTGCCCCCCCAAGTTAATTTTGCCCCCAGACAGCCCTGCATTATGTAATTTGGCCCCACACTAAGTAATTTTGCCTCCACACGGTACTCCATTATGTATTTTGCCCGCCATACTGCCCCCCACTGACTAATTTGCTCCCCCTCACAAGTTAATTTTGCCCCAGACAGCCCTGCATTATGTAAGTTGCCCCCACTAAGTAATTTTCCCCCACACTAAGTAATTTTGCCCCCACACGTCCCTCCATTACGTAGTTTTCCCGCCACACTGACCACCACTGAGTAACTTGTCCCTCCCTCCACAAGTTAATTTTACCCCCAGACAGCCCTGCATTATGTAATTTGCCCTCACTAAATAATTTGCTCCCACACTAAGTAATTTTGACCCCACATGGCCCTCCATGTATTTTGCCCACCACACTGACCCCCCACTAAGTAATTTGCCCACAAAAAAGTTAATTTTGTGTCGCTGATCCCGGCCAGCTCGCTCCCCAGCACCGCCTGGAGGTACCCTGGTCTCTGTGCAGCCATCAGGATTTCCACTGTTCATCCTGTGCAGCCTCAGCCTGCACTCGGCAATCTCCTTCGGTCACTGCAGCAGTGGCCGAGGGAGATCACCAAGAGCAGGCTGAGAGGCTGCGTTGCACAGGATGCACAGTGGAATGTCTGCCTGACATCGATCAGCTGAGTGGCGGGCGGGCCGAGGAGGTAAGGGACGGGATGGGCCCCAGGACGGTAAAAGGGGGAGGAGCAATGGGCACCAGGGCCGGCGGCCACAATAAAAAAAAAAGACTCAGGACCGGCTGGGCCACCCAGGGTCCGGGCCCCTTACTGGGGTATGAGCTGTACACCCCTGATGTTCCTAAGCTCAAATCAGCAGTGGCATGCGGCAGTACATGACTCCAGCTTATAAAGAGGCTGGCTCACATGTTGCACTCAGCCAATCACAGCATTGATTAGTAGGCGTGGCTGTGATGGCATCTTAGGGCAAGACGCTTGCTGATTGGCTGGGCCCTTCTCCCAGGGCTGGAGCGCTGGCCAATCGCAGCTGGGCCCTTCTCCCAGGGCTGGAGCGCTGGCCAATCGCAGCGCTCAGCTCATATACTGAATATGAGCTGAGCGCTGCGATTGGCCAGTGCTCCAGCCCTGGGAGAAGGAGACGCCCAGGGCAGAAGAAGAAGTCTCCGCCCCAGGCAAAATTAGAGCAGCAGGGGCGCCGGTATCAGGGGCTACAGAGGACGAACGGAGCGGCACCCAGGGATACAAGTAAGTGCAGGGACATCCCTGGGTGCCGCTCTCCATGTAAATAGCTTTAACTCATAAACTGTGGACCAGTGAAAGGTCCTCTTTAAGGAAGATAGACTTTAAATAGACTAATGGCCTAAGTCTAAAAGATAAATTCTTTAGGGAAGGATTTAAAAGAGGAATTCTTTTTGGGAAGAATTCAAATATTGTCTGCACCCTGGTTTCTCTTGTCAGCCAATTTCTACGCTTCTTATCTGTCGCTTTCTTGTGCTCTCTTTTATGTTATGATGTTATAAATCATTAAGTAATTTTATTTTATGCTGAAGGTAAGCAGTAAATGATACTGTGAAAACTGTACTAACTTTATTGTGTGTGTCCTGGAGAACCGTAAGACGCCCCACCACTCTGGCGAGGGGAAACCTGCTAACCCAGAAACTAGTGAATGCAAGTGACGGTTTGAAGGAATAATACTAACAGGCAGTTGAGAATAGACATAAGTCCTCTCTAATCAGATGACAGGAATTGTCGGAGCCTTTATGGTTCAGTACAGCCAGTCCTGGGGAGAGCCTCCTCTGCGTTCGTATCAATTAAGTTATAAGAAATCGGTGTCATGCAAGGAAAGGTCTCTCCACCCCCTCCGTATGTAAGAGAAAAATGTAAGGAATCAGGATTATGTAGCCCGGGTCTGTGGGACTAATTATTATTTAGTTACTCCCTGGGTGGATAATATGGCAAGATGGACAGAGGGAATGAAGAGTATAAATTTGTTTCCTCGGAAAGGGGCTAATAACACCTTCCATATAGACATGGTAAAAGGGTGATGTTTGGGTGACACTGAAGCTTACCCATATTATGGTCCAGACCCCCAGTGGGAGATGCAGTATATGAAGTTGGGAGGGGAAAATTGGCTTACTTATGCACCATATTGGTATGACAGACCAAATAAAAGGTTAAGAAACAGAAGGCAGAGAACCAGGAGGGATATAAAAAGAAACACGAGTAGTGTTGAGCGAACAGTTCGAGCATAGTTCGGGTTCGTACCGAATTTTGGGGTGTTCGGGACCCGGACCCGAGCATTTTTAAAAAAGTTCGGGTTCGGGTCTGTTGTTCAGCGATTTCTTCCCACTTTCTTAAGGGCTGCACAGCAGCCAATCAGCTAGCATTTTACTTCTTGCCCTAAGAAGCCATCACAGTCATGCCTACTAATGGCATGGCTGTGATTGGCCAAGTGCAGCATGTGACCCAGCCTCTATTTAAGCTGGAGTCCTGTAGCGCCACACGTCATACTGCTCTGATTTATATAGGGAGAGGACGCAGCTTCTGTGAGGGCGAGATTAGGCAGGGGAAAGTCAGCAAATGCAACTAATGAAGTGATCGATCTACAGCTGTGAATCATTCAACTTCTGCTAGTTAATTGCTCACTGGTTTTTAGGCTGCATAGAGCGTTTTTCTGTCACTTTGATCGGTGGCCATTTTGTGTCTTGTGGTGCACCAGCACAAGCTGCCACCAACTCCATCAATAAATCAATACTAGTTTTTTTTTTGTTGCTATATCCTACATCAGGGGCTTGGCTGTGCTTATTGTCACCCCTAGAAACTCAGGATAGAAACTTCTATATTTTATTAAGGGGTTAAATTCTATTGCCAAAATAGCAATCCACTAAATCCGGTGTTCCAGCTGTGGCTAGCCAAGTGTAATACTGTCTGCTGTCTGGCAAAGGATAGATTTTTTTCTTTGGTGAAATTCAATTGCCAAAATAGCAATCCCCTAAATCTGGTGTCCAAGCAGTGGCTGGCAAAGTATAATGGTGTCCGGCAAAGGATATATTTTGTTCTGGGGTGAAATTCAATAGCCAAAATAGCAATACCGTAAATCTGTGGTTTCAGCTGTGGCTGGCCAAGTTTAATAGTGTCCGGCAAAGGATAGATAATTTTCTGGGGTGAAATTAAATTCCCAAAATAGCAATACCGTAAATCTGGTGTTCCAGCTGTGACTGGACAAGTTTCATAGTGTCCGTCATAGGATATATTATTTTCTGTGGTGAAATTCAGTTGCCAAAATAGCAATACCATAAGTCAATGGTTTCAGCTGTGGCTGGCCAAGTTTAATAGTGTCCGGCAAAGGATATATTTTGTTCTGGGTTGAAATTCAATTGCCAAAATAGCAATACCATAGATCAGTGGTTTCAGCTGTGGCTGGCCAAGTTTAATAGTGTACGGCAAAAGATATATTTTTTTCTGGGGTGAAATTCAATTGCCAAAATAGCAATACGGCAAATCTGGTGTTCCAGCTGTGACTGAACAAGTTTCATAGTGTCCGTCATAGGATATATTATTCTCTGCGGTGAAATTCAGTTGCAAAAATTGAAATACCGTAAATCTGGTGTTCCAGCTGTGACTGGACAAGTTTAATAGTGTCTGGCAAAGGATTTATTATTTTCTGGGGTGAAATTCAGTTGCCAAAATAGCAATACCATAAATCAATGGTTTCAGCTGTGGCTGACCAAGTTTAATAGTGTCCAGCAAAGGATATATTTTGTTCTGGGGTGAAAATCAATTGCCAAAATAGCAATACCATAAATCAATGGTTTCAGCTGTGGCTGGCCAAGTTTAATAGTGTACGGCAAAGGATATATTTTTTTCTGGGGTGAAATTCGATTGCCAAAATAGCAATACCCCGAATCTGGTGTTCCAGCTGTTGCAGGCCTAGTTTAAATCTGTCCGTAAAATAATTTATTATTTTCTGGGCTGAAATTCAGTTGCCAAAATAGCAATACCATAAATCAGTGGTTTCAGCTGTGGCTGGCCAAGTTTAAAAGTGTCGGGCAAAGGATATATTAAGTTCTGGGGTGAAATTAAATTGCTAAAATAGCAATACCATAAATCAGTGGTTTCATCTGTGGCTGGCCAAGTTTAATAGTGTATGGCAAAGGATATATTTTTTGGGGGTGAAATTCAATTGCCAAAATAGCAATACCGTAAATCTGGTGTTCCAGCTGTGACTGGACAAGTTTCATAGTGTCCGTCATAGGATATATTATTCTCTGCGGTGAAATTTAGTTGCAAAAATAGAAATACTGTAAATCTGGTGTTCCAGCTGTGACTGGACAAGTTTAATAGTATCCGTCAAAGGATAGATTTTGTTCAGTGGTGAAATTCACTTGCCAATATAGCAATACCCTGAATCTGGTGTTCCAGCTGTTGCAGGCCAAGTGTTAATCTGTCAGTAAAAGGGTATATTACACTCAAGGTGTATATACAAGTGCTGAGAGGGTCATCCTCAAAAACTTTACACGCTACTGTGCATCTCCCATTGTATTTCTGTCCGTTAAAGAGTATATTACACAAAGTGTTAAAATACTATTGCTGAAGGCATAATCCTACATATTTTTTCACACGCTACTGTGCATCTCCAAGTGTAAATCTGTCCATAAAAGGATACCTTTCATCCAGGGCCTAAATACTAGGCCTACAATTGATATTTCCCTAAATCAGTGGTTACTGCTGTGCCTGGATTAGTGTAACACGGTACAAAAATAAATAGGCAGATAGTGTTAGGTGCCTGTAAAAAAAGGCCTGAATTTGAAATCAATACATTGGGCCAAAAATATTTTTCTTGTTGTGGTGCTTGGTGAACGGTAACAATGAGGAAAACATCTAGTAAGGGACGCGGACTCGGTCGTGGTGGTGTTAGTGTACCCTCTGGTGCTGGGAGAGGACGAGCAGCGGCAGGAAGTGGCTCAGAGGGAGGTTTTTTGCAACAGCAGAGGCCAGGTACAAGTGTGGCCAGCCAGGGCCCTCTAATGGAGGATGAGGAGGAGATGGAGGAGGATGAGGATGAAGCAGGTTCACAGCGGTGTGGCAACCGACACAGCTCAGGCCCATCACTGGTGCGTGGCTGGGGGGATACGGAGGACGATGACGATACGCCTCCCACAGAGGACAGCTTGCCCTTACCTCTGGGGAGCCTGGCAGACATGAGCGACTACATGCTGCAGTGCCTGCACAATGACAGCAGAGTTACACACACTTTAACTTGTGCGGACTACTGGGTTGTCACCCTGCTGGATCCCCGGTACAAAGACAATGTGCCCACCTTACTTCCTGCACTGGACCGTGATAGGAATATGTGCGAGTACAAGCGCACGCTGGTAGACGCGCTCCTGAGAGCATTCCCAAATATCACAGGGGAACAGGTGGAAGCCCAAGGCGAAGGCTGAGGAGGAGTAAGAAGTCGCCAATGCAGCTGTGTCACGGCCAGCTCCTCTGAGGGCAGGGTTAACATGGCAGAAATGTGGAAAAGTTTTGTCTCCACGCCACAGCTAACTGCACCACCACCTGATACGGAACGTGTTAGCAGGAAGCAGCATTTCACTAACATAGTTAAAAAGTACGTCTGCACACCCCTCCACGTACTGACTGATGGTTCGGGCCCATTCAACTTCTGGGTCTACAAATTGTCCTCGTGGCCAGCATTTTATGCCTTGGAGGTGCTGGCCTGCCCGGCGGCCAGCGTTTTTTCTGAACGTGTATTCAGCACGGCAGGGGGCATCATTACTGGCAAACGCAGCCGCCTGTCCACAGCCAACGTGGACAAGCTGACGTTCATAAAAATGAACCAGGTTTAGATCACACAGGACCTGTCTCTCCCTTGTGCAGAATAGACATTTATAACTGCCTCCCCCTCAACCATGTATTCTTGTACTCCGGGGCACTTCTTTATTGAATCCTCATTTTTTTAACTTTACCATGATCTTTCGGTGCAACCCAAAGTTGAATGAACCTCTCCTCAATCTGGGCGCCGGGGCCTAAATAACTGAAAGTTGCCTTCTCCAGTGTTGGGTGATATGACGCCTTATTCTCTGCTGTGGTACTTCTCTCCTCTGTCTTGGTGCTGGGGCCCAAATAACTCACAGTGGCCTTCTCCTTTGGTGGGTGATATGACGCCTTATTCCTTGCTGTGGGACCTCTCTCCTCTGTCTGGGTGCTGGGGCCTAAATAACTGAAAGTGGCCTTCTCCAGTGGTGTGTGATATGACGCCTGATTCTCTGCTATGGGACCTCTCTCCAATTGATATTGGTTAATTTTTATTCATTTTATTTTAATTCATTTCCGTATCCACATTTGTTTGCAGGGCATGTACCTACATTATGCTGTCTTATGCAACCCTCTAGCCCTTTCCTGGACTATTATACAGCCTTTTTAGTGCCCAAAAGTTCGGGTCCCCATTGACTTCAATGGGGTTCGGGTTTGGGATGAAGTTCGGGTCGAGTTCGAAATCCCGAACCCGAACATTTTCGGGAAGTTCGGCCGAACTTCTCGAACCCCAACATCCAGGTGTTAGCTCAACTCTAAACACGAGTTAGAAAAAAAATTAACAGGGGGTTCACTTCAGAAGCCCCCTCCTCCCTATTTAGGAAATATCCCACAGATATATCTATCCCTTTCAAACGATGACTTAGATTTACGGGCACGATATACTGCTACCAACACTCAACCACCTACAGCTCCCCAGCTCCCGCAGCCACCTCCGCAGTTGCCCCAACCTATGCCTGATCAGATTGGTCAGGATACAGCGGCTGGTGCTGTTGGTGATGTCATATATCCCATGCGCCTTAAATCACAAAAGTCTTTTCCAAAACCTGAACATATACCTCAAAATTAGGCTTACTATCAAAATTAGGGTTATTCACCTTAGAAAAAAGACGACTGAGGGGAGATCTAATATCTATGTATAAATATATCAGGGGTCAGTACAGAGATCTCTCCCATCATTTATTTATCCCCAGGACTGTGATGAGGGGACATCCTCTGCGTCTGGAGGAAAGAAGGTTTGTACACAAACATAGAAAAGGATTATTTACGGTAAGAGCAGTGAGACTATGGAACTCTCTGCCTGAGGAGGTGGTGATGGTGAGTACAATAAAGGAATTCAAGAGTGGCCTGGATGTATTTCTGGAGTGTAATAATATTACAGGCTATAGTTACTAGAGATGGGTCGTTGATCCAGGGAGTTATTCTGATTGCCTGATTGGAGTCGGGAAGGAATTTTTTCCCCTTAAGTGGGAAAAATTGGCTTCTGCCTCACAGGGGTTTTTTGCCTTCCTCTGGATTATCTTGTAGGAAACAGGCCGAACTGGATGGACAAATGTATTTTTTCGGTCTTATATACTGTGTTACTTCCTCCTGATGAGGACAGTGACCCTGAGGAACAGTTCCCTTTTATGACTGTAGGGGACACCTTGTTAAAGAAACCTTTTGAAGTAGATTATATTAACAAGATTCTTAAACACTGCCCTAAACCCTCTTCATCTTCATCTGGGACATTTCATTATTTGAAGAGAGCTTGTAAAGGGAGATGTCTGACACAGGAGAATATGCGCCTTATAATAGATGGGATAGTTGGGCACAATTCCCCCTGGGATTGGAGTAAGGTCCCCTCTATAAGCACTATATAGCCCCTGAATACGCTGGCTGGAAATTATAAATTAAATACTGAGGCAGGCATAGACACAATATGGGAAGAAATTAAGTGTGAAATGGAGAGGTGTTTTCAGACTAGGTCCTCGTTGTCAACTGCTGTAGCCTGTAAACAAAAATCAGGAGAGTCTTTTATAGACTTTTGGAAGAGGTTTAATGAGACAGGAATGAGTATTCAGGATAATATGCATTATATGCTTATTCAGACTTTCCTTACCAATCTACAGCCACATCTCCAGCTTACTGTTAAACAAATGATCTCCGAATGGCCTAGTCTTAATAAAGATTAATTCCAAAATAAGTCAATGGAGAAAGATGCGGCTGGTTGTTTTGAAATGGTAGGACCTAAAGAGGCCCATTACCAAACTCAGGATAGGAATTGTCCCTCGAATCAGCCCAATAGGTGAAGTGGCAGAAGATGGGGTAGAGGGCCATACTCTGGGAGATGGGGGAATAAAAGAAATCGTCCTGCGGGTTGCTTTAATTGTGGTAAGACTGACCACTGGATCAGTCAATGCCCTTACCCACTCAGGCAACATGCCCTAAATGATACCCAAGCTCAAGGCACCCAACCATATCCACAGGCTCAGATCCGAGATCTTACCCCACCCCTGCCACAGCCCTAGAATAATACTCCTTGGTTTCCCGTAGCCTGGGGGCAGCAGACATCACAATGAGGATGCCCAGGGGACAGTATCCCAGCATTAACTCTCATCACAAACCACTATAAGGAATCATCACTGATTGTGTAAACCATAGAGGGATGTCCTCTCCCTTTTGTTTTGGATTCTGGTGCTACTAGTAGTACTATATGTGAGGATTATTATAGTGGTCCAAGAGCGAATGCTGAGCCCTCTGTGGAAATTAATGGGATACTGAACAGATCTTCTAAAACTCCTCCTCTCTCGATCCAGCATCCATACAAGCACCAGTCAATGTTCACACACAGTTTTAGGATCATTCCAAATTGTCCTGTGAATTTATTAGGGAGAGATTTGTTTGTTCTTTTAAGGTTGCAGTTGGGGATTAGCAAGATGGGACACCTACATGTCACATCCTCAGTTATGCCCATTCATGTACCAAAGGGTAATTGTTTTTTATATTTGAAATGCCAACCTCAGGATCGGCTACTTAATCAGGTTCCTCCTGAGGTTTGGGCAAATACTGACCAAGATGTTGGCCTTATCTCTTGTACACCATATAAGGTAGGCAATGCTTAAGCTCTGCGCTGCAACTGTTTCTAATAAACAATACCCCCTTTCCCCAGAAAAAGAAAATGGGATTGAGTCTATGTTCATGGAATTCCTAGAAGCAGAGGTTATTGGGAAAATTATTTCCCCCATATTTCACCTATCAACCTAGGTAGAAAGGCTGATAATACCTTTAGGGTTGTACAGGATCGTAGAGCGGTAAATGCACAGATCAGACCCATAGCCCCTGTGGTTCCAGACATACCATCTCTGCTATCAGCTATTCCTGCCCATGCAGAGTTTTTCTCTGTTATTGATTTAAAGAATGCATTTTTTTCTGTCCCAGTTGACAAGGAGACATGGCCACTCTTTGCCTTCATATTTAAGTTTTGCCAGTATACTTAGTGTAGAATGCCTAGAATGTAGAATGGTTATGTAGACTCCCCAGTAGTCTACTCCTTTGTCCTCTAAGCTACACTGCGCCCTTGGACTGCCCCTCATGGTTCTGTCCTTCTACAATATGTGGACAATCTCCTCATATGTAGTCTACTCGGGAGGCCTGCCAGGCAGACTGTGTTAGTTTATTACTGTGGTTATGTGAATGTGGTCACAAAGTTTCTAGGAAGAAATTACAATGGTGTATGGAAAGTGTTGAGTATTTGGGCTTTGTTCTCGGTAAAGGTGAGAGGAAAATCAGTCATGCCAGAATTACCGCCATACTGGGTCTGGCCCGCCCACAAACAAAGAAAGACATGTTAACCTTTCTTGGCATGATTGGTTACTGCCGCCCATGGATTACTGATTGTTCCTACTATGATAATATTCTGAGACAAGCCACTAATACTGATATGCCTGACTTCATTAAATGGTCTGATGAAATGTTACAAGCTTTTAGTCATTTGAAATGTGCAATGATTTCAAGTCCTGGTTTGGGCCTACCTGACTATGGCGTGATATTTCACTTATTTGCCAGGGACAATTGTAAAACCATGGCGGGAGTCCTGATGCAAGAACATGGAGACAAATTCCGCCTTTTGACTTTTTCTCAAAGGGGGTTCCTGTACAGGTTCAGAGCATGCCTGAATGTCTCAGGAGTTTGGCAGCCTCTGCTATGGTCGCTGAGATGGCCACTCCTATTACCCTAGGTCATCCCACTACTCTGCATACCTCACACAATTTTCAGGCCCTATTGAAGAACATACATACACAACATATGTCAGCACAAAGACTGAGTAGATATGAAGTTTTGTTGCTATCTAATCCTCAACTTTTTATCAAATACTCAGCACCCACATTCAGTCCAATGGCTATACTGAATGCCCTACTTGGCTACAAGGGAGATCAGGATGATTTGCCTCCTCCCCATGCATGTACTGAACTTATACATGAACATACCTCACCTAGGACTGACTTACAGTCCACACTCATTGAAGGAGCACCTGATATTTTTGTGGATGGATCCTGTTCCCGCCCTAATGACAACACTTATCATGTAGGATACACTGTGGTTCAACTCCATGATGTTATACTAGAATCGAATCCTATACCTTTTCAGTCAGCCCAAGCAGATGAACTGATTGCCCTCACTAGAGCGTGTTGTCTTTTTGAGGGAAGAGATGTAAATATATACACCAATTCCAAATATGCCTTTGGGGTTGTACATGATCATGGGGTAATCTGGCAGAGAAGAGGCTTCATAGCTGCAGATGGGAAGCACATCTCACATTCCACCCTAGTACATGATCTTCTGGCCGCCATCCAATTACCAAGCAAGGTTGCTATTATCCATTGTAGGGCACATACTTGTCTCCAAACGCACATAGATAAAGGGAATGCCCTAGCTGATCAGGCAGCAAAAGAGGCTGCTATTAGAAAGGCAGCAACAGTTCAAATGCCCTACCTAGTTCCAGAAATTACCCTTACTGACAATTTATTGCTAAACCTCCAGGATTTGGCTACCAGTAGTGACAAGATAGAATGGCAGTCGGTAGATGCAGTACAAGACCCTGATACGGGTCTTATCTGCAAAGAGGGGAAACCATGTATTCCAGTTGCAAGCTCCCTGATTTTAATTCCACAATATCATAGTCTCGGCTATAGGGGAGCACAGGCAACCACTGACCTTATTCATAGAGATTTTTTTATACCACGTCTTAGATCAAAGGTACAATCTTATATTTTACGGTGTATTATATGTCTCAGAAACAACCCAAATAATTCAAAGAAGGCCCAACACCAGCATCTTAATTACCCGACTTCACCATTCACTCACTTACAAATTGACTTCACCCATATCCCAAAGACAGGAAGAAAGCAGGAGAATGCCCTTGTATTTGGGAATATGTTCTCTAGATGGCCGGAGGTTTTTCCTACTACCAATGAAACCACAAAAATTGTGATAAAATTTTTGTTACAGGAGATCATCCCCAAATGGGGGTGTCCTGTTCAAATTAACTCAGATAATGGCCCAGCTTTTACGTCCAGGGTATGTAAGTAGCTTTCCAAAGCCCTTAGGATTGACTGTAAGTTCCACCTCCCTTATCACCCACAGAGTTTCAGGATAGTAGAAAGGATGAATAGAACAATTAGAGAAAAAATAAGGAAAATTACTGGAAGCACTTCCACAAATTGGAAAAAGTTCTTTCCTGTAGCCCTAGCAGAAATTAAAATGCAGCTAAATAAGAATACTGGTTACTCACCATTTGACCCTTCCCCACCCCTTGGGGTCCAAAGGCCCCCGTGATACAAAAAGGGGATCTAGAAAATAGTACAGGCAGAATATTTGAGCAAACTTGTAGAAACCTTTGATCAAATTGAACAAGATGTTGCTCGTGTCTCTCCTTTCTCTCCACAGGAACCTACACATCCTTTCCAACCCGGAGATGTGATGATAGTCCAGCGCCTGGCAAAAGGACGAAAACAGACTGAGTTCCCGTTTGGACCACCCACCCGAGTGGTAGCAGTCACCAGAACAGCGATTCTCACAGAAGAGGCTCCAACCTGGATTCACGCTAGAAGAGTGAAAAGGGTCCCTGAGGCTTCTTCTCCGGTGACGGACGAAGACAAAGAGGGTGAAGCAGGTGTGAAATTCCTGAACAAAGAGGGGAGCTCAGAAGAAGTTTCCCTGAAAAGTGCCTTGCCACATGCTGAAGATGATGACCCCACAATATTCAGCGAGATTTGTTTGTCTGCTGATAATTATTAATCTTTGTGTTTTCTTGCCAGTCTGGCTTATTACTACATGTATTTATCACCCAGAGGAGATTTCTTCCGCACCAAATAATCAGTCAGTATATAAAAGAGCTCAGGAGTAAGATCCCTTACAGAATAGTATAGTCAGGATGGCAAATGCCCTAAATGTTAGTTCATTGTGCCTTAAAGACTTACAGACGGGATCTTATACAAACATGTGTTATTGCTGTGCCTACACCCCATGACTCACTCCTTGAAGTCTGGTCGATGGCTAACAATACACAATCTTTTATTCCCCTGTATGATTTCTGTGGGGAGTATCAGAAATAGTGTTGATCACGAATTTTCGAATTGCAAATTTTAATTGCGAATATCGGCACTTCGAGAATTCGCCAATATTTAGAATATCTCGAAATATATTCGCAATCGCGAATATTCTTTATTTTAAATACCAGTTTATGCAAATTTATATGCAAATTGTATGCAAATTTGTATATGCAAATTTTCACAATCAAGAAAATAATGTAATTAACAATATAACAATGTGCATACAATTTGCATAAACATTCATATAAGCTGGTTATGCAAATTTTATGCAGATTTTTTTATGCGAATTTTCGCAATCAAGAAAGTAATGACTGGAGATTACGAATTCGCGAATTTTTAAATATATGGTGAATATTCTCCCAATTATTCGTGAAATATCGCGAATTCGAATATTGCCCCTGCCACTCATCACTAGTCAGAAATTAGGACATAGAGCAGGGATAATATTAGAATAATTACTATTAATGTGGCTACAGCAGAGACCTGTTTTACCTTTTCCCAGGATATGACTTTATATTGTGATAGTAGAGACATAAAAAGTGGATTACCTAAAAATATTGTATATGATTATATTGACGACACCTGTAAAAAGAATAGTAGGCTAGCTAGTTCCCTGAATAATTCCATGAGTTGTAATAAGACCATTGTGACACAGTTTTATCTATAATATAATGCTCCCTAAGGGATAGTTTTTGTCTTGTGGTAACAGCACTTACAATTACATTCCTGCTAATGTTATTGGAGGTCCCTGTGCATAATCTAGGCTGACTCTGGCCCTTCCCAGTCAACCCCCTATCAGGAGAGCTTACAGACTGGTTAACAAGACTTTATCAGAAAACTGTGACTCTACTTTACCCCTTCTCAGCCGTGCAGAATATACAAGTTTGGGCGCCTCTATATTAGGAGTGCCTCGACTGGCTATATATAATACTCGTACTATAAATTCTATTGCACGTGACTTGACTAAATCTCTTAATCATACCTCTATCGCCTTATCAGACATGCTTTTAGATCTACAAGGCGTAAGAGGAGTAGTGCTAGAAACTAGAATTGCTGTGGATTATCTGTTACTTAAACATAATATAGGTTGTCAAGATTTTAAAGGAATGTGTTGCTTTAATTTATCTGACCATTCCAGATCAATCCAGTCCCATATTCAAGCGTTACATGAAATTGTCAATAATATCAAGAAGGATGTTGATTCATCCTTTTGGTGGGACTGGTTATTGAGCTGACTGCCGGATTTGCGTTGGTTAACCACTTCAGCCCCCCTAGCTTAAACACCCTTAAAGACCAGGCCACTTTTTACAATTCCGCACTACACTACTTTACCCGTTTATTGCTCCGTCATGCAACTTACCACCCAAATGAATTTTACCTCCTTTTCTTCTCACTAATAGAGCTTTCATTTGGTGGTATTTCATTGCTGCTGACATTTTTACTTTTTTTGCTATTAATCAAAAATTACCGAAATTTTTACAAAAAAATGACATTTTTCACTTTCTGTTGTAAAATTTTTTAAAAAAAACTACATTTCTATATAAATTTTTCTCTAAATTTATTGTTCTACATGTCTTTGATAAAAAAAAGTCCAATAAGTGTATATTTATTGGTTTGGGTAAAAGTTATAGCGTTTACAAACTATGGTGCAAAAAGTGAATTTCGGCATTTTGAAGCAGCTCTGACTTTCTGAGCGCCTGTCATGTTTCTTCAGGTGCTAGAATGTCAGGATGGTATAAATACCCCCAAATCACACCATTTTAGAAAGAAGACACCCCAAAGTATTCGCGGGGGGCATGGTGAGTTCATGTATCATTTCATTTTTTTCACAAGTTAGCGGAAAATGACACTTTCTGAGAAAAAAATAAATAAAAAGTTTCAATTTCTGCTAACTTCTGGCAAAAAAAAAGAAATCTCAGACGGACTCACTATGTCCCTCAGTGAATACCTCGGGGTGTCTACTTTCCGAAAAGGGGTCATTTGTGGGGTGTGTTTACTGTTCTGGCATTTTGGGCGGGGCTAAATTGTGAGCCGCCATGTAAAATCTAAAGGTACTCGTTGAATTTGGGCCCTTTGCGCACCCAGGCTGCAAAAGTGTCACACATATGGTATCGCTGTACTCAGGAGAAGTAGGGCAATATGTTTTAGGGTGTATTTTTACATATACCCATGTTGGGTGAGAGAATATCTCTGTAAACTGACAACTTTGTATAAAATTTTTAAAAGTTGTCGTTTACAGAGATATTTTTCACACACAGTATAGGTATATATAAAAATACACCCCAAAACACATTGCCCTACTTCTCCTGAGTACGGCGATACCACATGTGTGCCACTTTTTTGCAGCCTGGGTGCGCAAAGGGGCCCTAAAACCAAGGAGTACCTTTAGGATTTCACAGGGCATTTTTACGCATTTGGATTCCAGACTTCTTCTCACGCTTTAGGGGCCCCTAAAATGCCAGGACAGTATAAATACCTCACATGTGACCCCATTTTGGAAAGAAGACACCCCAAGGTATTCTGTGAGGGGTATGGTGAGTTCATGTAAAATTTTATTTTTTGTCACAAGTTAGTGGAATATGAGACTTTGTAAAATACAAAATAAAAAAAAAATAAAAAAAAATATTTCCGCTGACATGTGGCAAAAAATAAAAATACTGTGGACTCACCATGCCCCTCACGGAATACCTTGGGGTGTCTTCTTTCCAAAATGGGGTCACATGTGGGGTATTTATACTCACCTGGCATTTTAGGGGCCCCTAAAGTGTGAGAATCCAAATGCATAAAAATGCCCTGTGAAATCCTAAAGGTACTCATTGGTTTTAGGGCCCCTTTGCGCATCTTGGCTGCAAAAAAGTGTCACTCATGTGGTATCGCCGTACTCAGGAGAAGTAGGGCAATGTGTTTTGGGGTGTATTTTTACATATACCCATGCTGCGTGTGAGAAATATCGCTGTAAACGACAACTTTTTACATTTTTTATTCAAAGTTGTCAGTTTACAGAGATATTTCTCTCACCCAGCATGGGTATATGTAAAATACACCCCAAAACACATTGCCCTACTTCTCCTGAGTACGGCGATACCACATGTGTGACACTTTTTGCAGCCAAGATGCGCAAAGGGCCCAAATTCCAATGAGTACCTTTTAGGAGGGCATTTTTACGCATTTTTCTTCTCATGCTTTAGGGCCTCTAAAATGCCAGGGCAGTATAAATACCCCACATGTGACCCCATTTTGGAAAGAAGACACCCCAAGGTATTCCATGAGGGCATGGCGAGTTCATAGAATATTTTTTTTTGGCACAAGTTAGTGGAAATTGATTTTTATTGTTTTTCTCACAAAGTCTCCTTTCCGCTAACTTTTGACAAAAGTTTAATTTTTCATGAACTTATTATGCCCCTCAGCGAATACCTTGGGGTGTCTTCTTCCAAATGGGGTGACATGTGGGTATTTATACTGCCCTGGCATTTTAGGGGCCCTAAAGCGTGAGAAGAAAAATGCGTAAAAATACCCTCCTAAAAGGTACTCGTTGGAATTTGGGCCCTTTGCGCATCTTGGCTGCAAAAGTGTCACTCATAGGTATCGCCGTACTCAGGAGAAGTAGGGCGATGTGTTTTGAGGTGTATTTTTACATATACCCATGCTGGTGAGAGAAATATCTCTGTATATTGACAACTTTGAATAAAAAATGTAAAAAGTTGTCGTTTACAGCGATATTTCTCACACCCAGTATGGGTATATGTAAAATACACCCCAAAACACATTGCCCTACTTCTCCTGAGTACGGCGATACCACATGAGTGACACTTTTTGCAGCCAAGATGCAAAGGGGCCCTAAAACCAATGAGTACCTTTAGGATTTTACAGGCCATTTTTACGCATTTGGATTCTCACGCTTTAGCACCCTAAAATGCCAGGGCAGTATAAATACCCCACATGTGACCCCATTGTGGAAAGAAGACACCCCAAGGTATTCCGTGAGGGGCATGGCGAGTTCACAGAAAAAAAAATTTGGCACAAGTTTTTTTTTTTTTACAGTCTTATATTCCACTAACTTGTGACAAAAAATAAAATTTTGCATGAACTCACCATACCCCTCACGGAATACCTTGGGGTGTCTTCTTTCTAAAATGGGGTCACATGTGGGGTTTTTGTACTGCTCTGGCATTTGAGGGTCTCCGCAATCATTACACGTATGGCCAGCATTAGGAGTTTCTGCGATTCTCCGTATATTGAGCATACGGGTAATGAGATTTTTTCCGTTCAGCCTCTGCGCTGAAAAAAAAAAATGAACGGCACAGATTTCTTCATTCGCATCGATCAATGTGGATGAATAAATCTCTGCCAAAATCAGTGACTGCGGTGCGGTGGGCTGGGCGCTAGCTACCTAACAAGTAGCTAACTAACTGGTGGTGATAGGGGACCCTTATGCCCCATTCACACGTCCGCAATTCTGTTTGCGGAACGGAATTGCGGACCCATTCATTTCTATGGGGACAGACTTTGTCCCGCTCGGATCCGGAATTACGGATCCGCGCTCCGGGTCTGCACTTCCGTTCCGCAAAAATATAGAACATGTCCTATTCTTGTCCGCAATTGCGGACAAGAAAAGCATTTTCTATATAGTTCTGGCAATGTGCGGATCTGCAAAATGCAGAAAGCACATTGCCGGTGTCCGTGTTTTGAGGATCTGCGGATCGGATCCGCGGATCCGTGAATCCACGGATCTGTGAATCCACGGATCCGCAAAACACATATGGACGTCTGAATGGAGCCTTACAAGGGGTGTGATCAATGACAGGGGGTGATCAGGGGGTCTAGATGGGGTGATCAAGGGGTTAATAGGTGAGGGGTGGGGGTGGGGGGGGGGTTAGTGTAGTGTTTGGTGCAACTTTACTGTGTTACCTGGTCCTCTGGTGGTCGATCCCAGAAAATGGGACCACCAGAGGACCAGGTAGCAGCTATATCAGACGCTGTTCATAAAACAGCGTCTGATATAGCTGTTTGATGCGATTTATATCGCATCTACAGCCTGCCAGCGATTGATCATCGCTGGCAGGCTGTAGTACAACTCTTCAGACGCCAGACGCGTTCACAGGAAGTCTCGCGTCTCGCGAGATGACGCCCCGGCGCGTCCGATCAGAAGAACAGGACCGCCCGCAGGACGCAATCCTGCGTACGGCGGTCCTGAAGCGGTTAAGAACATTATTTATCAGTATTATAATTATAATTGCTTCCTTGATTATCATATGTTGTTGTATCCAATGTATCCCTTCCCTCATACAGATTTTTTTGTGTAATGTATCAAAAACCCACAGATCCTGGACAACCATATGCTACTTATTTCTCTATGGGAGAAAGAAGATAAGTCATATTCATGACTTAAGAGGGGATTGAAGGGTTAAATAGAATAAGCTATATGATCTGTATGAATGACAGGATGTTGGACGACATCATTCTAGAGGGTGAATGTATTTATATTAGCCTTTTTGCCATATAAGGAATAGTTTCTACTCAGCACCATTGTATATGTGAACCACATCTGTTTCCTGTATGTATGTAAGTAAAAGAAGCCTTAATGTCAAGATAAAATCAGAGCTGTTCCTAAGACCATACTGTGTGTGTGTGTGATTGACATAGCTCTCCAGGCGCCTGTAATTGGGGATGAAGGAAGAAACAGGGTGCATACAGAAGCAGAACCCTTTCACAATACAGAGGGGGGGGGGGGGGATCCACAGCACCGCAACAGTCTGGAAGAGGCAGTGGGGTTGCAAAAGGGAGAAGTCGGCCACAACAAACAGGCCCGCAATCATTACACCAAGCACCCCCATGCGTAAATCTACCTTGCCAAGGGGTAGGTGTTCCGCAATATGGCGCTTTTTTGAGGAAAGTGCAGACGACAAAAGAGTGTTAGTTTGCAACTAGAGTTGAGCGAACTTCTGTTTTAAGTTCATTTTCCAAAGTTTGGGTTCGGGTTATCCAAGCATCCCGTTATAGATTCCGCTACCACGGACCATAACGGCATTTGGAATCCATAAGGGGATTCTTCAATGAACCCGAACCTTGGACAACACGGAGGACCTAGGGTGACGTCACCGTCATGTGATCAGTGCAGGGGGCGTGGCTCAGTACTGGATTAGATAAGAGGTGGTAGCCTATGACCTCTTATCCAATCCAGTACTGAGCCACGCCCCCTGCACTGATCACATGACGGTGACGTAACCCCAGGTCCTCCGTGTTGTCCAAGGTTCAGGTTCATTGAAGAATCCCCTTAGGGATTCCAAATGCCGTTATGGTCCGTGGTAGCGGAATCCATAAGGGATGCTTGGATAACCCGAACCTGAACTCTGGAAAATTAACTTAAAATAGAAGTTCGCTCAACTCTATTTGCAACCTGTGCCGTACCAAAATGAGTCGGGGCATAAACACTAGCATGAATACTAGCAACCTCACCACCACCAGCATGATCCGCCACATGGCATCCAAGCACCCTAATAAGTGGGCCAAATGCCTGGGTCCACAATCTGGGTCTGCGGGACACACCACTGCCTCCCCTGTGTTACTCACTGCTGGCCAATCTCCTGTCAAATGCGCAGGCCCGGATGCCTCTCGCCCCACACCTGGACCTTCGCATGAGCCGTCAGCAACAACACCCACTTCCCTGTCCCAGCGCAGCAACCAAATGTTGATAACACAGGCATTTCAACGCAAATACCCACCCACGTACAGGCCATAGCACTAAATACGCAACTTTTGAAATGACTGGCCCTTGAAATGTTGCCATTTAGGCTTATGGACACTGAGGCCTTCCGAAGCCTGATGTCGGTGGCCATCCTTTGTTATGCAGTACTCAGCCGCCACTATTTTTCACGGCATGTGTCCCAGAACATCACCCGTGCCCTGACTAACGCACTTACTGGCGAGGTCCACTTCACCACGGACAAATGGAGAAGTGCTAGTGGCCAAGGACGCTGTCTTACTGTATAGTGAACTTAAATGTTGACTATTGACAGTTAAATGCAGCAGTCTTCTATGCTTTTTTTATGACTATACTAGCAGGGTTTCCCAGGGCCATAACCATAGTCCTGCTCCTGAAGTGGAAGAGATTGAGTGCACGGATACCCAACCACTTAGATTTGAGGATGGGGACAGTGGAAGACCACGGCAGCACGTCTCTGATGATAACGAAATATAGGTGCAAACTGCTGCAGTTTTCTGCGGTGTGCAGACCGACAAAGAGGGCAGGGGTGAAGACTGGGTGGAAGATGATGAACAATGAGGTCCTACACCCCAAAATATACCACTGAAATCCATGTTTTCCATGGGTGGTGATAAAATCATAATTATTTAGGCCAGAAATTACCTTTGCGGCCTGCGCTGCATATGTGCCGCGGACAATAATATAGTCAATCCGTCTGGGAGTTAATGGGTTGACATATTCCAATTATTTGCTCTCAAGTAACCCTGCACTGCATAGGTGACAGTGACCGAAAATGTGAAAAATCCTCTTTTAAATTGTTGGGTGAAATATTACCATTTTTCACAGGTACAAACCCCTGCACTAACTAACTGTCAGGGAACTTACAATTGGCGGTTACATTCTAGCATGACATAAAACCTTTTTTGGCTGTGAAGCCAAAGGTACTAAATCGCCAACAACATATTTTTTATTTTTTTAAATAAATTGCTGTAGACCCCCAAAAATTTGGAAAATCTAAAAAAAATAAAACAAAGTGTAAGTGCATGGTAGTATAACAAAGGTTTGGTGAGGCCGGTATACCTGTCTATTCTGCATAAGGTACAAACAAGTCCTGTGGGATCCATGCCTGGTTCTTTTTACTAAACGAAAGCTTGCCCACATTGGCTGTGGACAGGCGGCTGCACTTGTCTGTGATAATGTCCTCAGCCATGCTAAACACACGTTCATACAATACAGTAGCTGCAGGGTAGGCCAGCACCTTCAAGGCGTAAAGGGAAACCTCAGGACATGTGCCCAATTTGAAGACCCAGAAGTTGAATGGGGCAGACCCAGAGGCGTAGCTAGAAATATTTGGGCACCACAGCAAATATTTGACTGGTTATCCCCCCCCACAGTAATTTTTGAGCAACCCCTTCCTTTCATGCCGCCATTCCTGGGGCTACTAAAGATCGTTCTCTAAGACCAGGCCCAGCAGCTGTTCCATCTGTTTTCTACACTGTCTATACTGCCACTGTATATAATTTCATTGTAGAATACTGTTGAGGGGACCGTAACAAAGTATTTTAGTCCTCCTCCTCCTGGATGGGCCCCTTCTAGGTCAGGGCCCCAAAGTAGTAGCTTCCCCTGCTTCCCCTGCAGCTATGCCTCTGGCCAGACCGATCAGTCGGTACATGTACTGTTCCACCATGTTGCTGAAATGCTACCTCCTGCTAAGACGTTCCAGATTTGCTGGTGGTGCAGGTTGTTGTGGCATGATGACAAAGCTTTTCCACATTTCGCCCATGATAACCCTGCGTTCTGAGGTTTTTGTGGTGACCCAGCTGCGTTGGTGACTTCTTTCTCCTACTCTGCCTTCACCTTGTGCTTCCACTGAGTCCCCGGTGTCAGGTGTGAATGCCATCAGCAGCGTGTCTACTAGTGGGCTCATCTTCCTATCACACTCCAGTGAAGGAATTAAGGATGGCACAATGTCCTTGTAACAAGGATTCAGCAGGGTGGCCACCCAGTAATCAGCACAAGTTAGAATGTGGCAGTAACTTAGCGGTCGTTGCACATGCACTGCAGCATGTAGTCGCTCATGTGTGCCAGGCTGCCCAGAGGCAATGACAAGCTGTCCTCTTTGAGGGAGGTGTATCGTCTGTGTCCTCTATATCCCCCAGCGTTCCTCCTCCTCCTCGTCATCCTCCAGGCTGGACAATTGTGTTCCAGGCCAGGGCCTATGTTGGTGCAGGAACCCACCTTCCGAGACACTTGTATTTGGCTGGCCTAAGTTAAAGGATAAGGCGTGTATATAGTTTTCTTTGTTTGTATAGTTAGTTTAGCTGAATTATAGTTATTTTAATAAGCTTTAAGTAAATTTGTAAATAGTTTGTTAATGGTTTGAGTGAAAGAGGGGGTGGGGGTGTTGAGTATGTAGGGTGTGAGGCTGTCCGGGTTAATTTTCCATCCACTTTCTACACTGTCTATACTGCCACTGTATATAATTTCATTGTTAATACTGTTGAGGAGGCCCTGACAAAGTATTTTAGTCCTCCTCTTCCTGGATGGCCCCCTTCTAGGTCACAGCCCCAAAGCAGTAGCTTCCCCTGTAGCTATGCCCCTGGGCAAACCCATCAGTCAGTATGTGTACTCTTCCACTATGTTGCTGAAAAGCTGCCTCCTGCTAAGACGTTCCAGATCTGCTGGTGGGGCAGGTTGTTGTGGCGTGATGACAAAGCTTTTTCACATTTCGCCAATTCTAACCCAGCCTTCTGAGGTGCTGATGGTGACCTAGCTGCCCGTGAGCTGGCTTGGGTGCCACCCAGCTGAGAACACGGTTCCTCCTCCTCCTCATCTTCCATAATTGTGCCCTGGCTGAACAATTGTGTTCTAGGCCAGGACCTATGTTAGTACAGGAACCCTCAGAGTCACTTGGATGTCACTGACCTTAAGTTAAGGATAAGGCGTGTATATAGTTTTGTGCTCAAGCGTAGGTAAGGAAAAAAGCGGTGCGGCACTCTCCCGGCTTCTGAAGATACAATTTATTTCGTCATAGACTAGACGTCAGGCAAACTTCAGGTAGCAGGGGCGGACAACAAGCTGGGCGGCTGCGGAGTGGCCAAGCTCGTTGTCCGCCCCTGCTACCTGAAGTTTGCCTGACATCTGGTCTATGACAAAATAAATTGTATCTTCAGAAGCCGGGTGAGTGCCGCACCGCTTTTTTCCTTACCTACGCTTGAGCACACATTGTTCTCCTGGAAGCTGAGCACCACGTACGGCTATACACACCGGACCGGAGGTGGCCACAATAGGCGTACGGGGTGAAATACTTGGTAGTGCCACCCTTTCTTTATCCCGTCTCCCTCCCATTGTATTTATATGTATATAGTTTTGTTTGTTTATATAGTTAGTTTAGCTGCATTATAGTTATTTTAATATGTTTTTAAGTAAATTTGTAAATAGTTTGTTAATGGTTTGAGTGAAAGGGGAGGGTGGGGGTGTTGTGTGTGTTCGATTAACTGAATTGATTTTCACTGTCTGGTGTTCAGGAATTTCTGCACCCCAAATTCAGGACATGTGGCAGGCTGGGGATGTGCGTCAAACTAGCTAGGCCCAGACCTGCTATTATATTTTGCCCATTCGTGCACAACACCAGGCCGGGCTGGAGGCTCAGTGGCACCCACCAATCATCGGTCTGTTGTTCCATGCCTGTCCACAGCTCCTGCGCGGGATATCGCTATAATTCACTATAATTCAGATACACCCAGTACACTCTGCATTAGGGTACAGCCACACAGACCGACTGTGCTGCAGGCAGGTTGAGGCCATGTTGCGGTAAAGAACCATGTCGCAAATTAGCCCTTAAACTTCATTTAATAATGAAGACCACACTGTATAGTCGGTCTTCATTGATATTGGACTAAAGGCACCTTTAATGCACCTTTAAATAGGGGCTGTCGCCGGTATGGGGTTTGGCTGGTTAGGTGGGGGAACAATATATTTGGCTTGCCCACTTTTCCAACCTCAGCGCTCTCCTGCCCTACATGTGTCAGCCCTTCTTCTGCCATCTGCTTTTCTTCCTTTTTCACATCATCTAATATCAATGAGAATATGTCATCAGGAACATCCAGCTCCTTCTCTCTTTGCATCTTGTTGACTTTTCTAGAAAGTAAAGGCAGCAAAAGATGAGGATGGTCATCATTAAGACCGGGTCCCCCTAAAGGGTGCAGACTGAATGGTATTGCTTGGCATGCTGGTACCAGAATAAAAATAAAGGCTTTCATCTTATCAGTATTGAGTTATTACATTTTATTGAAATTGTTTTCAGCAATACTGTCCCTAGCCGATGAATGCGTGTCATGTCTTTCTTTTCTCTTTGTGGATTGGCTGGCTGCGCGGCATTATGGGTGATCTTGCGGTCCTGAGCTTGTATCCTCTACACTTAGTTTTGCTTTGTCAAAATTGCAGCAGCTAAAATGGAAATTCAGATTCATTGCTAATCAAACTTTTCCTAATCTTTGGACAAAATTCCTCGCTTTGCTCAACACTAGTACTAACAGCCACATTGGGCCCCAGCATTAGTAATGCCTCCTATACTTCAAGTGGTAATGCAATCCCATTGTGCTCTCCCTAAAAAATTATGCCCCTACAGTTCCCTAGTAATAATAATGACCCCTAGATCAGTGTACAGTGGCTAGTACCAATTAAAAGGTGCCTACAGAAGGATACCAGTGAACTATGGGGTCAATGGATAATGGACATGGATAATCAAGAATCATTGATGTTTGAGGGTAGCCAGTCTGGTCCAATGCCACAAAGTAGCAACTGTAGAGCAAACTGTACAGCAAATTGTTGAAAAAGTTCCTGCTGGCAATGATACAAAGGTTTTAGAACCCACAGGACATCGCAGTTTGCTGTACACAGGGCTGCAGAGCTGCCAACTGGTGTTTACCCTGACCCCAGTCCACTGCCGAAAGTACCTACAATCAACACCTGAGAATCAGAACTTGATTATGCAGCAATGGAAGAATGTGGCCTGGTCTGATGAATTATATTTTCTTTTAAATCATGTGGACGGCCACCAGGATATATGATGGAAAGAAGAAAGTCGGCACATGCAGTGTGATGCTCCGGGCAATGTTCTGCTGGAAACCCTGGGTCATGGCATCATGCGGATGTGAATATATTAATATATCTGCATATTAATTTTCATGATGTAATATAGTTCACTTGCAACAAGAAGAATATAAAAAGCATGGGCGTAGCTAAAGGTTCAAGGGCCTTGGAGCAAGATTTCAGCTTGGGCCCCCCTTCCTTCAGGGCTTTGTGGCCAGTGGCAGGGGAGCACATAGCTTTTGTGCTGCCTGAGGCAAAAATTGAAACGGCATCCCCATGCCAAATTTTTGACCTAACTCTTTTCCTCGAGCCAGAGATGTAACTTGACCAGAATACACTTTTGCACTTTCTATAATACTGGTGTCTTCTTATGCAGCACAACGGTCCTTGGGCCCCCTAAGGCTCCTGGGCCCGGTAGCGAATGCTACCTCTGCACCTCCTATAGCTGCTCCCCTGATTAAAAGATTTCTCCATCTGAGAGTAATTAAGACAGTTCCTTATTTGTCTGTGTTAATCCTAAATTCCATCCATCAGCTAAGCTTCCTACTACACAATGGTTCCAAAACTGTATAATAGTCATTTGAATAGAAAGAAACTGAGCTGGTGGCTTCTTCTGGCATAGAAAGTTGTGTTTACACTCAGATTATTCATTGTTTGAGTTGTGTCCTATGAAAAAAAAATGGCATCTTAATATAAACTTATGTATGTGAGTTCAAACTGACAAAATTATTTATTTAATGCACCACATATAGTTATATTGACAGTTGAAACACCTCTTTCTATTGGTCAATTGTAAAACCCCCTCTGATTGGCTATGCAAATGAGGTGAGCAGGGATTTGTCCAAGAGCTTGGCTGGGAGGCAGATGGGTGTGGCCATTGTCACAGAGAGATTCAAACCATGACATTACCCCCCCCCCCCCTCTCAGGAAACAGTCCAACAGCCACAGTGTGACCCTCACCACGTCAACTCGAGGATGTTGGAAAAGGAGCCTTAAGGTTCCAGGTCCATCTGCCAGGATAATCCATCTGCATTCCCGTTATGAGGCCCTGGCCGATATTGTATGGTGAAACTGTAGGGTTGCAAAGCCAGGCTCCACCTTAGTAATCGGCCATTCTCTCCCGCCACCCGGTTTAGCCATATCAAGGGATTGTGGTCTGTCATGGTGGTAAAAGAGCATCCATACACGTAGGGCTGCAATTTCTTTAAAGCCCAGACTAAAACCAAACATTCTTTTCCCCCGGCAGCATATCCCACTTCACGGGGTAACAACTTGCGGCTGAGATACGCCACCAGGTGCTCTTTCCCGTCATCGACAACTTGACTTAGTAAGGCTCCCAATCCGAGCACAGAGGCGTCTGTATGTACGACAAGGCGCTTGTTATGATCAGGTACCGCCAGTATGGGAGCTTGTGTTAGGGCAGTTTTCAACTGTTGAAATGCTGTTTCGGACTCCGGGGACCACAGGACCTGTCTAGGGAGATTCTTTTTGGCCAGGTCCATCAGTGGTAGGGGGTACAAACTTTCTGTAGTACCTGGCTGTCCCTAAAAATGTACCTGGGCCTTGGTTCTGGGAACCGGCCAGTTTAGTATGGGCTCGATTTTTCCAGGCTGCGGCCTCTGCTTCCTACATCCCACTCTATGTCCCAGATATTGTACCTCAGACATATTACACTTGTCTGGCTTCAGGGTCTAGCCTGCAGCTCTGATTTTGTCTAGCACTATGCCCAGGTGTCTGAGATGCTCCTCCCATGTCTGGCTATAGATTGCGAGACTCTGTAAGTGCACTTTTGGTTGTGTCGGGTGGCTGGTAGCAGGCCGCGCGTATAGTAAGGGTGATTTTCTGTTTAGTTAGAGCTCAGCCGAGCAGGAATTTATTTTGTGTTTTGCCTGAATTTAAAGGCCTTATATTTTGCTTGTGGATGTGAATAAAAAAAAAAAAACAGGCAAAGCCCTGTGTGAACTGTGCCATTGCGTCACTGTCTCTCACTGCCGTGCCTACCACTATTGAGCAAATTCCCACATGTGGTGTTGGATGCAGGCACTCGGATCTAAAATGCAGTCCTAAAGTGACACACCTAAGTGTTTGTTGCACACAGCTGCCAGTTCACTTCAAGGCTGGTGTAATGGAGGACTTTGCCAAACAGTTATGACAGGCCATTCTTCGGCAGCAACATCTGATGTTGCAGCAGCAGCAAGCCTTTGCACATGCTAAAAAACGACAGCAACAGGCACAGGTCAAGCAGGATGAAATGAATCACCAACTAATGGAGAAAATGGCTGTGCTGAGTGAGGCAGTGGCGGCTTTGCGACTTCCTGGTGACAGTGCTGCCCTACCATGGAGCCAGGGAGCGCTTCCGGGCTGCCGTGCAAAGTTCCCTCCAAAAGATGACATGGAAGCCTATCTCAGGGTCTTTGAGAGAGTTGCGTGAGAAATTATCGGTTGACCAGTGGGCAGAGGTAGAGATGGCCCGAACTATTCGCCGGCGAACAGTTCCCGGCGAACATAGCTTGTTCGCGTTCGCCTCTGCCAGGCGAACATATGCGATGTTCGGTCCGCCCCCTATACATCATCATTGAGCAAACTTTGACCCTGTACCTTACAGTCAGCAGACATATTCCAGCCAATCAGCAGCATACCCTCCCTCCCAGACCCTCCCACCTCCTGCACAGCATCCATTTTAGATTCATTTGGAATTTGCAGTCTTAGTGAGAGGAGGGAGAGTGTAATTGCTCCTGATTTAATAGGGAAATTGATAGCTAGGCTTGTGAATTCAGTGTCCACTCCAGTCCTGAAAGACTCATCTGATCTCTGCTGTAAGGACAGCGTCCTGACAGCACCCCAAAAAGCCCTTTTTAGGGCTGCAACATTAGTCTGCTTTTTTTTCCCTTTATATGCATATTGCAGTTGCATGGCCTGCCTGTGTGTGAGGAGCTGCAGGCCCACAGACTGTAGTGTGCCCACTGCCAGTGCCCACCCCTGTCATCCCGTGTGGCACAGGACTTTGCATCAAAAAAAGGCATTTAATTTTTACACTTTAATCTAAGGTTAGTTGCCTGCCAGTGTGTGTCAGGCTGACTTCCAGTGACTGTAGTGTGCCCACTGCCAGTGCCTACCACTCATACCGGCTGGCAGAGGATTTTGCATAAAAAAAGGCATTTAATTTTTACACTTTAGTGTAATTTCAGCTGCTTGCCTGCTGCTAGTGTGTGTCAGGCCGACTTCCATTGACTGTAGTGTGCCCACTGCCAGTGCCCACCCCTGTCATCCCATGTGGCACAGGACTTTGCATCAAAAAAAGGCATTTAATTTTTACACTTTAATCTAAGGTTAGTTGCCTGCCAGTGTGTGTCAGGCTGACTTCCAGTGACTGTAGTGTGCCCACTGCCAGTGCCTACCACTCATACCGGCTGGCAGAGGACTTTGCATCAAAATAGGCATTTAATTTTTACACTTTAGTGTAATTTCAGCTGCTTGCCTGCTGCTAGTGTGTGTCAGGCCGACTTCCACTGACTGTAGTGTGCCCACTGCCAGTGCCCACCCCTGTCATCCCATGTGGCACAGGACTTTGCATCAAAAAAGTCATTTAATTTTTACACTTTAATCTAAGTTTAGTTGCCTGCCAGTGTGTGTCAGGCTGACTTCCAGTGACTGTAGTGAGCCCACTGCCAGTGCCCACTACTCATACCGGCTGGCACAGGACTTTGCATAAAAAAGGCATTTAATTTTTACACATTAGTCTAATTTCAGTTGCTTGCCTGCTGCCAGTGCGTGTCAGGCCCACTTCCACTGACTGTAGTGTGCCCACTGCCAGTGCCAACCACTGATACCGGGTGGCACAGTAGCTTGCCGATAAATAAGGCATTTCATTTTTACACATTAGTCTAATTTCAGTTGCTTGCCTCCTGCCAGTGTGTGTCAGGCCCACCTCCACAGACTGTAGTGTGCCCACTGCCAGTGCCAACCACTGATACCGGGTGGCACAGTACCACTTATCGAAAAAAAAATGACAGGCAGAGGCAGGCCACCCCGCAGGGGCCGTCGTGGTCGTGGTGCTGTGATTTCCACTGTCCCTGGAATAATGCCTAGTGTTCAGAGGCCATGTACCCTGAACCCGAAAAATTCTGAGGACGTAGTTGACTGGCTTAGACAGGACACCCAATCTTCAACAGCTTCCGCTAAGAACCTTGACGCACCATCTTCCTCCAGCTCAGCTTTGGTCACCTGCTCTCAAGTTACCACGCACCCGCCCGCCGCTGATAGGAATAGTACTAGTTAAGACACCACTCATATAGGGTGTGTGGTAAGGTGCAGGGTGCCGTCCTAGATGGCAGGTACGTGTCACCGAGGTTCATAGCCTCGGTGAGGTAAAAGCCGTTTGTTGGTGTCAGTAGCAGGTAGTGCTACTGACACATTTGCTAGATAGCATGGCTGCAAAGCCGATCCGGGCCGGCTCTTACCGGGAGCAGCTAAAGTGTAGGGTGGGTGGCTGCTCCCCACGACCCAGTCCTGGTTTTGGGCTGGGTTTAAAAACTCAGCCAGCACTAGCAGCTGTGAGAGTGATTGTCTTGGAAGCTGCTGCTAGTGTTGTGGAGCTTTCTGGGCTGGAAGGACGTGCCCAGCAAGGAGGCGTGCAGCCGTCCTGGAACCCTGAAGGAGGATTGTCCTGCGGCTGGGCTGACAGCCAGGTGCGAACCCGCACATCAAACCTGCCAGGTGAATGGAACCTGTGTTTGGACTTTTTGTTTTCCCCTTCATTTGCTGATGGGTGTGACTTAACACCAATTGACTTTCTGCTGTTATTTTGATGCAAGTGTGAATAAAACACAGTTTTCTGCACCTTCTGGACTCCCTGTTGCCTCTATACTGCACTCGCACCGCTGTCTACCAGAGCGACTCCCCACATTTGGTGTCGGATGCGGGCATGCGCAGTGAGGCTGGCGTGAACGCCGAAGTTTGTTTTTGCTGGGCACGACTGGATGTCCTATATTCGGCCGGCAAAGTTGCAGCCTGTGGTCCCTGACAAAATGGAGGCGGCTGTGAAAGCCCTCATAGAGGCTAACGTGCAGCAGCGGGAGACCAACCAGCTACTGCTGCAGCACGTGATGGCATTGCAAGCTGCAGGAGCGTCCCGCCACGTCCACGATGCCCGGAAAGCTGTCCGTGCAGCGATCCCTAAGATGACCCCCTCGGATGATGTGGAGACCTATCTGGCGGTGTTCGAGAAGGTGGCCGTGAGGGAGAAATTACCCGAGAACATTGGGCAGAGGTCGTCGCTCCGTTCCTGGCGTCTGGACCCCAGCAAGTATTTTTGACCTCCCAGATGACCAAGCAGCTGACTACCCGACCGTGAAAGGTGAGATCCTGGCAAGACTGGGGGTGAACGTGTTAGTCCGGGCTCAGCGGGTCCACCAGTGGAACTTTAATACGGCTGAACCCGCCAGGCCGCAGTATTATGAGTTGCTGCACAGGTTGCAAAAGTGGCTGCAGCCTGAGGTTCTAAGTCCGGCTGCTATGCTGGACCGTCTGCTGGCTGACATCTTCTGGAGGGCCTTGCCGTACCCCCTGCAGCACTGGATCGGCCAGGTGTCACCCACTAATGCCTTGGACATGGTCGACCTGGTCGAGCGCTATGAGGCCACAAAAACCTTGAAAGGGGTGTTGTTGGGAGGGCCGGTCAAACCCGGAGGTCTCCCATCCAGTCCCGACGACTGGTACCCGAGAAACCTGCTCGGGTGTACCCCTGTAGACCCGGCCCGATAGTCTGCTGGCGGTGTCACGAGCCTGGCCATGTGAGGGCCGACTGTCCACAGTGGGGAGAACCCATGGAGACCAATTATGGGTACCGGGCTTCCATGTATGCCCGGAGACTGTGTGCGACCGGAACCCCGAGACCATAGACAATCGTCATCTGTGCCAGGTGCAAGTCGGTGATAATCTTGCAGTGGCGCTGCTGGACTCAGGGAGCCTAGTAACCCTGGTAAGTGCTGCCCTGGTACAGCCCTCCCAGTATACGGGCCGGAAAGTTGGGGTGGTGTGCATACACGGAGACTTAAAGGACTATCCCACGGCTGTAATGTCTCTGTCCACGGCGGCCGGCACATGGACTTGTGAAGTGGCGATCTCCGCCAAGCTACCGTATGAACTAATAATTGGGAGAGACTTCCCTAGTTTTCCGTCACTATGGCCTGAGGTGAAAGTGACTAATAGCCCTGAGACAGGGGTAACCCTAGCAGAGTGGCCTGGTTCCTGTGGGAGGCCAGAGCCCTGGGAGCCCGAGTCCGAAGGGCCTGCGGTAGAGGTGACCACCACTTCTGTGATAGAGGGGAGACAACCCCACTGAGTGTAATGGTGGGAGACACGGAGGACTTGCCACCGGGACCTGAGTTGGCAGACCTCAATGTCTCGGGGAAAATTTTGGGACCGCACAACACCGGGACCAAACCCTAACCAGAGCCTGGGAAAGTGTCATAATAATTGATGGTAAACCCCAGAAACCTGGGGCCGAATTAATGTTTCCGCGATTCATTGTCCTTCAGGATATGTTGTATCGGGTGAACCAAATCCGAGGTGAACCTGTTGAACAGTTGGTGGTGCCCACAGCGTATCGCAAGCTTGTCATGGAGCTTGCCCACCAACATGTTCTTGGGGGACACCTGGGGTGGCAGAAAACCCAGGACCGCATATTGCAGCGGTTTTATTGGCCCAGTGTGTTCAAGGAGGTAGAGAATTATTGTAAGTCCTGTCCCACCTGTCAGATAAATAGCCCCCAGCCACATTTCCGTAGTCCTCTGGTACCGCTTCCAATTATTGAGGTCCCGTTTGAGCGAATCGCTATGGATCTAATTGGGCCTGTACCAAAGTCTGCCAGGGGCCACCAACACATTCTGGTAGTTCTCGACTATGCCACTCGGTATCCGGAGGCGGTGCCTCTGCGACATACCTCAGCTAAACTCATTGCCAAAGAGTTAATGGAAATGTTTTCCCGTGTGGGCCTGCCAAAAGAGGTTCTGACAGACCAAGGGACCCCTTTTATGTCCAAAGTTATGAGGGAACTGTGTAAATTATTGCGTATAAAGCAATTGTGGACGTCCGTTTACCATCCACAAACGGACGGTCTTGTCGAGAGGTTTAACCAAACTTTAAAAAATATGTTAAAAAGGGTGGTGTCTAGAGATGGGAAGGACTGGGACCTGCTTCTGCCCTATCTCATGTTCGCAGTGCGAGAGGTACCCCAGGCTTCTACTGGGTTCTCGCCCTTCGAACTGCTTTATGGCAGACACCCTCGGGGCCTGTTGGATATCGCCAAGGAAGCATGGGAACAACAGCCTGTCCCCCACAAAAGTGTCATTGAGTATGTCGCCCAGATGCAGGAACGGATGGAAAAGGTGTTGCCGCTGGTCCGGGAGCATATGGAGGCAGCGCAACAAGCCCAGAGTAGGGTGTACAATCGTCAGGCTCGGGTACGGGGCTTCAAGCCGGGAGATCGGGTGTTGGTTCTGGTACCCACCCTTGACAGCAAGTTCCTAGCTAGGTGGCAGGGCCCCTATGAGGTGATCGAGAAAGTAGGGGAAGTAAATTACAAAGTACACCAGCCGGGGCGGCGCAAGCCGGAGCAGGTGTACCACGTGAATTTACTAAAGCCGTGGAAAGATAGGGACACGGCCGACGACCACAGCCCCCGGCCAGGGCTTCTAGGTGAAAAGGGTCCAGCCCCACCGTTCGAGGCCTGTGAAGCCGTAACCATGGTAAGAATTGCAGACAGCCTGTCTTCCAAACAAGTTCAGGAAGTCAGGGAGTTCCTCAGTCGGAACACGGATGTGTTCTCGGACCTCCCTGGCCGCACGTCTCTCATCCGACATGACATCGTCACTGAGCCTCAGGCCAAGATCCGGTTAAAACCATACCGGGTACCCGAGGCTTGGCGACGAGCCATCGCGGAGGAAGTGAAATTAATGTTGAAGCTCGATGTCATTGAGGAGTCGAAAAGTGAGTGGGCCAGTCCCATAGTCCTAATACCCAAGCCGGATGGGACGTTGCGGTTCTGCAACGACTTTCGCAAGTTAAATGAAGTGTCCAAGTTTGGCGCGTATCCCATGCCCCGGGTAGACGAGCTTGTGGAGAATTTAGGACAAGCCCGTTATTTTTCTGTGCTGGACCTCACTAAAGGGTACTGGCAGGTACCCTTAACGGAGTCGGCTAAGGAAAAAAACGCTTTTGTTACCCCGCAGGGCCTGTATCACTACAAGGTGTTACCCTTTGGCCTGCATGGTGCTCCCGCTACCTTCCAAAGGTTAATGGACATAGTGCTGCGACCACATCGTCGGTACGCCTCGGCCTACTTAGATGATGTGATCGTCCACAGCACCGACTGGGAAAGCCATTTACCCAAAGTGCAGGCGGTAGTGGATGCCCTGAGGAAAGCCGGTCTAACCGCCAATCCAAAGAAGTGTGCGATTGGGTTGGAAGAGACCAAATACCTGGGATATGTCATTGGGCGGGGAGTCATCAAACCTCAGGTAAATAAGGTAGAGGCAATACGGAATTGGCCCCGACCGGTCACCACCAGGCAGGTAAAGTCGTTCCTGGGGATTGTGGGGTATTACATGAGGTTTGTGCCCCACTTTGCTACTATCGCTTCGCCATTGACAGAGTTGTTAAAGGGGCGTAAGACAGGGATGGTCCGCTGGAATGAGCAGACGGAGGAGGCTTTCTCCGCCTTGAAATCGGCCCTGTGTGGGTCCCCGGTTTTGGTGACACCCGATTTCAGGAAAGAGTTCGTAGTCCAGACCGACGCCTCTGAGGTTGGCCTTGGTGCGGTACTATCGCAGGAAGTCAACGGGGAGGAGCATCCCGTTGTCTTCCTCAGCCGCAAGCTCACCCCAGCCGAGACTAGGTACAGCATAGTCGAGAGAGAGTGCCTGGCCATCAAGTGGGCACTCGAGGCCCTCCGTTATTACCTGTTGGGCAGAAGCTTTCGCCTGGTGACCGACCACTCCCCACTCAAGTGGATGTCCCAAGCCAAAGAGAGGAATGCCCGGGTCACCAGGTGGTTTCTGTCCCTACAGAATTTTAAATTCACGGTGGAGCACAGAGCGGGCCGGTTGTTAAAAAATGCAGACGCACTCTCCCGGGTACACTGTTTGTCATGTGTCCACCCCCTCAGGGTTGAACAAAGGGGGGGGGGGGTATGTGGTAAGGTGCAGGGTGCCGTCCTAGATGGCAGGTACGTGTCACCGAGGTTCATAGCCTCGGTGAGGTAAAAGCCGTTTGTTGGTGTCAGTAGCAGGTAGTGCTACTGACACATTTGCTAGATAGCATGGCTGCAAAGCCGATCCGGGCCGGCTCTTACCGGGAGCAGCTAAAGTGTAGGGTGGGTGGCTGCTCCCCACGACCCAGTCCTGGTTTTGGGCTGGGTTTAAAAACTCAGCCAGCACTAGCAGCTGTGAGAGTGATTGTCTTGGAAGCTGCTGCTAGTGTTGTGGAGCTTTCTGGGCTGGAAGGACGTGCCCAGCAAGGAGGCGTGCAGCCGTCCTGGAACCCTGAAGGAGGATTGTCCTGCGGCTGGGCTGACAGCCAGGTGCGAACCCGCACATCAAACCTGCCAGGTGAATGGAACCTGTGTTTGGACTTTTTGTTTTCCTCTTCATTTGCTGATGGGTGTGACTTAACACCAATTGACTTTCTGCTGTTATTTTGATGCAAGTGTGAATAAAACACAGTTTTCTGCACCTTCTGGACTCCCTGTTGCCTCTATACTGCACTCGCACCGCTGTCTACCAGAGCGACTCCCCACAGGTGTCACAGCACATTGCTCTGTGCACGCGCAGTGCCCAAATTTGGGAGTATGAGGACCGACCAAGCTGCTTTTTCCATCTGCCGGTTCCTGAAATCAATTCAGTTTGGTGTATGAGAGTTTGGTCTGTCATTGTGAAGGCAGTCGAAGGTACCAGGCCTAAATTTTTTTTCACAAAAGGCAATCCCTTATATGGGATGTAACAGGGATTAAACTGATGAGAATAGTACTACAGAAAATACCACTCATATCGGGTGTGACAGTAAATTGCACGGCGCAGACGCAGTGACCGTGGTTTAAAACAGAGTGGAGGGAGCCAGCGTTTTTTTAACCATCTCCCCGTTCGAAAAATCTATTCAATAAATGGCCCCCAGATTGGGGACGTTAGAGGGATTAAACTGATGAGAATAGTAATGCAGAAAATACCACTCATATCGGGTGTGAGAGTAAATTGCACGGCGCAGTAGCAGTGACCGTGGATTAAAACAAAGGGGAGGGAGCCAGCGTTTTTTTAACCATCTCCCCGTTCGAAAAATCAATTCAATTGACCTTTCGGGGACCCTTGGTGTTGTACGTGGCTGGGTGGAGGAAGAAACCTTCAATGACATCACCGGGACGTGGCTAGCTTGGTATCCAACCTTGTGCAAATGGGGAGTTTGCGGTTGTGCAAATGGACTGTTTGCGGTGCATTAAAAGAGGAGTTTGGTATGTCAATGTCTGAGAATCGGGCGTAACCCTTACACTACCTGATCGATACAACATCATACCTGATCGTATACACACACTGGATGTTTTAAAGCACGTTATTCCAAACAATTTAGGAATGTTAGTTGATTTATGCCCTTTATGGATTAAAACCCGACTCTGCGTCCACTACGTAATTTTCCATGGGAGTTTTGCCATGGATCCCCCTCCCGGCATGCCACAGTCCAGGTGTTAGTCCCCTTGAAACAACTTTTCCATCACTATTGTGGCCAGAAAAGAGTCCCTTTGGTTTTTAAAATTCGCCTGTCTATTGAAGTCTATGGCGGTTCGCTCGGTTCGCCTGTTCGCGAACATTTGCGGAAGTTCGCGTTCGCTGTTCGCGAACTGAAAATTTTGTGTTCGCGACATCACTAGGCAGAGGTAGTGGCGCCTTTCTTGACCGGAGAACCGCAGAAGGCCTACTATGATTTGAGTGAGCCAGATACCAAAAATTGTGCAAAGCTTAAGGCTGAGATACTTGCTCGACTTGGAGTAAACATGCATGTGCGTACAGGCTGTGTGCAAAACTGGACTTTCTCTGAGAGCTTGCCGCTCTGTTCACAGATGCACGATCTTATCCATCTTGTGAGGAAAGGGCTACAGCCCGAAGAAAGCACCCCAGGTCAAATTGTAGAGATAGTTGTCCTGGATAAGTTCATCAGGTCATTACCCGCCAAGATCCAGCGCTGGGTTGGACAAGGAGGACCTACAACTACTGACCAACTGGTGAGTCTTGTGGAGCAGTACAGTGCAACAGAGGACCTACTTCAGGCATCTCCCAGATATGCCGGCCCCAGGGACAGCAGTTCACCGAAGTCTTCTGGTAAGACTGTACCAATTACTAGAGAGGTGAGAAATGCCTTAAGAGGAGATGGCTCAAGGGGGGAGCCAGCTGGGCCACATTCCACTGGGACCTAGAGGTCCACGCCAGGGACCCAAAATAGGAACCAGGGCTGTGTACAGTGCTGGCGGTGTCATCAATTTGGACATGTGGTTGCTAATTGCCCCCTCACAACTGAGCCAATGTTTTGCAATATGTCCAGACGTATTTCTCTATTTGCACAACCAGTGTATTCTGCAGAAACTGTGTCTATGCTAGAACCTCAAATGTGTACTGTGTCCATAGTAGGTTGTACAACTGAGGCGCTGTTGGACTCTGGGAGCTTGGTGACCTTGGTACATGGCTCTCTAGTAAACCCTGGGACATACAGTGGACATACTGTTGGGGTACTATGCATACACAAAGAAACCAGAGAGTACCCAACTGCTCGGGTCACAATAGAAACTCCATGTGGTGTATCATGTCATTAAGTGGGTGTGGTTAAATTACTAATGCATAGTGTGATACTGGGAAGAGACTTTCCCCTGTTCTTGGACTTATGGCAGAGCAGAAATGTAACCAGTGGGAAAAATCTGACTGATAATGTGTGTGCTGAGGTTACCCCTGAACCCTATGATCCAGATTCTGGGGTTCCCGCAGTAGGAGTGACCACTGACAAAGTTGATAATTTTCCTCTGGACGTTCTAGCTGGGGATACTGAAGACATAGAGGAAGTTCCTGACATGCCTAATCCAGAGGTATCTCGGGACAATTTTGGGACTGCTCAGCTTAGAGACCCTACTTTGATACAATCAAGAGAAAATGTGAAGGTGTTAAATGGTGTACCACAGTATCCAGGTGCTGATCATGAGTTTGGGTAGATAAAATATGTGGTATAGTGGTTGAGCAGCTGGTGGTGCCCCAACCGTATCACAGATTGGTATTGGATCTGGCACACAAGCATATGCTGGGAGGCCATCTGGGGTCCGAAAAAGACCAGAGAACGCATCCTCCAGCGGTTATTCTGGCCTGTGATTTTTCTGAGATACAGGGTTTTGTGAATCCTGCCCAGAGTTTTAACTAATCTCTCCTATGTCCCATTTTAGAAGTCCTTTGGTACCCCCTGCCCATTATAGAAGTACCGTTTGAAAGGGTGGCCATGGATCTGGTAGAACCTGTTGTAAAGTCTGCATGGCGACATCAACATATACTTGTAGTAATAGATTATGCTACACGTTATCCTGAGGCAGTGCCTTTACGAAATGTCTCTGCTAAGCTTATAGCCAAAGAGCTTTTTAACATGTTCTCTCGCTCAGGCATACCAAAGGAGATCCTTACTGATCAGGGCACTCCTTTCATGTCCAACATCACAAAAGAAATGTGTAAGCTCTTGAAAATTAAACACCTGCGTATGTCAGTGTATCACCCTCAAACTGATGGCCTGGTTGAAAGATTTAACAAGACACTGAAGGGCATGTTAAAAAAAAGTGGTTAGCAAGGATGGAAAGGACTGGGATTATTTATTACCTTATTTGATGTTTGCCGTCCGTGAAGTACTGCAGTCCTCAACAGGTTTTTCCCCATTTGAGCTCTTATATGGCCGACACCCATGTGGTCTCCTTGACATTGCTAAGGAAACTTGGGAACAGGAACACACCCCTTACAAAAGTGTAATAGAACATATTGCTCTTATGCACGATAGAATAGCTGCGGTCATGCCCATCGTCAAAGAACAATTAGGGCAGGTTCAAGAGGCACAAAGTCGTATCTACAACCGGTCAGCTAAAGTTAGAACCTTTAACCCAGGTGACAGGGTGTTTGTTCTAGTGCCCACGGTAGAGAGTAAATTCCTGGCTAAGTGGCAGGGGCCATACTGTATGAGGTAATAGAAAAAGTGGGAGAGGTAAATTATAAAGTGTACCAGCCTGGTAAGAGGAAGCCTGAACAGCTGTATCATATACATTTACTCAAACCTTGGAAGGACAGAGAGACTTTGTCAGCAATGAGTTCCCCTAGCAATGTTGCCCCAGAAATGTCAGCAAATAAGGTAAACAACCCCTGTAATAATAGGGTATGTGTGCATTTTCAGAGTCTTTATCCAAGTCTCAAATGCAGGAGACATAGTAACATAGTAACATAGTCTATAAGGCCGAAAAAGACATTTGTCCATCCAGTTCGACCTGTTTCCTGCAAGTTGATCCAGAGGAAGGCAAAAACCCCTGTGAGGTAGAGCCAATTTTCCCCACTTAAGGGAAAAAATTCCTTCCCGACTCCAATCAGGCAGTCAGAATAACTCCCTGGATCAACGACCCATCTTTAGTAGTTATAGCCTGAAATATTATTACGCTCCAGAAATACATCCAGGCCCCTCTTGAATTCCCTTATTGTACTCACCATCACCACCTCCTCAGGCAGAGAGTTCCATAGTCTTACTGCTCTTACCGTGAAGAACCCTTTTCTATGTTTGTGTACAAACCTTCTTTCCTCCAGACGCAGAGGATGTCCCCTCGTCACAGTCACAGTCCTGGGGATAAATAGATGATGGGAGAGATCTTTGTACTGACCCCTGATATATTTATACATAGTTATTAGATCTCCCTCAGTCGTCTTTTTTCTAGAGTGAATAACCCTAATTTTGATACCCTTTCGGGGTACTGTAGTTGCCCCATTCCAGTTATTACTTTAGTTGCCCTCCTCTGAACCCTCTCTAGCTCTGCTATGTCTGCCTTGTTCACAGGAGCCCAGAACTGTACACAGTACTCCATGTGTGGTCTGACTAGTGATTTATAAAGTGGTAAGACTATATTTTCATCACGGGCATCTATGCCCTTTTGATGCAACCCATTATCTTATTGGCCTTAGCAGCAGCTGCCTGACACTGGTTTTTACAGCTTAGTTTGTTATTTATTAAAATTCCTAGATCCTTTTCAATGTCAGTGTTACTGAGTGTTTTACCATTTAGTATGTACGGGTGATTTGCATTATTCCTTCCCATGTGCATAACTTTACATTTGTCAGTGTTAAACCTCATCTGCCATTTCTCTGCCCAAGCCTCCAATCTATCCAGATCCTTCTGTAGCAGAAAACAGTCCTCTTTAGTGTTAATTACTTTACACAGTTTAGTGTCATCTGCAAAAATTGATATATTACTGTGCAAGCCTTCTACAAGATCATTAATAAATATATTGAAGAGAATAGGGCCCAATACTGAACCCTGAGGTACCCCACTAGTGACCGTGACCCAATCTGAGTGTGTACCGTTAATAACCACCCTCTGTTTTCTATTACTGAGCCAGTTACTTACCCACATACAGATATTTTCTCCTAGTCCAAGTGTTCTCATTTTATATACTAACCTTTTATGTGGTACAGCGTCAAATGCTTTGGAGAAGTCCAGATATACGACATCCATTGATTCGCCGCTGTCAAGTCTAGAACTTACCTCCTCATAGAAACTGATTAAATTAGTTTGACATGACCGATCCCTCATGAAGCCATGCTGATATGGTGTAATTTGCTTATTTTCATTGAGATACTCCAAGATAGTATCTCTTAGAAAACCTTCAAACAGTTTACCCACGACAGATGTTAAACTTACCGGCCTATAATTTCCAGGCTCTGTTTTTGGACCCTTTTTGAATATTGGCACCACATTTGCTATACGCCAGTCTGGTGGAACATTCCCTGTCAGTATGGAGTCCGTGAATATCAAAAATAAGGGTCTGGCTAGGACATCACTTAATTCCCTTAGGATACGGGGGTGTATGCCATCCGGTCCTGGCGATTTGTCTATTTTAATCTTTTTAAGTCGCTGCTGTACTTCTTCTTGGGTCAGACAGGGCACTTTTAAAGGGGAATTTACTTTTACATTTTGCATTTCATCTGACAGTTTATTTTCCTCAGTGAAAACAGTGGTGAAGAAAATATTTAATAGCTTGGCTTTATCCTCATCGCTTTCTGCAACTCCCCCCTCATTGCTATGTAGAGGGCCGACTCCTTCATGTTTATATTTTTTACCATTTATATAATTGAAAAACATTTTAGGGTTAGTTTTGCTCTCTTTGGCAATTAATCTCTCAGTCTCTAGTTTGGCAGTTTTTATTAGTTTTTACATATTCTATTTTTTTCCTTATAGTTTATCAGTGCTTCCTGGCTCCCTCCTGTTTTAGTGATTTATATGCTTTCTTTTTGTCATTTATTGCTTTTTTACGGTTCTATTTATCCACATTGGTTTCTTCTTATTTCTTAGCCTTTTATTTCTATAAGGTATGCATCGATCACAATTTGATGTTATAATGCTTTTAAAAATCTCCCATTTTGTGGTTGTATTTTTATTTTTGAGGACTATGTCCCAGTTAATTGGGCCTATGGCCTCTCTTAGTTGGCTAAATTTTGCTTTTTTGAAGTCCGGTATTCTTGTTCCTCCCTGTAGAAACTCTCGTTTGAAGGATAATTGGAAGGTTATTACTTTATGGTCACTATTTCCCAGGTGTCCCCCGACCTGCACGTCTGTTGTTCTATCAGGTCTATTGGTTAATAGTACTAAGTCCAGTATGGCCGTCCCTCTAGTGGGGTCCTGAACCATTTGGGAAAGGTAATTGTCTTTGGCTATTGCCAAGAACCTGTTTCCTTTATGGGATGTACAGGTTTCAGTTTCCCAGTCTATATCTGGGTAGTTGAAGTCCCCCATAATAACCACCTGATTATGGTTTGCCGCCTTGTTTATCTCGTTTAGTAATAGATTTTCTGTGGCCTCTGGTATATTAGGTGGTTTATAGTAAACTCCTATTAGTAATTTATTATTGTTTTTGGCTCCATTTATCTCCACCCACAATGACTCCACATTTTCGTGTCCCTCACAGATGTCTTCCCGGAGTGTGGGCTTTAGAGAGGACTTTATGTAAAGGCAGACCCCTCCCCTCTCCGGTTTTGACGATCCTTTCTGAACAGATTGTAACCTTGTACATTAACTGCCCAGTCATAGCTATCATCCAGCCATGTCTCAGTTATTCCCACTATGTCATAATCCTCCTCACACATCACTAATTCCAGTTCCCCAGTTTTATTAGTCAGGCTTCTGGCATTAGTATACATACATTTGAGAGGTTTATGCATATTTTTTGCCCTACACCTTTCCTTCTGAACTTTTCTAGGCCCTCCTTCCATTTCTCCCCCAGTCCCACTACCTTGCCCCCGGTCTCTATCTGCACTATCTTCCCCTCCTATAATGTAATTTCTCACCCCCAGTCCCTAGTTTAAACACTCCTCCAACCTTCTAGCCATCTTTCTCCCCAACACGGCTGCCCCTTCCCCATTGAGGTGCAGCCCGTCCCTACTGATAGAGCCTGTAGCCGATAGCAAAGTCGGCCCAGTTCTCCATGAACCCAAAACCCTGCTTCCTACACCAGTTCTTGAGCCACTTGTTAACCTCTCTAATCTCCCGCTGCCTCTCTTGTGTGGCCCGTGGTACAGGCAGTATTTCGGAAAATACTACCTTTGAGGTCCTTGCCCTAAGCTTTTGACCTAAATCCCTGAAATCATTCTTAAGGACGCTCCACCTTCCTCTAACTTTGTCATTGGTTCCGATATGGACCATGACCGCTGGATCTTCTCCAGCCCCTCCCAGTAATCTGTCAACCCGATCTGCGATGTGTCGAACTCTAGCGCCAGGAAGACAGCACACTGTTCGGCGATCACGATCTTTGTGACAGATCGCCCTATCTGTTCCCCTAATAATTGAGTCTCCCACTACCAGCACCTGTCTGGCCTGCCCTGCTCTCCTGGTCCCCTGCTTACTGGAGCTGACATTCCCCTGACCGGCAGAGGAAGTGTCTGGCTGCAGCGGTGCTGTCCCTGAGCTGCCATCCCCTCATCTGCCAAACGTGCAAACTTGTTGGGGTGTGTCAGATCAGGGCTAGCCTCCCTGGCACTCTTCCCTCTACCCCGCTTTCTTACTGTCACCCAGCTAGCTACCTCACTCTCCTCAGCCTCCTCGCTACCACCCTCCCCACATCTACCCCAAAGACTGCTTGCTCAGTGAGCAGCAAACTCTTTGCAAATTGTCAGTGGCTCTCAGTGTTGCAATATGCCCATTTAGAGACTCGATGTGCGATTCCAAACGGGTAATTTGCTCACATTTTGAACAAAGATATGCACCCTCAAACGGCTGTTCCAGGACTGCATACATCATGCAAGATGTGCACTGGACGGCATTGTCAATTGTGCAAGACATACTAATGGGGATTACACCACAAAAACAAAAAAAAATACAATATAATCTAGTTACAAGAACTGGCGAATTTCAGTCCCCACTGAAATCCCTGAATCTGAAGTCACTTAATCTTAAGTCACACTTACACAACCACACACTTAATCAACCACGCGTCGCGACCAACCTCGCGTTATATATATATCTACTTATATAAGTATGCTGTAAATGAAACTCAAATACACCAGCCTGTTTTTTTCCCTCTGGATTCAAAAAAAAAAATTGTCTCAAGAAACATTGATGTGTTCTTAAAGTTGCCTAGGCGCACTTCAGTCATCAAATATGACATAGTCACCAAGCCACGGGTACAAGTTAATTTAAAACCATATAGGGTACCTGAAGTTCAGAGACAAGCTATATCTGAAGAGGTAAAAAAGATGTTAGAACTTGGGGTGATTGAAGAATCGCAAAGTGAGTGGTCCAATCCCATAGTTCTAATCCCAAAGCCAGATGGTACAGTGAGATTCTGTAATGATTTCCGAAAATTAAATGAGGTCTCAAAGTTTGATGCATACCCAATGCCAAGAGTGGATGAATTAATTGAGAGACTTGGCCATGCAAGGTATTTCTCTACTCATGACCTCACCAAGGGATACTGGCAAGTGCCCCTTAATGATGGCGCTAAAGAGAAAACTGCTTTTGTTGCTCACGAAGGCCTTTTCCAGTATGTCACCATGCCCTTCGGGTTACATGGGGATCCAGCAACCTTCCAAAGGTTAATGGATATCGTCCTTAAACCCCATTGTAGATATGCTTCAGCTTATCTGGATGACATCATCATTTTTAGTGATGACTGGGCAATTCATTTACCAAAAGTGCAGGCAGTGTTGGATTCCCTCCGGGCAGCCAGGTTAACATCAAACCCTAAGAAATGTGCTTTAGGTTTTGAGGAAGCACGTTATCTAGGGTAATAATTGGAAGAGAAGTAATAAAGCCTCAGGTGAACAAGGTAGACGCCATCCAAAATTGGCCCCGACCCATAACCAAAAAACAAGTGCAAGCCTTTTTAGGAATTGTGGGGTACTACCGTAGGTTTATTTACTGCTACTATTGCAGTACCCTTAACAGATCTAACAAAGGGAAGTAAGTTGGCCATGGTAAAATGGAGCACAGATGCTGAGAATGCATTTCAGGAATTAAAATCCATCCTTTGCAGACAACCAGTGTTGATGACTCCAGATTTCAAAAAGGTGTTTACTGTACAGACCGACACTTCTGATGTAGGTTTAGGGGCAGTCCTGTCAAAGAAGGTTGAGGGAGAAGAACACCCGTTACATACCTGAGTAGAAAACTTACTCCTGCAGAGAAAAATTATAGTACTGTCGAACGGGAATGTCTGGCAATTAAATGGGCTTTAGAAACCCTGAGATATTTCTTGTTGGGTCGACAGTTCAGATTGGTTATAGATCACTCCCCCCTTACATGGATGAGTCAGGCCAAGGAGAGTCACAAGATGGTTTCTGACTTTACAAAACTTTAAATTTGTGGTTAAGCACAGGTCAGGCAAACTGCAAGGGAATGCCAATGCCTTATCCAGAACACACTGTTTGATGAGTAAAAGTGTTCAGCCCCACAGGCTCGAACAAAGGGGGAGAGTATGTGAGATAGAGACTGGAAAAGTTGTAGAAAATCGTTATATTTCACCTAGGTTTCTTTCGTATACCATGTACTAGGTTCCAGGAAGTGGATATCTTAACAAGAAAAGCTGGATGGGATATCAGAAATCTAGGAAAGATGGGTTACCTTAGCAAAATATACTTTGCTGAGGACTTTGGTAAATGGTGTTGTCGGGCCTGGATTTTAATGGAATGAGGATGCAGGTTGGTAGTGGGGCTGCTAATTCCCTTCCTGTCCAGAACAGGTTTCTTATAGAGCTCCCAGCCAGGTGATTGAGCTCAGCTCATTTGCGAGCTATAAAGGTCTGCACTATGAGCATATGTGTGTGAGGGGAACTGGCTGAACAGACTGTTTTTCGCCACTGCTGTTGAAGTCTGCTAAAAGCGACAAAAAGAGACTCAGTAAGTGCACTTTTGGTTGTGTCGAGTGTCTGGTAGCAGGCCGCGCGTATAGTAAGAGTGATTTTCTGTTTAGTTAGAGCTTAGCCAAGCAGGAATTTATTTAGTGTTTTGCCTGCATTTAAAGGCCTTATATTTTGCTTGTGGATGTGAATAAAAAAAACAGGCAAAGCCCTGTGTTAACTGTGCCATTGTGTCATTGTCTTTCATTGCCGTGCCTACCACTATTGAGCTAATTCTCACAGCATGCAAAATCCTGCAGTCCACCGAGGAGTTGATCTATCATCCGTTGGAAGGTAGCCGGAGCATTTTTCATCCTGAATGGCATTACCCAGAACTGGTAAAGGCCGAACGGGGTGATGATGGCCAACTTTACCTATAGTCCACACAAAATCGTGTCGTGCCATCCCGTTTTGGGACTAGTACTACAGGGGAAGCCCAGGGGCTTGCTGATGGTTTGTCACCCCTAACTCAAGCATCTCCCTAATCTCTGCTCTTATCCCTTCTTGCACAGCTCTGGGAATCCTATAGGCTGATTGTCTCAGGGGCTTTTGCCCGAGGGTCTCTACCTTGTGCACTGCCAAGTGAGTGTATCCAGGGAGTGTTGAGAACATCTCTTTCCGGTCATGGAGTAATTCTCTGACCTGTTCTTGTTTCTGGGGTCCTAACCCATCTCCTAACTGAACATCTTCCACCCCCCCAGAACAGTTACTGATTGCGGGAAGCTCCAGCATCGGCAGGTATTCGGAGTCCCTGGTGGCAGGAGCACATATGGCGGCTACTGCCTCAGCCCTCTCGTAATAGGCCTTCATCATATTGATGTGGAATGTCCTATTAATTCCTGTGTCTGCACAGCTGGCGACCACATAAGTATTGTCGCACAACTGTTTTACCACCTGATAGGGGCCCTGCCAGGAGGCCTGTAGTTTATTTTGCTTTAAGGGTTTTAGTACCAGGACTTTCTGTCCGACACAAAAAGTGCGATTCCAAGCAGATCTATCATACCAAACCTTCTACTGACTGGGCTGATTGCATATTCTCATGGACTAGCTCGGTAAGTTCCTGCAGTCGCCCCCTGAGTTCCAAGACGTAACTAAGGATGGGGAGGCCTTCCGGATCCTCACCCCCTTCCCACTGGGCCCTCACTAAGTCTAAGGGTCCCCTAACCCTTCGCCAATACAACATCTCAAATGGGGAAAATCCTGTGGACTCTTGAGATACCTCCTTGTAGGCGAACAGTAGGTGGGGAAGATATTTCTTCCAATCCTTCCTACTCTCCATGAAGGCCCGAAGTAGCTGCTTTAGGGTCCCGTTAAAATCTTCTGCACAGCCCGTTAATTTGGGGGAGGTAGGGGTGCTCTAGAGGGATTTAATACCACAAAGGTGTCAGAGCTGCTGGGTCAGCTCTGTAGTGAAGTGATTTCCCTGATCAGACAATATCTCCTGGGGAAATCCTACTCAAGTGAACACCCGCAGTAAGGCATCAGCAACCGTGTCAGCCTGGATATTGAATAGGGGAATGGCTTCCGGGTAGCAGGTGGCGTAATCCACTACTCGCACTGGGACGGGCCAGTGGGCCAATTATGTCTAATGCTATCCGGCTAAAGGGTTCCCTAATTATCGGCATGGGGTGCAGAGAGGCTTTTGGGTGATCCCCCGCCTTTCCTACCCTCTGGCAGGTCTCATAGGTCCGGCAGTATTCTCGTACCTCTGCATGTAACCTAGGCCAGAAGAAAGCACGAGACAACCGACTCTGAGTCTTAGCTATCTCTAAATGTCCAGCCAAGGGGATATCGTGAGCCCAGCCTCAATATTTCCTGTCTGTACTTCTTGGGTATGACTAGTTGATTGTGGGGGCCCTCGTGCTTCCTCTTTCCCACCAATTCAGTGTAACGATAAAGAAGCCCCCCCCTCCCACTCTATTCCGTCTTCCCCTAACCCCCATGGATCCTTGCCCGCCCTGTACCAATAGCACGACGCTAAAGTAGGGTCACTCAGGGTTTCTTATCTAAAGTCAGAGGGAGAATACCAGTACATGGGGTTGTCAAGTCGGGGTAACATGGGAGAATCTGGTCTTACCTGGGTCCCCATAGGAGTGGAGTTGCTTTTTAGGTGGTTTTGTTGTCGGGTGGTCACGGCCATGGCAGTCTCTGGTGCAAATGAGGAAATCAAATGCCCCAAGTCATTTCCCAAAAGTACATCCGCGGGTAATTGACGGTGTATCCCTACTTGCACTTGTCGCTTCCCTGAGCCCCAATCCAGGTGAACTCTGGCGGTGGATAAACACAGCACCTTGCCCCCTGCTACCCTGACTGCCACAGTCTGGCCGGTTTGGGCCGACTGAGGGATCATGTGAGGCTGAATAAGGGTAATTGTAGCCTCAGAATCATGAAGTCCCTCGGCCGACTGGCCATTAACCCATACCACCTGATGATGGTGCTGCCGATTATCTTCAGCTGCAGACTAGACGGGATCAGCCTCGAACAGCTCACCACACTCTTCCTGAACATCTAGAGGGTTGGCCTCATTCTGGAGGCAATAAGTCGCTGACCTGGATGACTGGGCAGTCTCTTGGTACATCGGGGATCGGTTAGGGCAATAACGTTGCAGCCCACCATCTGATTACATGTATAGCACTTAGGCCTGGTAGAAGGTTTTGATCAGGCTAAGGGTATAGAGACAGCCCACTGAGATACTGGAGTTAGGCTCGAGGTCAGTAGTGGATAGTGCTGGCCTCCAATGGACCTCCGAGAGTCCAGATATTCATCGGCCAAAGTCGCCGCTTGCTGTACCGTCTGTTGCCGCTTATCTTGCACCCAATCCCATACTATCAGAGGGGTGTGGTCAAAGAACTGCTCTAAGAGAACTAGCTGGGTGACGTCCTCTATGGTATGAGCATGGCTTCCCTGTAACCAGCCCTTGAGGTTCTGCTGCAGACGATGTGCCCACTCCATGTAGGTAATATTGCCTTGTTTCTGAGATTCTCAAAACTTAATATGGCTGTCTTTAGGGGTAATGGCAAATTGGGCTAGCAGTGCTTCTTTTACCCGGTCATAATCCATGGTGTCCTCATCCTCCATGGCCTGATCCGCATCCGCAGCTTTGCCAGTTAGGTTACTCACCAGTAAGGCGACCCAATCTTTGGGACAGCACTTTGTGTATCTGGCACAGCCTCTCAAAGTCCTGGAGGAACTTTTCTATTTCCTCCTCTCCTTCCTTAAACAATTTTAATGCGCAAAAGTGCCATTTACGGAAAGGTGGCGTATCTCTAGGTGTTGTCTCTGATCGCCACATTTCTGCCATTCTCCACTCATGTTGTCGCTCTAATTATCTCTCTTGTCACTCTAGTTCTCTCTTGCCGCTTATCCTGCAGCTGGACGTATCTGATGGCATTCTGTATGGTTGTCTCGGATGGGTTGGTGCCATATAATGCCAACCACTCTCTAACTCGTTGCTAAAACAAGTCTTCCACAGACCGAGCTCCAGCATCACCATCCCTCTGATCCATCTCAGCTAACTCACTGATCAGGGTGGCCTTGTTCTTTGTCCCAGCAGTCCCTCCTCAGCTCTCAAGTAAATCTTTCAGCGTGTCTCTCCTGCAGGCTGCGTAGCTGGTCATTCCTTGTGTTGATTTGGAGTGTCCCAGTAACTGGAGAGCCAATCCCACCGCTGCCACCAATGTAACGAGCCCATACTCACTCTGTTCTGCTCTCATGGCACTCCCTGATATGACCACAATATCTGCTGGTTCCGCTGTTGATGATCCCGCCTCAAATGACCACTAGTGTCTTTTAAATTCTCACAGAACTAACACCAGTCAGGCTGTATGTGAGTTCAAACTGACAAAATTCTTTATTAAATGCACCACATATAGTTATATTGACAGTTGAAACACCTCTTTCTATTGGTCAATTGTAAAACCCCTCTGATTGGCTATGCAAGTGAGGTAAGCAAGGATTAGTTCAAGAGCTTGGCTGGGAGGCAGATGGGTGTGGCCATTGTCACAGAGAGATTCAAACCATGACAAGACAAGTTACCTCATTCACAAGTACTATGGGTACAAAAAGAACGACAGCAGGAAAAAGACCTGACACATATGTCGAGATTGACTAAGAAATGGTTCTATGACAATGAAGTAGAGGTGCTTGATTCGCCTCCGCATTCTCCAGACCTCAACTCAATTGAATACTTGTGGCTACAGTTGAAGAAAAAGCTCTATTCATACCCAAGTGAGTCGGCCAGTATGCACCAACATTGGGAATGTGTAGAAGAAACCTTGGAACAGATTTCAGTTGAGACATGCTTGAATCTGCATGCCCAGAATGATTCAGGCAGTGTTGAAAGCCAAATGTGTATTGACAAAATACTAACAAAAGAATAAAAATTTTAATTCAGAATTTTAGGAGCAAAATAATAACAATGCAGTTACATGACAATAATCTGCATAAATAATCTAATGCTAAATAGTTGGAAGTCCAATTTAAGCTGTAGTGGATGGTGAGATATAGAGCCTGAAAGTCAAAACTTCAAAACATTGTTACGCTTTTGCTCGTCAGGTCTATGGGAGTTTTTGGTTGGTGATTTAAACTGGAGAGAAGGTTTTGCCGTAGCCATGCCTGCCAAGGTTAATAGAAGTATACTGTGCATCTGTCACATCTCTACTGAGAAATGCTCACCAAAGGCTTCAATCATAACTTGTGTCTCTAAGACCACTGTGAGCCCACAGCTGGAAGGATGCTGGAGGAGATAGTTGTCCAGATAGAAACCCTTTGAAAGTTGGGTTTCCCTTGCCTGGATTTTTAAGGAATTGGAAAGTTGGAGTCATTGGCATGCCTATTGCCTAACATGGAGGAAGAGTGTGTGGTTTCTATGGGGCTTGGGTGGGCAAGGCTACCTACTTCTATTATCAACGTAAATCCATGGACATTTCCGGTACCCCAGTGGTTGGCAGTGACCAATTATTTTGTCCTTCAATATATAATGCCAATGTTACTTTATAATTCTTTCAATTTCCTTATAGTGTGAATCAAAAGGTAAAATAATCTGTTTAATATCTTCTTTCATTTGTTCTTTCACTACATCTACTTTTGATAAAGATGGATTTGTAATCCTTTGTGGATAATCCTTAATTAAAAATTGGTCTGTCAATTGTTTTGTCTCTTCTTCAAATCTATCATTCTCGGTACAGTTCCGCTTTAAACGATGGAGTTGGCTGGTAGGTATATTCATCAGCTATCTTGGTAAATAGCAGATTGAATATGAAATGTAACTATTTTTAGTTACAGGTTTGTAAGTACTGCAAATAATCTTATGATTCTCTATTGCGATTAAAGATCCAAAAATTCAATCTGATTTCTACTTATATTCGAGGAAAATTTTAGATTCCTCTAATTATTAATTCTCCTAAAAAAACTTTTAAATCTTCCTCAGATTTTTGCCAAATAAATAAAATATCATCTATGTAGCACCACCAGTGTACCAGGCTGTCCCCAGTCTAGGCGCAATGGTCTCACTGTCCCACTGCACCATAAATAGATTAGCATAGCTGGAGGCAAACCTGGTACCAATAGAAGTGCCCCTTTTCTGTATATAAAAATCTAATTCATAATAAAAATAATTATGTGTTAAATAATGTATAAATACACCTTCTGCTATGAATTTAATTTGGTCCTCATGTAATTTTCCATTCATCCTCAATCTTGTGTTCAGTGCTTCAATGCCCTGAATGAACTCTGTTATGAATGGATACGGTTGTATTATCTTTAACATACCCAAGACGGATCCGTCATTAACTCCATTGAAAGTCAACGGGTGATGGATCAGTTTTCTATTGTGTCAGATTCTGTCAGAAAAACGGATCCGTCCCCAATGACTTGCATTGTTGGTCATGAGGAATCTGTCTTGCTCCTCATCCCAGTATCTCGGTACGAGAACAGAACGGAATGCATTTTCGAGGATTCTGTTCTGTTCAGTTACGTTTTGTCCCTATTGACAATCAATGGTGACAAAATGGAAGCGTTCTTTTTTTTCCGATATTGTGACCCTATGACGGATTTCAAGTTTTAATTTTCCTTAAATATGCTTCTACCCATTTACAAAAAGTGGCAATTTATTGATACATTTTTGACTTCTGTTTTTATTCCGTATGTTGATATTTAGAGGGTGCTGCTATTTCTTTCCCACACTGGTCTTCTGTATAATTTTTTTAGATGTAATTTTCTCACTAATTTCGCTATTCTTAGATATGTATAAAAAATTTTAAAAGATGTGGTAGGTGCATACTTTAAGCATTTATTTAAAGGGGTTGTCCGGGTTCAGAGCTGAACTCGGACCTACCCAGAATTTCACCCAAGCAGCCTCCTTGACATGCTCCAATGTTTTCTTTTGAATCGCGCAGGCCAAAGGCATTTTGTGAAGTTCTGGTGAACTAATGGGCTCTTCTTCAGGCTGCCAGGCAGAGGCTTCTGCCAAAGAGAATATTAAAAGCAGGGGCGTAGCTAAAGGCTCATGGGCCTTGGAGCAAGATTTTAGCTCAGGCCCCCCCTTCCCTCAGGGCTTTGTGGCCAGTTGCAGGGAAGCACATAGCTTTTGTGCTGCTTGAAGCATAAATTGAAACAGCATCCCCATGCCAAATTTTTGACCTAACTCTTTCCCTCCAGCCAGAGATGTAACTTGACCAACATGCACTTTTGCACTTTCTATAATACTGGTGTCTTCTTATGCAGCACAAGGGTCCTTGGGCCCCCTAAGGCTCCTGGGCCCGGTAGCGAATGTTACCTCTGCACTTCTTATAGCTGCTCGCCTGATAAAAAAAAATGTCTCCATTTGAGAGTAATTAAGACAGTTCCTTATTTGTCTGTGTTAATCCTAAATTTCAGCCATCAGCTAAGCTTCCTACTACACAATGGTTCCAAAAGGTTTAATAGTCATTTGAATGGAAGGAAACTGAGCTGGTGGCTTCTTCTGGCATATAAAATTTTGTTTGCACTCAGATTATTCACTGTTTGAGTTGTGTCCTATGAAAATCACACATGACATATTAATATAAACTTGCAGGGAATTAAATGTCAATCCTAACTGTGCTATGTTGCCAAAACCATTATCTACAATTATATACACATAGTGCACTAAATACCACTCAGTCTTGTATATTCTAAATTCTTATTCTACCACATATTTACAAGGGTCAAAGAAACAGGTAGGTTAATGTCACCCACCAAAGCAACAGGCGATTATCTTAAATGTAGGTCCCTGGCACCCAGACAGAGGAGAGGGCAATGCACGTCAAAAGAGGCTTCATGTCACCCACGAATGCAGCAGGCCACTTTCAGTAATTTAGGCCCTAGCACCCTGACAGAGAAGAGAGGTCCCGTAACAGCAAAACGGGCTTCATGTCACCTAGCAATGAAACAGGCGATTATCATCAATGTAGGCTGCAGGCACCCAGACAGAGGAGAGAGATCCTGTAACAGCAAAACAGGCTTCATGTCACCCAGCAATGCAACAGGCGATTATCTGAAATGTAGGCTGCAGGCACCCAGACAGAGGAGAAAGGTCCTGTAACAGCAAAACAGGCTTCATGTCACCCAGCAATGCAACAGGCGATTATCTGAAATGTAGGCTGCAGGCACCCAGACAGAGGAGAGAGGTCCTGTAACAGCAAAACTGGCTTTATGTCACCCAGCAATGCAACAGGCGATTATCTGAAATGTAGGTTGCAAGCACCCAGACAGAGGAGATAGGTCCTGTAACAGCAAAACAGGCTTCATGTCACCCAGCAATGCAACAGGCGATTATCTGAAATGTAGGCTGCAGGCACCCAGACAGAGGAGAGAGGTCCTGTAACAGCAAAACAGGCTTCATGTCACCCAGCAATGCAACAGGCGATTATCTGAAATGTAGGCTGCAGGCACCCAGACAGAGGAGAGAGGTCCTGTAACAGCAAAACAGGCTTCATGTCACCCAGCAATGCAACAGGCGATTATCTGAAATGTAGGCTGCAGGCACCCAGACAGAGTAGAGAGGTCCTGTAACAGCAAAACAGGCTTCATGTCACCCAGCAATGCAACAGGCAATTATCTGAAATGTAGGCCCTTAGCACCCAGACAGAAGAGAGGGCAATGCACGGCAAAAGAGGCTTCATGTCACCCAGCAATGGAACAGGCCATTTTCAGTAATTTATGCCCCTGGCACCCAGACAGATGTCAAAGAAAGGTTACTTTCACCCACCAAAGCAACAGGCGATTATCTGAAATGTAGGCCCCTGGCACCCAGACAGAGGAGAGAGGTCACGTAACAGCAAAACAGGATTTATGTCACCCACCAATGGAACAGGACATTTTCAGTAATTTAGGCCGCAGGCACCCAGACAGAGGAGAGTGGTCACGTAACAGCAAAACAGGATTCATGTCACCCACCAATGGAACAGGCCATTTTCAGTGATTTAGGCCCCTGACACCAAGACAGAGGAGAGAGGTCACGTAACAACAAAACAGGCATCATGTCACCCAGCAATGCAGCAGTCGATTATCATAAATGTAGGCCCCTGGCACTCAGACAGAGGAGAGGTCAATGCATGGCAAAAAGAGGTTAATGTCACCCAACAAAGCAACAGGCGATTATTATAAATGTAGACCGCAGCCACCCAGACAGAGGAGAGGTCAATGAACGGCAAAACAAGCTTCATGTCACCCACCAAAGCAACAGGCCATTTTCAGTAACTTAGGCCGCAGGCACCCAGACAGAGGAGAGATTCATTCCAATTGGGGTTGTCCACGAAATAACGGTACAAATAAAAAAAAGGATTTAATGAATAAGTGCACTGGAGTACAAGAAAGTATGGTTGAGGCGGTTATAAATGTCTATTCTACACAAGGTATGGACAAGGCCTGGTTCATTTTATTGAACGTGAGCTTGTTGACATTGGCTGTGGACAGGTGGCTGCGTTTGTCTGTAGTGACGTCCCCTGCCGTGCTAAATACGGGAATTAAGGTGGGCACGTTGTCTTTGTACCAGGGATCCAGCAGGGTGGCAACCCAGTAGTCAGCACAAGTCACAATGTGGGCAATTCTGCTGTCGTTGCGCAGGCACTGCAGCATGTAGTCGCTTATGTGTGCCAGGCTGCTCAGAGGTAAGGATAAATTGTCCTCTTTAGGTGGTGTATTGTCTGTGTCCTCCATATCCCCCCAGCCACGCTCCAGTGATGACCCTGAGATGCATTGGGTGCCATCCTGCAATGAACCCGGTTCCTCCTCCTCCTCTACTTCATCCTCCTGTGTACCTGGCCCCTGCTGGTGCAGGAACCCACCTGCTGATGTTTACCCCGGACTGTGCTAAAGTTGGGGGTGAGGTTCTTTCGATAACTGGATGTGGGGGTGGTAAAAGAGGAGGAGGATGCAGAGTAAGAGAAGGAGGCAACAGGAGGCAAAGAATAATGCCCTGCAATCCTCGGTGGGGGAAGGGCATGTGTCAAATCACTATCCGCCTCGAGCCCAGCCGCCACTACGTTTACCCAGTGTGCAGTTAGGGAGATATAGCGGCCCTGGCCGTGCTTACTGGTCCATGTATCTGTGGGTATGTGAACCTTGACACAGATGGTGTCGTGCAGCGCACACTTGATTTTATCCTCCACTTGGTTGTGCAGGGAGGAAACGGCTCGGCTGGAAAAGTAGTGGTGGCTGGGAAGTACGTACTGTGGGACAGCCACCACCATCAGCTGTTTGAAACAGTCCATCTCCAAAAGATGGAAAAATAGCCTTTTAAAGGCCAGTAATTTTGAAATGCTGGCATTCAGGGCCAGTGCTCGAGGGTTGGTAGGTGGGTATTTCCTCTTTCTCTCCAATGTTTGGGAGATGGACAGATGAATGCTGCCATGTGACATGGTGGAGATGCTTGGTGATGGTGATGTATGTGGTGGTGTTGGTGGGACATCCTCTGTTTGCTGGTCGCCAGGTGCCACTGTGACGCCAGAGGTGGAGGGAGAGGGAGAGCCAGCAGCAGAAGAGGAAGCAGGAGGAGCTTACACCAGGTCGAGCATCCTTAAAAATGATTTCAGGGATTTAGGTCAAAAGCTTAGGGCAAGGACCTCAAAAGTTAGTATTTTCCGAGATACTGCCTGTACCAAGGGCCACACAAGAAAGGCAGTGGGAGATTAGGGAGATTAACAAGTGGCTCAAGAACTGGTGTAGGAAGGAGGGGTTTGTGTTGGGGAGAAAGATGGCTAGAAGGTTGGAGGAGTGTTTAAACTAGGGACTGGGGGGAGGGTATTTGCGTTATAGGAGGGGAAGATAGTGCAGTTAGATACCGGGGCATGCTAGTGGGACTGGGGAAGGAATGGAAGGAGGGACTAAAACAGTTCAGAAGGAAAGGTGTAGGGTTAAAAATATACAAAAACCTCTTAATTGTATGTACACTAATGCCAGAAGGCTGACTAACAAAACTGGGGAACTGTAATTAGTGATGTGTGAGGAGGACTATGATATAGTGGGAATAACTGAGACATGGCTGGATGATAGCTATGACTGGGCAGTTGATGTAAAGGGTTACAGTCTGTTTAGAAAGGATTGTCAAAACCGGAGAGGGGGAGGGGTCTGCCTTTATGTAAAGTCCTATCTAAAGCCCACAGTCCGAGAAGATATAAGTGAGGGACAGGAACATGTGGAGTCACTGTGGGTAGAGATACATGGAACCAAAAACAATAAATTACTAATAGGAGTTTACTATAAACCACCTAATATACCAGAGTTCACAGAAAATCTATTACTAAACGAGATAGATACGGCTGCAAATCATAATGAGGTTGTTATTATGGGGACTCCAACTACCCAGATATAGACTGGGAAAATGAAAGCTGTACATCGCATAAAGGAAACAGGTTCTTGGCAATAACGAAAGACAATTACCTTTCCCAACTGGTTCAGGACCCGACTAGAAGGACAGCCATACTGGACTTAGTATTAACCAATAGACCTGACAGAACAACAGATGTGCAAATTGGGGGACACCTGGGAAATAGTGACCATAAAGTAATAACCTTCCAATTATCATTCAAAAGAGCATTTCTACTGGGAGAAACAAAAATACCAAACTTCAAAAAGCTAAATTTAGCCTACTAAGCAAGGTCATAGGCCTATCTAACTGGGACAAAGTCCTCAAAAACAAAAATACAGCCACAAAATGGGATATCTTTAAAAGCATCCTAAATTCTCTTTGTGAGAAGTACATACCGTATGGGATAAAAAGGTTAAGGAACAAAAAGAAACCAATGCGGATAAATAGAAATGTAAAGAATGCAATAAATGACAAAAATAAAGCATATAAATCACTAAAACAGGAGGGTAGCAAGGAAGCACTGAAAAATTATAAGGAAAAAATAGAACATGTAAAAAACAAATAAAAGCGGCCAAACTAGAGGCCAAGAGATGAATTGTCAAAGAGAGTAAAACTAACCCTAAAATTAATTATATAAATGTTAAAAAGTATCAATCTAAAGGTGTTGGCCCTTCAAAGAGTAATGAAGGGGGAGTTGCAGAGAGCTGACGAGGAGAAAACAAAGCTGTTAAATCTTTTTTCTCCAATGTATTCACTGAGGAAAATAAACTGTCAGATGAAATGCTGAATGTAAAAATAAATCCCCCATTAAAAGTGTCCTGTCTGACCCAAGAATAAGTACAACAGTGACACAGCATACACACCCGTATCCTAAGGGAAGTAAGTAATGTCATAGCCAGACCCTTATTTCTTATATTTGCGGACTCTATACTGACAGGAATGTTCCACAGGATTGGCGCATAGCAAATGTAGTGCCAATATTCAAAAGGGTCCAAAACAGAGCACGGAAACTATAGGCCGGTAAGTTTAACATCTGATGTGGGGAAACTGAAGGTTTTCTGATGCTCTATTTAATGGTAGAAATGTCAAATGTGTATTTGGGCGGGTTATTTCAAACTGTTTTGTGGACCAAGAATTAAATTTTCTTTTCCCTGAAACACACTGATGCACTATTTCCCTGCAGAAATATTAAATATGTATGTGTACGCTGTATGCTCAACTGCTTCGTGAAGCAAGAATATTGCTTTTTTCCCACACAAAAAATATATTCACTATTTCACTGCAAAATGGTCAAATGTGTATTTTCCTAATACATATTGAATGATTTGTGGATGCTGTAATCAAAATAGTACCATCAAAGACTGCAGTGGATTTAAATATATGTAAAATGTTTAATGTTTTCTATATTTTTATTTTATTTATATTTATTTTATATATATATCCAGCAAGGGGCCTGCTGGGAATGCTTTGATAATATTAAATGTTATATATAATTATCATTTATAGGGAGATTGTGATAGCTAGGTGGAGGTGTGCCTGTCAATATTAAATATTATACATAATATAACAATACATAACTGCAGATACCCCCAAGTCTGGGGTACTTAATATATTTGGTATCTCGTTGCAGCAATAATACTTTACATGGATGGCCATGTCATTCCTGGTGTTCTACACAGAGAGATATTTTTACCTCTGATTTTGCAAATGTGGAAGGAAGGGGGTGATTGTCGAAACAGAACCTTATTTCATCTTGCAGAAGAAAGATTAAAGGAGTTTTCAAGTTCTTACAGTTTGATAATCTATCCTCAAGTGAGGTCTTCAATAACAGATTGTTGGGGTTCAGCAGCCAGCACCCCACCGATCAGCCGTTTGGGCAGCTGCTGGCTCCAGGAACTATACAGTGCAAGAAGCAGACAGCTCTGAACACTGCGGCTGTGCCAGGGTGGTGCAGCTCAGCTCCCATTCAAGCGAATACACTGGCACCAAAAAACACTCAGTGTATGGAGTCTTCTGCACCATACATTGTATATATTCTGTCCAAAATGGCTGACTGTGGTGGTGAGGGATGTTAAACCTCTTTGACCTTATATTGATGAAATAAGGATAACGATAGCCTATCAATATTTGTAGTCCCAATACTGTATACGCTGTATAACTCTGCTATGCAAACAGTAGGCAGAAGACAGAGGATCCTCATCTATGTGGACGGGAAGTCTTGTTTATTGTTTTAACCTATTACAAAATCAAGTATTAAAATGAATTTCCTTAACTATTGCTTCCCTTTGGATTGGTATCAATGTGCAATAAAAAGCATCTGTAAAATAAATGGTATTTGTACACTGTATAGAACAATCAGAGATTGAGAAGGAAGTGATAGATGCCAAATAAAATCTGATATATAGCATGCTTACACTATACCTACCATGCTTAATGTGTCGGAAGGTAGCGTTTATATATACATATATATACACAGTAGAGATGTCACCATGTCATCATATGTTTCTGCTCCCGGGAGCGATAGTAAGGCATGGTGCAATGGAAATCAAGTCCAGAGAGTCAGGGTTTGCAGTAACCAGTGTGCCATGCCAGGGCGGACACAGACAGCAGAGGGCCCCAGTGCAATGGATGTACCACACATACAAATATAAAAATATATGTGCAAATAAAAACATCTTGTTAATATGGGTCAATATCTACAATATGTATATATATATTTTTTCATACTAGACCACACCTCTAACTCCACCCAAAGTTTAACTATACACAACCAGTCCCCTTAATGCCCTCACATAATAATTATTCCCCCTTTTTGACAGTACATAGTAGTTATGCCCACGCTGTGCCACCTTCACAGCAGTTATGCCCAGATATGTGCCCCTTCACACTAGTTAAGCCCAGATTTGTGCCCCCTCACAGTAGTTATGCCCAGATATGTGCCTCCTTACAGTAGTTACGCCCAGATATGTGCCTCCTCACAATAGTTATGCCTAGATATTTGCCTCTCATAGTAGTAATGGCCAGATATGTGCCCCTCATAGTAGCTATGCCTAGATATTGTCCCCTTCACAGTAGCAGTGTGATGTCTGACACTACATTGTGCTACTGCTGTGAAGCCAGGCCATATTTAGATTTGATGCTGTCCTAGGCACTTTAGTGCCGGTTTCCCCACTGAAGTCCATTGACGGTAAAATGCTCCATAGGCCTTTAGCTATCCCTCAGGACTCCCTCATACGCTTGCACAATTAAAGGGCTGACCTGTTACATGTTCACTTGGCAGCTGAAGGCATCTGTGTTAGTCCTATGTTCTTAAGTGCCGGCATTGCTGAGAAAAATGATGTTTTATTATATGTAAATAGAGGCGATACTATTACACTTTGAGGCTCCGCTCTCTCCGTAACTGCCGCACCCTCTGCACTTTAACATGGTCCAGTGTGATGACATTTTCACTGCCAGGCCCTGTCAAAGTAGACAGGGAGTGGCAGTTGCAGAGACAGCAGAGACTCTAGGTGTAATGGTAACGCCCTGTTTATTCTAGAGGATAATTTGCAAATATTCAAAAAAATTTCCTCAATAATACGGGCATATATGAACATGGGAACAACACATACTGACACTGATGGGTGGCTTTAGCGCTGCCCTAGCCATTTTACAGGCTTACTGCTAGGTGGAAGCCACCCCCCATAGTACCCCCAGTGGTAATAAGGCTTCCTACAGTGTCCTTAGTACTAATAAGGCCCCTATAGGCCACCTCTTATAATATATAAGGCACTTCTATAGAGCCCTCAGTAGTAGTAAGGCCAGCCACCACTGCCCACAGTAGTTATAATGTTCCCTGCAGTGCCCCTGTAATTATAAAGCCCCTGCAGTACCCCCTGGAGTAGTAATCTTCTCTGTAGTGCCCCCATAAAATATAATGCTTCTCCTCTCCTTCAGTCTTCTATACCATGCAGTACTATGTAAATAACTTAAAGAGGACCTTTGATCTGTGTTAGGGCTGATTCTGCCACCCTGTTTTTTCCTATGCCAGCACTGTTGCCCCTTGTATTTTTGCTCTCAGTATGTAAATACCAGATGAAAATGAGGGCAGCAAATAGCAGGCCACATTGGAAACAAACTCCTAGCATCACCAGCGATGCTAGGGAGGCTCGTTCCCATCACGGCCTGCAATTGGCTGCCCCCATTTTCATCCACGTGATGGGAAAATACAGCGGGGGCCATGTGGGCATCAGAAGCGATGTGGGTGCCAGGAAGCAAGGTAAGTACAGTTTGTGTAAGGGCTTGGGCATTTGGGGGCCTTATAGGGGTTGGATAACCACTTTAATATGGTATGCTGCCTTGGATGACATAATGGCAATAAGAAAAATGTAACTGCAATCATAATACATAATACATTACATCACTAGAATGAAATTACATGATTAAACATTATTATAAACATAATCCGTCTATTTTAATTATATGATACAAGTAAGATAACATCAACAGCAATTGTAAAAACTTCACGCGCGTTTCTTCCACTCCCATCATCACTATCATTACACTTTACTTATCATTCCCTCACTCACATCCTTTCACTCATTTCTTTGTATAATTGCATGTCAGTATGTCAATCACAATAATATATATTTATGGCCATATGTTATATTTAAATTTATTTATTTATCAATATTCACTAACTTTCACTCACTTGTTTTAAATATGGCTGCTGTGGTGCGTGCTCTGCATCCCCGGCTCTGAGATGACATGGACTGCAAACTTAATGCCTTCCGGACTCCGCAGGCGCTCGAGTGGCGGGCAGCATTGCGTGGATGCTTTGAGCGCACCATATAATGAACGGCAGCAACTTTATACCAATCATTGTTTACAGGTATGCTTGATGCATTCTTAGTGGTTGACCTGATGGAAATCATGAATGTGATTACATGTGTCTTTGCTCACTTTGCTTACCATAATTATCTACGCCTACTAGTTAGTATACCTGCTTATATTGGTATATATTTTCCCCATCAGTGATTACCCTTTGAGAAAGCTTAGCTGACCACAAAACGTGCGTCAGGACATAGTGGTGGGCTGCCATCATTTGTTTGTGTCTTGCCAATCATGTTTATATTTTTAATATTAATAAAATAAATGGTTTAATCATGTTTACTTTGTGGTGATGTGATTCATTTATAATACCTAATTCCATATACGTTTTATGAATGGACCTGCTTAAAACTACTGCAGTTATAAATAATGACGCCCAACCCTACCCAGATACAGTGAGCAAAATATACCATCACATAATGTTGAATACAATCATAGTAACAGAGCTTATACGGCTGAAAAAAGACTTCTGTCCATCCAGTTCAGCCTGTTATCCTGCACCTAATATGATGCGCCAAATGCTTATTAATATTACAATCCAACACCAATATTCTTTATATTTTGTTGACCCTATGTAGTGCTCAACAACAGGTGCCGTACTGGACCAAATATCATCAGAAATGGTGCTGGAGGCTCCATTAGAGAAGATGATGTGAAATGCCTACTATGAACTCAGAAAAATCCCACCCCTCAGGGTGGGTTCACACATTGGATTTTGGACCCTGTTTTGTAGGTTATTTCGTTTTCGTGAGCCCCATGAAGCCCTGTGTGACGCTTAGCACAGAATGGCCTTATTTTTACATCGTACAGTACTCTCTGGACACAGTTTGTCACCATGTCCACTCAATGTAGAACTAAATTTTCTCTTTTAGATACTTGAAAGATATGCTTGTGACAGCTGCATGTCTGCCACTGACATAGTGACTTTACTAGGAGTGTGGCGCATTTTTACTGGAAAGTGCATCTGTTTTCATACGTGTAAATCTGTGTTTCTCTCACAGAGATTTGCTCCACTTGTGTGTTGTGGGTAGAGACGAGCAAATTTCTTGATAATTCGATTCGGCCGATTCGCCAAATTCCATGACTAATTGCTTCACCATGAAGCGCATTTTTGTAAGTAACAGGTGCAATGACAGGAGCTGCGATATCGCTGCCCCGTCATTGTATCCCTCAGATGCCACGTTCATACATGATCACGGCATCTGAGTGATTTCATTTTGTTTCTATTATTCTATTATTTATTTTACAAACTTACCGCCCCATTTGATCGCGACGGGCCGGCCGCCGCCATCTTGCTTGAAGATCTCAGCCGAAATCCTGTGCAGCACGAGATTACGTCATTACGTCGGCTGGCATGGTGATAAATGTCGTGATCACGCCAGCCGGCGTGATAATGTAATCTTGCGCCAGCATGGATTTCGGCCGAGATCTTCAAGCAATATGGAGGCTGGAGGCCCATTGCGAGCAAATGGAGAAGGTAAATTTGAATTTCAGGATAAATCGATTCGCTAACACAAAGCACAAGGAAATTCGGCTTCTAGGCGAATCGAAGTTATCCTGAAATTTGGATCGAATTCCACTTTGTGGGATTAGATTCGCTCATCTATAGTTGTGGGGACAGAGATACCGTGACCTGAAGAGACACCGGTCTAAAATCTGCAGTGTTTGCCTCGAGGAGGATAGCCATGGCCTGTGAAGTGCCTCAACCTCATCTTCCAGATGTAATCCAGAGTGTCAACACAGCTGGGTGCAATGTGCACAGAGGAGAAAAACTGTGGCGTGATACAGATGGCCTTTCCCCAGGGGCGTAGCTAAAGGCTCATGAGCCCTGGTGCAAGAGTTCAGCTTAGGCCACCCCACCTTCTCTTGGTGCTTTATAGCATGGGCCGGAGTGAACTAGCCTTTCTGCTACCTGTGGCAAATATTGAACCGTCCCCCTTCCCATGCAAAATTCTCAACCTAACCCATTACATTCAGTTCTTAGGGGCCCAGTCGCAATTGCAACCGCTGTGACCCCTATAGTTACGCCACAGCATTTCCCATTCATTCCTCCAAAAAAGGTGTCAATCTGTATGGGTGTTGCAGCCATTCACTTGAATGAATGGGACATATGAATTGAAACATTAACTTTAATGGGTATGTGTGTTGTCCATGTGCTGTTTGTTGTGTATACGGATAGCACATGAATCAGGACTATAAGAGACAGCATCTGTATTTAATCTAAGACTGCGCCCTCATTGAGAGATTCTAGTAACCATATGCTTGTTGTCCCGCTAGGGACTGTAACCACAAAGTGTGTTGCCTCTAGTGACCCCCATCTTTAAACGCCTGTGCAGAGGCGCCTTGAACTTGCTGGCCGGCGTCCACACAGTGATGGAGGAAGAGAGTGTCCCTCACCTCCCCCCACTGTGATGCCGCCACCACTGCCACCAATGAGCGGGGAGCGGCCTCTGAAGCACCAATGAAAAATGCTAATAAAAGAGGAGAAGGGAGGGAATAGGAACTAAGCTCCTTTTGCTGTTTCTGAGTTGAAGCAAGCCAGCCACAGCAAGAGAGTGCCTAGTGAAGCAGTAGCATCTCCACAAGACCACAACCACTATTTGCCAGTCCCAGTGATAAGAAGCCCAGGCCCCTGACCCCACAGGGTGGAGCAGAAGAAAATTATTAGGTATCCCATACTGTATACAAATGATTAGCCTGCCTCAAAATAAAGGCAGGTAAAAACATAAGTCCCAGATGGGACAGAAACATTGGGGTTAATGTGACTCATTAACCCCAATCTTGCCACTGCCGTGTGTTAAAACATAATGGAGGTCACTTATTTTTAATGTGAGGCACATCCTGCTTTTCTCAATTTGTCCCCATGTGCCCAACATTAAGGCCTCATGCACACAGCTGGTGCCCGCATATTGCAGACCTGTGTATGTCAGGCCTTAATGTGAAGCCATAAATTGCAACCCGCAATGCATGGAATGGCCGTGTGCAAAAGGCCTAATACTGTGACCTCCAAGTACCTCCTGAAATAATGGGCAACATGGGGTTAATGTGAGTTACAGATGAGTCCCTTACTATTAGGGCTCATTCAGACGGCTGTAGTGTTGCGGTCTGCAAAACACGGATACCGGCCATGTGTGTTCTGCATTTTGCAGACTGCTCACGGACAGCACTACGATAGAAAATGACTATTTTTGTCCGCAGTACGGACAAGAATAGGACATGCTCTATCTTTTTTGCAGGGTCCCGGAACGGAACTCCGGATGCGGACAGCACACAGCGTGCTCTCCACAGTCTTTTGCCACTCTATTGAAATGAGTGGATCCACACCCGTTCTGCAAAATTGTGTTGAGCGAACTTGTTTTTCAAGTTCAGCGTACAAGGTTCAGGTTATCTAAGAATATGTTATGGATTCCACTACCATGGACCATACGTTATGGTCCGTGGTAGCAGAATTCATAACGGAATTCTTAGATATCCTGAACCTTGTACGCCAAATTTAAAAACACAAGTTCACTCATCCTTATCTACGTGCATTCCAAATCTGTATGTCTGTTCTGCGGCCCTGCAAAAATATAGAATATGTCCTATTCTTGGCCACATAACCTGTTCTGTTCCGCTAAGTGCAGAATGGACATGACCAGTGTCTGTGTTTTGCACCTTTTTCAGACAGCAAAACAGGCTACGGTCATGTGCATGAGCCCTAAAGCCTCATTCGCACATCAGTGTTTGGTTAGTTATTTCCATCAGTGATTTTTGAGCCAAAACCAGGTGCGGCTCTAGACACAGATCAGGTGCAGGTCTTTCTCTTATATCTTATCTCTGTGGAGGCTAAAATCCGGGTTTTGGCTCACAATCACTGATGGGAATCACTGACCAAACACTGATGTGTGAATGAGGCTTTAGGCTCATGCACATGACTGTAGGCCCTTCGAGACATGCGGGCCATATGTTCCGGAGCAGCATTGATCATGTACACGGGAGCATGATGCTGTGGACGCCGGGCTGCCCGCGGGGCTATTTTCCTGCACTTATATGATCTAATAAGTGCTGGACAATGGCCCTTGTTATCTATGATGCTGTGCTTTCCCGTGCACATGATCAATGCTGCTCCGGGACATAGGACCCGCTCACGGACTGAATGTCTCGGAGGCCATACGGTCGCGTGCAAGGGCCTTTAGAGTGTAATTTGGGGCAGCAAAACTGCTCCATCCTGGTTAGTCCGGGTTAACATATCACCATGTATTAGTCCCTTCTTTTCATCCTTCAGAAGAACAGAAAAAATGATAAATCGTTTCGCCATTTCCATACCATCTGAGATCCTTGGTTTTAGACATAAAAAATAAATGGATCTCAGACAGAAAACACGGATGCATAACTGATTCTTAAAATACACAATCTGTTTTTCCTTTCCTTTTCTGTTCTTTTGATGCATAAAAAGAAGGGACTAATACACGGTCATGTGAACATAGCCTTATGTTCCTCATGGTTCTTCTAATTGCTTGTGCAGAGTTGCTCAGTCTCCTGATTTTGCCTGAAAAGAGAAAAACGTATGGAGTTGTTTGATTTTTAACTCCTTGGTGACATACGTCGTACTAGTACATCACAGCGGGAACTGACTTCACGAAATTTACGCATTAGTACGTCATGATGATTGGGCGGGCACAGGAGCTGTGCATGCCTAATCAATGCAGGGGCCCAGCTGTAACTGCCGATGCCAGCGGATTAACCCCTTATATGCCACAATCAACACTGACCACGGCATATTTGTTTTCATTTACGGAATCGATGTACTGTGACTGTGTTGTTGGTACATTATTACAAGATTTGGGGCCCTACTTTTGATTTTACCCAGGGCCACATATTGTCTAAAACCTGCCCTGCACCCTGTATATCTCCTCTTCATCCTACAGTATAAGCACTATAGGGTCACCGGTAGTATAATGAATTGTATGAGAAAAATACACTTTACAGTGTGCAGCTCTGTCATCATTACTATATACACAGAATTAGAGATACTATATAATTATACAGCTGGAATAATTGTTCTAGAGCATTAAGGAAGAGCAATCTGGGCATCCGGGTGCAATTCTATTTGTTTGCTGCAAGCAAAGGTTCCTCATTATTACATAATAGGCTGAACAAACGTCTACTTGTCGGTAATTGCCGGGAGCAGTTTGGCTCCAGAAGTGATGAAAGTGGGCTGAATGTCTTCACAGGTCAATAAAAGGAGATCATTCTGTACATCTGATCTCAAAGGGATCCCAGCCTGTCACAATGTGGGAGAAAAGGCTTCTGCTGAGTATCTTCCTGCTGGGTCTCATCAGCAGAGTCAAGTCACAGACGTAAGTTATAGACCGTTATAAGGTATTAGATAACAGCTAAGGAAAGTCATGGGCTAATATATGACATATATGAGCGCAATACATGCAGAGCGTTATCTTAAAAGGGCTATCCCATGAAGTTAAAACTGCTATTACTCACATACTTGAACAAGTTGGTTCCTTTTCTGTGGGTGGGTAGCAGCTCATATGAGATAATCAAGTACGTGTGTCTCCCATTATAGTTAGCTCTTGTTAATCCCTTTCTCCTCTGCATTGAAAATAGCCCCTGACATATAGCCCTAGAGAGACATACAGTATGGCGTGCAATGCCCCCATAAAGAAAGGTGCCTGAAGCACTTCACTATGAGATTACTACACAGACACTGAGGGGAGGGATGGGAACAAGTCTAGCTACTGAGCCTTTCAGTCTGACTCTGAATGCAGAAGGTGGACGAGACGGATGAAAGGTAGATGGTGCTGCCAGAGAGGAAAATGTAATGTACATAAAAAACAATTAGGGGCCATTTATTAAAAAGAAATGCGCCTATCTAAGGAGTATTTCTGGCACAGATTGCCTTTGCACTGGGTAGCGGATTGGCCGGCAGGTCTGTCTCATTTACCATTTTCTAGGCCTGGTTTAGATGTAGAAAATGGTCTAAATGTAAGACAGCAAGGAAGTGGTCTTACCTTTTGAATCGGTGGTGGATGTGGCGAATTTATGTACAGGTCGGCGCCTTTTCATAACTCCGGCAGATCCACAGCCAGATATAGGGGCTATTAAGACCCCTAGATATAGGGGTTATAAATGACTCCCTTAGAAGGTTGTCCAGGTTCAGAGCTGAACCCGGACATACCTTCATTTTCACCCAGGCAGCCCCTGACTTGAGCATTGGGGCAGTTCATGCTCGATGCTCTCCTTTGCCCTGCGCTAAATCACGCAGGTCAAAGGCATTTGCTGGAGTTCCGGTGACCAACCGGGCTCTCCTCGGGGCTGGGAGGAAGCCCGGTGATGTCACTGGCACTGATGGGTGGGCTTTAGCGCTGCTCTAGCCTGTAAAACTGCTAAGGCAGCTCTAAAGTCCGCCCATCAGAGTTGGTAATGTCACCGAACACACTGCTCTGAGGAAGCTTCCGCCCAGCAGTGTATTATTGTAACCAGAAGAGCCTTTGAGTGATTTAGTGCAGGGCAAAGGAGAGCATCGGAGCATGAACTGCTCCGATGCCCAAGTCAGGGGGGCTGCCTGGGTGAAAATGGGTGTATGTCCAGGTTTAGCTCTGAACCCAGACAAATCCCTTAATGTTTTAACCACTTCAGCCCCCCTAGCTTAAACCCCCTTAATGACCAGGCCACTTTTTACAATTCTGCACTACACTACTTTCACCGTTTATTGCTCCATCATACAACTTACCACCCAAATTAATTTTACCTCCTTTTCTTCTCACTAATAGAGCTTTCATTTGGTGGTATTTCATTGCTGCTGACATTTTTACTTTTTTTGCTATTAATCAAAAATGACCGAAATTTTTGCAAAAAATGACATCTTTCACTTTCTGTTGTAAAATGTTTTTTAAAAAAAACACATTTCTATATACATTTTTCTATAACTTTATTGTTCTACATGTCTTTGATAAAAAAAAATCCAATAAGTGTATATTTATTGGTTTGGGTAAAAGTTATAGCGTTTACAAACTATGGTGCAAAAAAGTGAATTTCCGCATTGTGAAGCAGCTCTGACTTTCTGAGCGCCTGTCGTGTTTGTTCAGGTGCTAGAATGTCAGGATAGTATAAATACCCCCCAAATGACACCATTTTAGAAAGAAGACACCCCAAAGTATTCGCGGAGGGGCATGGTGAGTTCATGCATCATTTCTTTTTTTTTCATAAGTTAGCGGAAAATGACACTTTCTGAGGGAAAAAAAAGTAATAAAGTTTCCATTTCTGCTAACTTCTGGCAAAAAAATAAATAAATCTCCCATGGACTCACTATGCCCCTCAGTGAATACGGGGAGTCTACTCAGGGCAGCCATCAGGGGTACAGCCCAAATCCCTGTAAGGAGCCTGGACCCTGGGGGCCCGGCTGGTCTCGAGCCTTTTTTTTTTTTTTTTTGTGGCCGCTAGACCTGGGGCCATGTGCGTAGGAAGCGGGGGGGGACAGGCATGGTCAAATCCCCCCCAGCGGGGCAATGTGGTGTACATATAGCCCGACACCTCAGAATCAGATCTGCACCGCCAGGCCCGGACAGCAGCGAGCACGGCGGACGGTGTCAATCCCGCGAGACCTGTGAACTCTCGTGGCAGATCTCGTGTGAACATGTGCGCACCGTGCGCGCCAGAACTTCAACTGAGAGAGACTCGGAGGCCGGAACGCAGGAGAGTCATCATCCAGACAGAGCCAGGACAGGAGGAGCAGGTAAGTTTATTACAATTAATGTGGGGGCAAATTAATTAATATGGGGGCAGTGTGGGGACAAATGAATTATTATGGAGCAATGTGGGGGCAAATTAATTAATATGGGGGCAGTGTGGGGACAAATTAATTATTATGGAGCAATGGGGGTGGGGGTGGAAAATGAATTAATATGAGGCAGTGTGGGGAGGCAAATTAATTAATATGAGGCAGTGTGGGGGCAAATTTATTAATATGGGGGCAGTGTGGGGACAAATTAATTATTATGGAGCAATGGGGGAGGGGTTGAAAATGAATTAATATGAGGCAGTGTGGGGGCAAATTAATTAATATGGGGGCAGTGTGGGGACAAATTATTATGGAGCAATGTGGGGGAAATCAATTAATATGGGTGCAGTGTGGGGGCAAATTAATTAATATGAGGCAGAGTGGGGGCAAATTAATTAATATAAGGCAGTGTGGGGGCAAATTAATTAATATGAGGGCAGTGTGGGGACAAATTATTATGGAACAATGTGGGGGCAAATTAATTAATATGAGGCAGTGTGGGGGAAAATTAATCAATATGAGGGCAGTGTGGGGGCAAATTAATTAATATGAGGGCAGTGTGGGGGCAAATTAATTAATATGAGGGGCAGTGTGGGGACAAATTAATTATTATGGAGCAATATGGGGGCAAATGAATTAATATGAGGCAGTGAGGGGACAAATTAATTAATATGGGGACAGTGTGGGGGCAAATCAATTAATATGGGGGCAGTGTAGGGGCAAATTAATTAATATGAGGCAGTGTGGGGAGGCAAATTAATTAATATGAGGCAGTGTGGGGGCAAATTACTTTACACCAGTTTGATAAATTACCCCAATTATGAGAAATCTAACATGTCTGTGTAACAAACTCTGCAGAGACAAGATGCGGCTGGAGGAATATGTGATGGCGGTCAGGGTCAAACGGAGGAGAAGAGGAAACTGGATGTAAGAGGTAGGTGGTGCTGGATTCCCTATATGTACAGCGGGCTCACTACTGTCACCTGCGTCTCATCTCCCCCTCCCAAGTATTTATCATAATCCTATGTATTTTAAATTTGGCAACTACATTTTAATTTGTCACCTGCAGTCCTATGTAACATACCAGATAACAGTGATAACTGTCTGTGCGCAGATAATGTAGTATATGTTTCCTGCAGTCCTATGTAACACCCCACATGACACAATAGTTGTGTTATGTGGGGTGTTACATAGGACTGCAGGTAACATCTATAACATCTGTACTCAGACAGTTATGAGATAATGGTGATCCGGCGGGTTGGGGGTCCGCGACGAAGAGGGGGCCCCATGGATTGGGTGTACGCCACTGGGCATCTCCATAGTCATCTGTTTGTATGGGTGTGGCTTGAGGGTGGACGGGACACAGGGGCCCCATGATCTCCTATTCCTGGGGAAGTGCCCTCCAAAGACCAGGCTCTGGATCCTCCACTGGGGCAGTGTCGGGAGGGGGCGGCGGCGGGGGGCCCAGGCCTTGAGCTGTGTAAGGGGCCCCGAAATTTCTGATGGCAGCCCTGAGTCTACTTTCCGAAATGGGGTCATTTGTGGGGTGTGTTTACTGTTCTGGCATTTTGGGCGAGGCTAAAATGTGAGCAGCCATGTAAAACGTAAAGGTACTCGTTGGAATTTGGGCCCCTTTGCGCATCCAGGCTGCAAAAAGTGTCACTCATGTGGTATCGCCGTACTCAGGAGAAGTAGGGAAATGTGTTTTGGGGTGTATTTTACATATACCCATGTTGGGTGAGAGAAATATCTCTGTAAATTGTCAACTTTGTATAGAAAAAATTAAAAAGTTGTTGTTTACAGAAATATTCTCTCACACCAGCATGGGTATATGTAAAAATAGACCCCAAAACACATTGCCCTACTTCTCCTGAGTACGGCGATACCACATGTGTGACACTTTTTTGCAGCCAAGATGGGCAAAGGGGCCCTAATTCCAATGAGTACCTTTAGGATTTCACAGGGCATTTTTACGCATTTGGATTCTCACGCTTTAGGGCCCATAAAATGCCAGGGCAGTATAAATACTCCACATGTGACCCCATTTTGGAAAGAAGACACCCCAAGGTATTCCGTGAGGGGAATGGCGAGTTCACAGAATTTTTTTTTTTTTTTGGCATAAGTTAGCGGAAATTTATATATATATATATATTTTTTACAAAGTCTCATATTCCACTAACTTGTGACAAAAAATACAATTTTACATGAACTCACCATACCCCTCACGGAATACCTTGGGGTGTCTTCTTTCTAAAATGGGGTCACTTGTGAATGAAATGGCACAGATTTCTTTATTCGCATCGATCAATGTGGATGAAAAAATCTCTGCCAAAATCAGTGACTGCGGTGCGGTGGGCTGGGCGCTAGCTACCTAACAAGTAGCTACCTAACAGGCGGTGACAAGGGACCCTTATGCCCCATTCACACGCGAAATGGAATTGCGGACCCATTCATTTCTATGGGGACACACTTTGTCCCGCTCGGATCCGGAATTGCGGATCCGCACTTCCGGATCTGCACTTGCGTTCCGCAAAAATATAAAACATGTCCTATTCTTGTCCGCAATTGCGGACAAGAAAAGGCATTTTCTATATAGTTCTGCCAATGTGCGGATCTGCAAAATGCGGAAAGCACATTGCCGGTGTCCGAATGGACGTCTGAATGGAGCCATACAGGGGGTGATCAATGACAGGGGGTGATCAGGGAGTCTATATGGGGTGATTAGGGGTTAATAAGGGGTTAATAAGTGACGGGGGTGTAGTGTGGTGCTTGGTGCTACTTTACATAGCTACCTGGTCCTCTGGTGGTCGATCCCAGCAAATGGGACCACCAGAGGACCAGGTAACAGGTATATCAGACGCTGTTAACAAAACAGAGTCTGATATACCTGTTTGATTTCATTTATTTAACTTCTACCGCTGGCAGGCTGTAGTATAATTTCCGAACTTCCGCGCGCGTTCACAGCAAATCTCGCCTCTCGCGAGATGACGCGCCCGCGCGTCAAGGAGGAACAGAAGGACCGCCGCAATCACGCGTATCTGCGTGCGGCGGTCCTAAAGTTGTTAATTGCATGTATATTGCAATAATACTTTGAAATTGAAATGCCCTGTTCATCATATACCAATACTTTTTGTGAGGTAGTCCTGCTAATGAATATGTGCATATCATCTACGCTATATTTTAAAGGAAAGGCAAGGACTGAGACTGGGTATTGGTGCAGCTACTGCCAGCCTGTCACCCACAGTATTAATGCTGCTTTGATTAGACCAATTTAGTCTGGTTGCCTATGATGCACTTCCTAAGGCTACCTTCACACTGGCGTTTTTGCTGGATCTGGCAGGGTTCTGCAAAAAAGCTTCCGTTACTGATAGTACAACCGTCTGCATCCGTTATGAACTCCATTGAAAGTCAATGGGGGACGGATCCGTTTTCTATTGTGTCAGATTGTGTCAGAGAAAACGGATCAATTACAATCAGATCCGTCTTGCTCCGCATCCCACGACGGAAAGCAAACTGCAGAATGCTGAGGTTTTCTCTATGGTATGAGAATTAAATGGAATGCATTTTGGAGCCTTCAGTTCTGTTCAGTTATGTTTTGTCCCCATTGACAATAAATGGGGACAAAACGGAAGCGTTTTTTTTCCGGTATTGAGACCCTATGACGGATCTCAATACCAGAAAAAAGAGGCCTTAGGCTTCTTTCACACGACCATTTTTTTTTTGCAAGTTTGCCGTTTTTTGCGTTCTGTATACGGACAGTATACAGAACCATTAATTGCAATGGGTCCGCAAAAAAAAACGGAAGGTACTCCGTATGCATTTCGTTTCCGTATTTCCATTCAAACATTGAACGTGTCCTATTATTGCCCGCATCACTGACAAGGATAGTACTGTTCTATTAGGGGCCGAAAGTTCTGTCCGGCAAAAAACGGAAAGCACACGGATATCATTTTTTTTGTGGATCCGTTTTTTGCAGACCGCAAAACCATACGTTTGTGTGCAATAGGCCTAAGGCTGAGTTTACAACACTGTTTAGCTTTCCGTTCTTCTGATCCATCAGAAGAAGAGAAAAGAAAAATGATCCTGTTGCATGAGTTGTCATCCGTTTGAGCCATTTCTGTCTGAGATCCGTTTTTTTAGATGGACAAAAAAGTACTGCATGCAGGACGGGATCTGTTTTTTTCCTCTCTCTCTTCTAATGAATCAGAAGAACAGAAAGCTAAATGGTGATATGAACTTAGCCTATGGGTCCATTCAGACGTCCGTAGTGTTTTGCGGACCGCAAAACACTGACTCCACACATCGTTGGCATTATATAGAGGATTCCTATTCATGTCCACAGCTGCAGACAAGAATTGGACATGCTCCATTTTTTTTTTTCGGAGCCGTGGATCGAAAGTTCAGGGCGGCGGACCGGAAATGCTGATGCGGACAGTACACTGCGTGCTGTCCGCATGTTTTCCGGCCCCATTAAAATAAATGGGTCCGCAGCCATTCCGCATAATTGCGGAACGGATCCGGACCATTCATACAGACATGTGAATGCACTCTAACTAGGACATGTTTACAGGAGATCACTTGTTATCAGTCTGATTTAGATTTCTCAAGAAAACGCAGAATTGCTGATGGCCTAAGAGGCAAGGAGACAGAATTTAGAAGGTTTTTTAATCTTTTTAGCCCCTATACACAACACAACCAACCGATGATTAATCATTCTTAATGCAATTTTTACAGGTGTATACCAAACGCCTGTCACTAGTTTTATTCATTATTACTATTTATTTAAAAAAAAAGTAAAACAATATTATTTTTGCAATTATTTTTACACTTTAACCTCATTTTTTCTTACAGAATTGCAGAGTCTTATCTCCTTCCATCAGAAGGTGAAGATACAGGCTTCAGGTACTGGAAACCTCTGATTTTAAGGGTTTCATCTAGGTTAACCTTAATCGTTTTGAATATTTTTTTTATTTTTATTTTTACTGAATGAATTCAAATCAAC